>CACRXP010000191.1:399738-424015 GCA_902702965.1 Spirometra erinaceieuropaei | reverse complement strand
ACAAATCAGACGAACTACCATGGCTGACAAAGCATCGACAAAGAAATCCAAAGTCTGAAGAAGGTTAGGGATTGATTGGCAAGCTATCATTTGTCTATCTAGACCTATAGAAACAGTGTAGCCCCTTGACAAGTAGTGACTGTCTGATTCCAATCAGGGAACCCAAGTACTCCCTCTCATGGGTAGAAATATCGCATGCTGTTTATCGTAGTTCTTGCCGAGCCATCCATGTTGGAGGGGTGGTAGGACAGTTATAACTGCGCATGAGGAAACACGCCAAACCAGTAAACATGGTGAATTCCTTGTCCGTTATGACGTAACCATGGGCCACAAGCAAACATACGTCAGCTTTTAGGATACAATGGTAAGTGGGTAAGCGAATGTGGGACACGGGCATGTCATTCAGAAACCTCCGAGTGGCCTTTTTGGCGTAGAAGGCTCTACAGACACATTTCAGCCCATGGGACTACGGAGTTAAATGGAAGTAGTATGGAAACTCGAATAGCAACACAAACACATGCAGATGGACTGTAACATCTCCAGGGCAAATGTGCGGCAGGATACCGCTACATCATTTGACGAACAAAACTTGTTTTATTTCAAAAAATGACAAAATAAGCATACAGTTCCTCAGATCAGATCTGCTTCGCGGTTATCTCTTAATTAAAACCGGGGAAAATGCGTAAAATTTTTTGAATGGAGAAAGGACCTACTTGGTCAAATGTCAGCGTTGCCATATCTACGGCCTTAATTTTGGGTTCTGGTTGCTATGCGCTAGTATTCTTAGCCCGCTCGATTACTCAGTAACGTTTTATCATACAAGTTGGGATTGATCTTGACGCTTGCGATCGTCAGATAGTCATGTTCTAGGCGATAGACTGCGATTTGGACGCGATCATCAACTCTGAGGCCAGCAAATTCCAATACACTACCCTCAGTCAACACATTAACATCCTCCAAAGTTGCCGTTGCCATATCCAACAGCAGGATTGACCACCTCCATTAAGTACAGGTCATTGTCCCTTATAATCTCACTATAGTTGGAAGAGACTTCTTTAAAATACGGAGCATTCATCTTCACAGACAGGCATATCGTCATAGACGCTGTTCCGTGCACCACGTGTCTGTACCATCATACCGCCACATTTCTGGTTATACAAATACTACTAGTATACAGTACGTAGTATTTATTTATAAACTATAATATGTGTTTGGAAGAGCGCGGATGACCATGCGTTTTATAACGTTCAGCTCAAATTGACTCCTATCTAATTTCAAGTCTGGACTGAGACATTTGCGAGCGATCGGCTCCATGATCCATATATGTCTCAGAGCCCTACCATAAACTTCTAAAGGCTTATTTTGGTCGAGAATTTACTGCGATTTTTGTAGCCAATTTTTACAAATGTTTTAGGAATATTTGATGGAAGAAAAAATGAAACGGTTACTGAAGCCGATGTCGGAGTCCGATCAGAAGCTTATTCGCCTGGACGCAGTTTTAAACGTAAGTTTTTGGGTTCTGGATTTTCTATAATAAACACGGAAGTGCATGTGGTCACCTTTGTGTTCAGAGAAAGTGCTTTCTGATAGATTAGCCGGTGCATTAATTATCCCTCTCAATGTCAAGTTTTAAAACGAAGTGCGGAGGGTGAAGCCCTTGATTGTATACCCCACAGAAAATCATCTGCACAATTGGTTGGGAGGATTTTCATTTTTCCTGCTCTTGAAAAATCAGATCATCGGTTATGAAAAAAAATATGCCATTTCAAGCCCTGTTTGCTACATCAGGCGGACAGTCGAATAGAGGCGGCCACTCAAATAATTGAGCTAGATGGATGCAGTCATTTCACCGTTAGTTGTGTTAGGCAAAGCTGTTTTTCCAAATGTTATATTCCTGATCAACGTTACTTTTGCAGACACGACATCCACCTGCTGAAAGAAGCAATCTCAAATTGCATCTTACTGGGAGTTCATCCCCAACTTTCTGATTGCCATGTTAGCAGATATGCCTTAACTGTCACAACAGGGGTCAAGTTCTGATCAACTGCAGGCGATAACAGTAAGAGGAGATTTATTTTTTGGAGAACCCCGAAGTGTTTTCTCAGTAACCGGCGCGTGCTGGAGGAGACAGCGCACGTTCGGTAAAAAGGTTGAGGCATGCGCATTTGTTATCATCAAGATAGATTGTACGCATTATCCTTGGGGAATGGACTGAGCAAAGCATTGAGGCGTTTACTTCTGGATCTGATTGGCACGTAGTACTGCTCCGACAGGCTTATGAACCTAAACACCAAGCGGAATGTCAGTGAGATGGTGATGAAAATGCCTACGGTGGTGGTGGTGGTGGTGGCGGTGGCGGTGGCGGTGGTGGTGGTGGTGGTGGTGGTGGTGGTGGTGGTGGCGGTGGCAGCAGATGGCAGCAGTATTATTAATAATAGTGGTGGCATCGGCAATTACGGCGACAATGATATTGATGCGGTCGTCCAGCGCGGCTGTCTACCGGTATAGGATTGCCTATGTACAAGAGTAGTCTTGCCAATAGAAGCGAAAAGACGAGTCCCAGGAAGCAGTCTTGAAGAAGAAGACACGATCGCCGGGACAAGAGCTTTATTAGCCTGACGTTTCGGATTCCTGCTCGAATCCATCATCAGAGACATAAGCAGATAAGGGTGGTTCATGCACATGTGGCTGCAGTATTTATAGGATGCAGTAGCTATGCCACCGCATACCTATGAATGTTCACGGCTCTCTCCCCTTCATCAGGGATCGTTGCACGTGGCGTGATGGTCGATATTCGCGTCGTTAATTGCTGCAATTTCATCACGTGCGTTGGATGTTGGTGTGATGATTGCTCGACCATCTGACGCGCTGACTCGGGTGTTGGGAAGAGTGTTCATCAGGGCGGAGAAATTGGCCACGCGGGGAGCGCCCTGATGAACACTCTTCCCAACACCCGAGTCAGCGCGTCAGATGGCCGAGCAATCATCACACCAACATCCAACGCACGTGATGAAATTGCAGCAATTAACGACGCGAATATCGACCATCACGCCACGTGCAACGATCCCTGATGAAGGGGAGGGAGCCGTGAACATTCATAGGTATGCGGTGGTATGGCTACTGCATCCTATAAATACTGCAGCCACATGTGCATGAACCACCCTTATCTGCTTATGTCTCTGATGATGGATTCGAGCAGGAATCCGAAACGTCAGGCTAATAAAGCTCTTGTCCCGTCGATCGTGTCTTCTTCTTCAAGAGTAGTCTTATAGATTCCCCACCTCCGAGCGTTCTGTTGAAGCCTACTCTCACTTTCAGTGTGTTTGCATGTGTCCGGCTTTCAAGCAGGGTTAGCAATCAAACTACCGCACATTACTACTGTAAAGTGACGAACCAACTTCCTGCTCGTCCATACGTCTTGTATATGTACTGTTCTCGAGGGGCAGCCTTAACTAAATTGCCCGTTTCAAATTATCTAGCATTACTTATTTAAGTTCGGGAATGGACACAGGTTTTTAGACGACGCCTGTTAGGAATGCACTTTACAGGGTACGAATTTCGAGCTTTATATGATGTTTGGTGTTTTGCAGTTTACAGTTAAGATACACTAAGCTTCCGCGGACTTTTTGGACAGGTACTAAATGTGCATAATGAGGAACAACTGGACAAGTTGTTTACCTACTTCCTACTGCCCTTCGAAAATCAACCGACGAAGCCTCAGAAGGTCAATGCACCGCAAATAAATACGTCATCTTCAGGCATGGCGGGTAAGTATTTGCCTGAACTACAAGTGACTTTTCACTCCCACTGCTTATCGCAGAGAATTTGTTCTTTTGATAACGCCAACTTTCCTGATAGATTTTGGCCCAAATATGCATTTCAACCTTCTGGCCGAGCTTAGAAGTGCTTGTTCCGATGGATATACCCCAGATTCGCGTGTCAATTTCTCACGAAACTTCGAAAAAATAGTATTTGCCAGACATTTTTTAGTGATCGTCTAAAGAGCTACAGCTGTAGGTATGATTTTTCTAACTCAGCATCACATGGGTCAGTCCTGCTTATGTTGTGCATTCATGACAACACTCACCAAAATTAACTATCACTTATTTCACAAAAATTCAGTCAGGCTGGCTAAAGCTGATAACAACTGGTGAAATACCCTGTGTGTGAGAAGGTGGGAGATTAAGTAAAGTCGGAACAACTATCTCAGAGACCAACTGAACAGAGGAAGACATGGTGGAACGGCAACCCTGCAAGGATAGAATTCTGCGGACCAACGCTGCCGTGGTCTCCCAAGATAACGTGGAGACCTGTCCTGTGTTTGTACTGCCAGTTCATCCTCTCAACAACCATACAACATCACTAACGTCACCGCGGACACCTTTCATAGCTTTTCTCGTCGCAACGTCGTGTTCCAATACCCAGCTGTCCAAGTCAGACATCTTCGTACCTACCGCAAAGGGAACACCATCGGGACTCAACAGCCCCTCCCCACATTGCAGACGCGGTATCAATCTGACATACTGAGACCAAACATTCCAATCACGTGCCGACCTGGTGGATCGTCAGAAAATTCATCACAGCGCGACTGAAAAATTGGCTTCTGGGGCCCCGACCGGCACCAATCTTACGCCCTCCTTGTCCACACTACCCCGCATGTTCAACCTTCGACCTCTCCGCTCACATGAGCACGCATTAGAACAATCTACTTTCCACATATTAACCCTACAGTGCTGCTTGACAGCGTCGGTGATGACGGCTGAATCGTCGTACTTGCCTGTGTGCACATGTTTGACGTGGCCAGCGGAAGCTCGAGCTCATTTTTCCGTCGAATTGACTGGGGCAAGCCTATGGTGTGTATGTAATGCGAAGTGGGATGATGACTCGATCCTACTAAGAACTGAAATCCAGGTTACATGGGCTCCTTCTTAACGTGACTTCTGGGATCCGAGATCTTCTAGGATGTGGCCTGTTGCTTATGAAGTTGAAGAGCAGATCGTGCGTGGCACGCGTAGAGGAACTGCTCCACCTTACCAGTCGCTGCATCCCACGCCCACCTCCAGTCGTCTTGACTTTTTTGCGCTCGGGAGACTGCGGATGTAGGGAGAAAGAGTGGCGCAGACTCAAAGCAAATCTACCTCACAGTAAACAGACTTGCGCACAATGCACTTGTAGGTCTACCTTGTGGAAAGCGATAAACAGCATCTTTCGGGCAACTGAAGTACGCATTGGATGGATGCTTTGCACCCGGTTTTGTTTTTATTCGGCTTCACCTTAACTTGCTTCTGGCACAAGAGGTTGGAGGGAGGGAAGAGTAAGTGAGGCCGGTCCAAGGTGGACCTAACGTCTACTTTCCCATATACCCAATGCGTCCTGAAAGTTGAAGATACCCTAAAAGTCATGATTTGGAAGGTAGTAAAGCGACAAAGTAAGTCGACAGTCTTACGAAATGAGGGTCATGCCATGATGCCTATGGTTGCTTTCTTCGGCGCGATCCTATTTTAGATTATGTACGCACCCCTGGGACAGGGGGGTGGGGGTGAGCAGCGTGCGGGTTGCATGCGCGGACCTGGCTCCAGACACTGCACCTAGGTCCAGCCACAGTCGTCTCAGTTATTTTGCCATTGGAGCATGGCGACAGTCGGGCATATGTTAGTATATTTTAGGGTAGTAGGCAATGCCTTGATGACCCTATTGAAAACTGCGCGTACAATATACATGTGAAATGCGCATCGTACTAATATTTTACCAGTAACATATTATTTTACGGGAAAAGTTTTTACAGTGTTGGACCGCGAAGGGTGCGGAATGTCCTTAACAGGTCACACCTCATTCGTCTATAGGATAGGGGGAGCATGTTCAGCTGGATCAGCCTTTCTGGGTATGACAGAGTCCTGAGACCGCCCACCAGTTTTGTGGCCCGCGGTTGCACCTGCTCTATGGCATCACTGTCTTTCTTCATCCAGGGCGTTCATGATGGCATTCCGTATTCCAAATGCGGTCTGACGAACGTGCCGAATATCTGTGAGAAGAGCTCTGATGGAAAGATTGTGAAGGCACGCCTAATCCAGTGCATGATGCTGGTTGCCTTTTGGACGACTCTTTTGCAGTGCTTGGAGGGCAGCAAGTTCGAACTTGTCCAGACACCTGGGTTCTTGTGCGCGTCCACTTCTTTTAGTGGAACCCCATTTATGGTGTAATCGTGTTTTAGGAAGCGCCTCCGACCAGTTTCTAGGCGCAAGACCACACATTTGAATACATTAAACGTTAGAAGCTACTTGCTGGACCATACAGCCAACTTATTAACATCTGCCTGTAGTTTCTGTGAGTCGTCAACACAGCTTATTGTTTTCCAGATCTTTATATCATCTGCAAACATGATGCTATTGCATTCAAGGTCTGCAGGACAGTCATTTATATAGATGAGGAAGAGGAGAGAACCTAAGACTGAACCCTGCGGAACGCTGCCTTTTACTGGCACCCATTCGGATGCAGTGGTACCAACAATCCTTCTTTGGAGCCTCCATGGCCGGAAACTTTTAATCCACCTAAAAATTTTGCCCTGTATTCCACACTCCCAAATCTTCTGTAGGAGTCGTCCATAGGGAACGCTATCAAACGCCTTCTTAAAGTCAAAGAAGATGTCATCCACTGGACGGCCCTTGTCCATGTTTCCAGCGTGTAAAGACTGTAACGAGTGACCACGACGAAATCCGTGTTGAGCAGCACACAATAGGTTCCCCTGCTCCAGATATGACATTAAATGTCCTTTGATAAGTCGTTCCATGCCCTTGCATAAAATGCAGGTTAAACTAATAGGATGATGATTTTCGGGCTCAAGCCTGGACCCTCCTTTATAGACTGGAGAAATATGGGCCGTTTTCCATTCATCGACAGTTCGTCTTCTTCCATGGACTTCTGAAATATCATGGACACCGGCTCCCACAGTACGTCAGCTAATTCTCGGAGGACAAGTGAATGAATTCTATCTGGACCAGGTGATTTGGCAGGCTTCAGCCGGCGTAGTTCGGTCCTTATCAACAAGTCTGCTGAATTGTCACCTAAGTTCGCGCGCGAGTAACCACTGCACTTTCAAACAGCAGGATTTCACACCGAAGAACAAAAGAACCGCCAACTCTGATTTTCTCATGGATACTTCTAAGTTACTTGTCCTCTGATTCTGGAATCTGGTTTAGTTCTAATAGAACCAGATGGTATTTCGAGATTGTGAACCGACTCATTGCTGCTGGGATAAACAGACGAGTTGACTATTTGTTTGAGCAGTCAGTGGAGCAAATTTAACAATTTTGAAAACCAATCAGTTGGAGACTTAAGCAAAGTAACAAAGGATTGTGAGTTCATAAGCGACCTTGACGGGAGTAGTAAAATTACAGAAGTATACTTCAGCAGCATCCTAGTTTAGCTTTACAACCCGCAAACTAAACTTGGTAAGATGTGTTCATGTAGTCCCACCTGACGTAAATAAACCCCAGCTACCTGTAATACGGGACCGGTGGTAATAAAAGTTTTTGCACGTGGAGCTGGGGAACGCACAGGCGAAGAGGTCAAGAAATTGTATGCAAAGGAAAAGTTATTGGAAATGCGCGGTTCTACTTTGGGTGGTTGAGAAATATTTGGCCTAGCCCCCAACCCTAACCCTAGCCCCTAACTATAACTCCTAACCCTAACCCCAACCCTAACAGCATTGTGTACACCAGGTGGGGCTACATAACCACATTCTGCTGTAAACTCTGCATCACTCTACCAATCAAGACTTCAAACGTCGGTGCCGACGATGTTCACCGTATGCTCTACAGCAACGTGAGAACAGACACGGTGACTTGTGCGTGAATTAGTTTATGCTGATAGCAGGTTTGTCCAGCATCTACCACACTCTCCCCCCCCCCGGACCCGGTATAAAAACAGAGTCGAGAGGACCGCGGGCGGCTGACACAGCGCGAACCAGCACCAAGGCGTACTACTACGTCCCCCGTGCTCCACAGCCTACACTGACCAGAATTGAAAACAACAATAGGAAGGAGATGGCTGGCACAGATGCCAATGAACACGGCCTGACACAGCACGTGCGCATGCTGCTACACTCCGACGGTTCGAATTTGTTATGGCTGCGCATTCCCAGTAGCGCCTGTTGGACTCCGATCTAGCCCCTGTGTTGATCCAGCGCATAAACCGTGTGGCGCCTTTTATGGGCAGGACTGGGCCAACCAGCGGTGAAGGTTCTGACGAATTGGTTTTTTTCTCCCGATGTTAATTTCAATAGCAAATTTTAAATGGAAAAATAAACCATTTTTCGTGATTACCGAACGAAATCTTGGGTTGAGAAGGCTGAAACTCTGTAAACAGAAGAAGGGTGCATAAAATGTCTGTTTCTACCAGTTGCAAGTCATCTGTTAGTCCCTTAGATGTGGTATTCACTGATTTTCCCAAGTTCAGAACGAAGCAGGGACGATTCGCTGTGCCGATCAGTCGACAGACCGTGGGCCCAGGACTCGTGTGTTACGGAATTTGCCTGTGTTGCTCGCTGACCAGCGGATGATGACAAGTAAATCCGAGATGGCCATTTAACCGTCCTCCATTTTCGTCGTTTTTCATTCTATATCGGCCGTCCCTCCCATGTCTGCGGCCTTTTCTTGATTTTTATGACATTAGTTTGCTGAAGGAGATAATTAAAAGCTGACTCTTTAGTCGACTTGAGACGGTTTACTGAGTTAGTACCCCGTTGTATGCATTTGCCTCATCGAGTGCAAGTGGATTCTGCGTTTTCAAAAGCCAGTTCGGTGGTCTCTCGACATGGATCACGAATAGAATTCAAGTGGTCGTGTGTAACACACTCACAGCTTTGAAAAATTGACGGAAGTACTGAGGATAAATTTGGCGATATTTTTCCTTATCCTGCCACACAGGAGAGACTCCACCGACCCAGAATATGGAGAATGACACAAATAATAACGAGAATGGGACCTCCAGTTCAGCCCACGGTAGCCGGCCTACAAGCAGTCACGTGGAGCATGTAGGAGAAACAGCAATCTCGGCCACAGTAAGCTCAGTTTGAGGGCAGAGACGCATTTTTTGCAGGTCTCTTTGCAATTCAGTCATTGTTTTCCCATAAGTTCGGTGTCAACAAATCTGGTCAGCACATGACTAACTCCCCTCTCTTTCGCCTTCTGCATCCCGTAAGAATCAAAATGCGAATCAAGGCTCAGGCGCACCGACAGCCAGGTCGCTGAAGGAGGAGGGGGAGGAGGATGAACCCGAAATTCGACTCATCGACCCCGTAGATGTGTCCGCTGCTCTACGACGCTTTGCCACCGACTTTTGCGCCGGAAAGGGTCCACTCAACAAGCCTATGACGGCCATGAGACCCGACCAGGCAGAAGGCAACGAAGCAGATGAGGCGAAGAACGAAGCTAGAGCTTCGAGGCCAGCGAGGGACGATCAGCTCAGCGAGGAAGACCGTCAATACTGGATGAAATACGTGTACGTCTACGCATTCCTGAATTCAGCAGCTAACTAAGTAGTTGTGGTGATAGTTTGTATTTTTGCCCGTAGTGGCAGCGATTATAATAGCATTAATAATACTTTTAGTAGTAGATCAGATCAGATTTATTAAGGGAAAGGTAGGCGAGCGCCCTTGAACTCCCTTTTTGTTACAATAACGTCATAAAAAACAATGTGTAAGGCAAGTGTCGAAGAAAATTGGGTAAGTAGTTACATACAACAAGCATTGATTACTGGTATAAATTTGTCTGTGAAGGCCTTCTATGCCAAAATTGTACAATAACCAGTACGCGTTATTGAATGGACCAGGTAATATCGAAGCAAGCGTATATGCTTCGGTCAAGAGATAACGGAAAGTTCAAAATTAGTCCTACTTGAATATAGGGAGTAGCGTGCGTTGTAACGTAAAACTGTTGGGTGCGGGTGGTACAAGGGGAAAATTTGTTGGTTTTTTATGCCGTGGTGGTACATATCCCTGTACTGGTCAAGCTTCCTCTTAAATGTGTCCACGAATGAGGACACGACGACGTCCACAGGCAGGGCATTGCATGCCTTTACCACTCTGTGTCTGAAGAAGGACCTCCTTGCATCCAGTATCGCCTCTGTCACACGTAGTTTCAGATGATGTCCTCTCAAGCTAGTAGTGGTGGCCAGCTCAAAAGAGTCGCCAGATGCGAGTTAGCAATCCTGACCCAGTAGCATTCGAAACGTTTGAATTAAGTCGCCACGTAGTGGCCTGTAGTCCAGGGGAAAGAGGTCAAGATTTGACAGTCCAGTTTCGTTAGGCAGGTTTTTATGACCTCCGACAAGCTTGGTTGCCCGTCGTTGGACTTTTTCGAGGGTGGTACGATCTTTGACAGACCAGGGTCTGCAGCAGTAATAGCAGTTTTAGTAGAAGCAATGATTTCCTAGAGCGCAGTATAATTTTTTTAGAAATACATAAACTTACGCACTCTCTCCCTCGGAACTATAGTGATAAATCGCTTCTATCTGTCCTCGGTGCATTTTTACATCTCCTGTCCCATTGAATGCATGTGTTACATCGTGTTTAAAGGCCCCTATAACAGCTAAAATTGATGTAGTTCATGACAGTGCTGGTGCGGTCAAAGTCTGTGCCGGTGCGTGTAAATTGCACTGTATCACCTCCTCGGGATTGGTTGTACCAGTTTGGATTGGTCCTTGGCGATTTTGTATGCGGAATCCAGATCGATAGGCCGGTTGATGCATGCCTCGTCTGAGTGCATTGCTTCCAGGAATTCGCGGTCTTCGCTTATTGAGCAGGTTTCAATAATGCGAGTGTTCTCCCACGCAAATTTGTGCCCAATGTCCAGTGTGTGCATGGCCACCCGAGATAGATGGTCGAAACTCTTCGCCGCTAACTGATGTTCGTGTATACGGGTTGAGCTAGATTTCCCAACTTGGCCACAATAGACGACATCACAACTGGAACGTGGGATTTTGTAGAAAACGCCTTTTCTATTGAGGTAGCCAACGGTGTCCTTAGGGTGTACAAGCTGTATGCGTAAGGTAGTTGCCGGCTGGTGTGCCACTTGTATCTGGTGTTTTTTTTAGTTACCTTTCGATTAATTCGGATGCATTTTTCACAAATGGAAGAGCTCGCCAGATGATTGGTTTTGCTGTTGCATACAAAGTTGTCAAGAAAAAATTTAAACTGGCACAAGTAATCCCGAGGAGGTGACTCTGACCGATCATATAATCCTTTGTTAAATTCAGTTAAGAAGTTAACTGTTTTTGCACACCCATAGTCTGATGACGAGCCGGGGAACCAGTCTCGAAAATTTGCACAATAGAAGTTGAAGTTTCGCGAGGAATTTTATCTTCCTAAATATATATATATATCCCATCCACCATCCCCAAAAAAGACAAAAAAGAAGAGGCGATTTCATGGAACACACTGTATTTGTGCAATACAGAACAAATCTAGGCTAGCAGGGACAGACAGCCCACCGCTCCGATGATGGAACTGAGGAAGCTTCCAAAACGTCAACACAAATGCAGTGCTGTCCATGAAGTCACCTCTTATTCTTCTTCTTCGTCTTCTCTTGGGGATGATGAACGGGGTAATTTATCCGAGCCTCGAATCTTCACTCATGTTGACATACCTATATGAACTAAAAAACAGGCATCCCAAGAAATTTAATTAGAAGGATGGAATACTTTGGGAAACAGTAAGATTTCTTGTGTAAATTTTCGAGACTGGTTCCCCAGATCGAATTGAAATTAACGCGCATTGGCTCAGACTTTAGTCAATCATAGAATCCTTTGTCAGACTCAGTTTAGAAGTTGATTGTTTTTGCACTCCCATAATCTGAAGACGAACTGGCGAACTAGTCTCGAAAATTTGCCCAATAAATTTTACTGTTTCCCAACGAATATATATACTTATATATGGAGTTTGTTTGTTTCGGGAAGCCAAAAGATCAGTATTCGCCCATTCTTGATTGAATATATATATATATATATATACATAGATGCAGAATAACATTATCAACAAGGAAGACTGGAATGGCCAGTTCTGGCTTATTAGCCGTCGCCAGCCGGTCATACTCAACTCTGAAGTGGGGAACATCGGTGGCTCGATCCCGCGACCTGTTGGTCAGAAGACCAGCGCCTCTTAAACACTGAACCACGGATTATTTGTCCGGTCGTTTGCAATTGGACACATTAACAGTGGTAGAGGGCGCTCACAGACCACGTTACGAAACCTATACGTCCCGTTATGCCAACGGAGCCCCAAATTCAGCCCCGTAGGTAGTTGCACGACGACTGGCTGGCAAACTTTGAAGACCAGGTACTTTTGTAGAAGAGAGGATGGCACGGAGTTACGGTGGGTTTCGAAGGAGGAAGTACAGTTACGGCTCATTGTGTTGGAGGAGGGGGCCTGGAGTTGTGTCTGGGACATAGCTTTTTAGGGTAGACCCCGGAATTTCAATGTACATTTGGACTGAAGGCAATCAGTTTCTGTGGAATAACCGCGCAGTACCCATTCCATGTGCTAACTTGCGTGATATTAGAACGATGCAGATCGTAATTCAGCTCCCTAAAACGCAACCCTCGACATCTCTTTGCACGCATTAAATCTAGAAGGACCTTTAAGTAAGAACAGTGCATATGAAAATATAACGGAGCATCTGCTGTGTGTCGCTCTGATGATCGTCTCGGCCTACAGTTAAGTGACTCGATTCTTACTGCCTGCGGTGTTTTCTAGAGGCAACCTGGTGTCAGAATCCAAGCAGAAGATGTGGAGTGCACTACTCAAGTCGCTTGACCGTTATCGAACCCTTCTCAAAAGTCGATCAAAGCTGATTGTCGATAATGAAGGTCTTAGGTCTCAGAATGCAGAACTAAAGCACCTTCTGGAGGAATACCTTCGATCCAAGGTAAGTGTTCTTACCCGCCACTCTCTCTCTCTCAAACGTTGAACCCCTATCCCTCCGTTTTGTATCATTTCTAAATTTTGATTACTTACTTGGGAGAAAGCTCTACTGATAAATTGTTAAAGTAACAATTACGTGGACGCTGGATGTCCTTACCGATTTATTTACTGTCGTCAATCCGATATAAGCCAGCCTTAGGCTGTGCGATGACGTCTTCTACTCATCTTAAAATCGATGCCAGCAAGACACGTACCCATCATCCGACATTTAAAATGAGATCAAAATGTGAAACTGAACGAGTTTCATGAGGTCAGTGCGCATGTAGCTTTATCCACTGACAACATTCGGCGTCTATTGGCGTCTGCAGTCGTGCTCATCATGTTCTCGTGAATCATCAGAAGATTACTTATGACATAGAACGAATGAATTCTTATCCTCAAATAAACTTTGGAACGATGCTGACGATGTTCCGCGGCGTCAGTCTTTTCGCTAAAATTTGAGGCGTACCTATGAACACAATGAGTGACTGAGGTGTGCAAAATACCGTGGTTGTGGTCTGGATGCAAAATATCCGATAACTGCGTACTATCAATTTGCAAGTAATATATTTATTTACAATACGCCGACACACCATCTTTACACACACCAAAAACGCTTGTCTGTAAGTTTGCAACCAGGCTATAGGCTGCTTTTATCAGTTTCGTGGTATGTATTGCAATCTAGCGTTAAAACGTCGAATTTAATTGGCTTTCTTCAGCCAGTACTATGCGAAGTGCTGCCCACCTTATAGTTTAACCTACAGCTTCGTCGCCATTTTTGTCCGCGGAGACTTTTCTCGTCCTCGTGAACTCGTCGTTGGGCGAGTAGGATTCGACTAAATTGCTATCACAAGTTCTGAGACAGAAATTGAAAGTAGCAAGTTTATTATTTTAGGTGATTGCCAATAGCATGCCCTTTGTCTGAGTGCGAAGTCGTCTGCCTTTAAAAAAAGGCAGACTCTCGTTCGGTGCATACCCACATTGACTATCAGGTGAATGCCGGCAGTTAGTACGTCCGTTTCGTAATGATAATCAGTCATCTATTCCATCCCAAACACCACCCTACAAAAAGTCTCCAGGGTTGCCAAATCTGGATGGAAACAATGGTCGTTAAGTACTCATCCGCCTCGGAGTGTAATTATCCGGTCGATTCTGCCAAAGAATCGCAGTATTTGCTCTGTTAGGCTTCTTTCCTACGTAGATCGAATTGCGTTTTTTGGTCTGGTTCAGTTTTTACGCCGCCGACTGAACAACAGCGCACAACCCCATGCTCTAATGCGGAACGGGCCTAAGTTCTTATTACCACCTACGTCCCGCAGAAGTGCAACCTACGATTCTCGTTCCATTCGAATGATCATTGTTAATTTTCGCTTACCGGGAATTTGCCTGCAGTAAAATGCCGCCTCCTGATCTGCAGTCATTAATTTGCTAATTATACTCAAGCGAGTCTCTCGTGCTGATTACAAAGACATACTTTTCATATTTTCAGTAAACGGCCCCACTTTCTGTTGCACTTAGACAGCTGATCGTGAAACCGTGGTCGGTTAGTGTCTTTTGAGAATGGCTTCTCATTTGAATGAGTGTAGACCTGTCTGATTGGCCTTTTAGAGTGAACTAATTGTGTTTTCTGCTAGTAGAGGTTATAACCAGGCCCGTACTTACCGGGTCACAATAAAAGATTAGTCGAAGGAATAAGAGACTGGAACCGCAGCTGTTTCGAGATTATCCGTATTCTCCTCAGTCAGTCGCGGTGCCATTAAATGCTTGTTATCGGACACAAACCGATGCACACTCAAAGACACACAAGTAATATGAATCACACGTGTGATCATGCCGACTGATCGTGATTACGGCTAGTTGAAGAAATTTTACAAAATGCGATCCGTTTTGCCACTACCTTTTCGGTCTGTCCATGACACTTTAGTATGTGGTTCCGGTTGAAATCATTGGCTTTCCTGGTGACCTTTCGATACCCAATCTTTGCATCGTAGGTATTCCAGAAGTACTTAAGCCTCGCACTGGCGGCTTATGGCTACATCACGATGGAGATTTTGACAGCAGAATAGGGTTGTGGAATGAAAAGCTGACAAGAGGGTCAGTTACGGAAACCTCAACTGTCCAGTTGTGCTTCATTGCGCTTTTAAAAAGTTATTTTTTTAATTAAACACCTTGGCTTTTTATTAATGATTGTAAGTCAGCTTGCTCTGATGTTATCATGCATCTGCTGTCAATACTACAACAAAATGACCTTCTCAAATCAGTACTCCGCTGTGCTATTTAAAGCTTGTGCTTTTTTGCACATTTCAGGTGAGCCTCGAAATGGAAGTGCCCCCAGGAAGTACGCTGTCCTTATAATGAAGAAATCGAAATACTTCCCCAAGGGTTCATTGTCACCACCACGGTCCTTCCTGACGGTCATATCTGCGAAACTAGATTTCCCATTCAGACTTTACCACTTATAATACAAGCCTGCTGTCATCTATTTCACATCGAGTAAATGACCCAGCACGCTTTGATTAATTTTGCTTTTAGCCTATCCTGGTAATGACCGGTCCGGATATATAGCGGAAAGCGGGGTAATAAATGCGTCTAAGGAATTCATTACGCGCCTTTTCAGGTTTAACCGCAATTAAGAATCTGCCAGTCGACCGAGTGCCCACGTGGTAGTCGCACCCATCCTACTGGTGAGTAGAATTGTAGGCCTTCTGACGG
This sequence comes from Spirometra erinaceieuropaei, assembly GCA_902702965.1. Classification (NCBI taxonomy): domain Eukaryota; kingdom Metazoa; phylum Platyhelminthes; class Cestoda; order Diphyllobothriidea; family Diphyllobothriidae; genus Spirometra; species Spirometra erinaceieuropaei. The sequence goes on along the minus strand of CACRXP010000191.1, from coordinate 408,348 downwards.
GGAAATATTCGAAAACCTATGCCTTTGTTGGGGTATGCTCAGGAAATTTACGTTCATGAAGGCGAAAACGGACAACAGACTGAGCTCCGATTGGCGATGTTATTTTGCTGAAGTTGCAGACGAATCTTTTCGAAAATCTTGTGCAAATTTCCCTTCCGGACTTCCTGGTCTTGTGCCAGGGGGCAGTGCTGAAAGTCCAGGAAGTCGCTGGTAGGGCACTTCAATATAGAAAATGAAGCGTTTGGTTTCTGGTGGCCAATTTTCACCCGCTGCCATGGTTGAGGTCCGGATGCAAAAGGAACAATAGGAGACTGTGTACTATTATTTTGTGAGTAATATATTTATTTTAAATATGTCGGCCTACTGTCTGCGTACGATTGCAATCCAAGGTCAAGAGAACTCCACTGAGAATTAACGCTTCGTTATTTTTGGCGATACTGTAGTGGTTTGACGTCCGTAACACCAGTATCGAACGTCTCCAACACAACCGGATTCTCTGGACGTTCCTCTTCAGGGCTGTCACCATTAGTAGGTACGAGGCGCTGAAAATTATCACAAAGGTACTCGTGCCCCTTTGTTACAACCAATATAGTTGATTTATCGTATATCGTACCTGTAACCTGTGCATAACTGTAGTATAAAAATGATGAAATTCCTACTTTTAAGACCGTCTACTTGATGGAGGATTTTAGATTTACCTAACATTAGTAGTCCAGTTTTAGACGTTCTTTCCGGCTTACATTTCACAATGGGGTAACTGTAGAGGACAGCCATAATGGCTACGTTGCGCCTCTCGCTAGCGCCTGCACCTACGTCCTAGCGACAGCCTGCTATGGCACGCACGTCTGTCTGGCTTCGATTTGCTCGTTGCCATTCACTGTCTGCATCACGCATTCGGTCGATTCTCCGCCTGCACCACGCGAGGCTTGTCACTACCTTCGCGTGAGTTCGGAGCCAATCAACGCAACTCCTATCGCTGATTGGTAAGACAGGCGGTAACAGTCCAGAACAATACAGTAAACAATCTGCAACGACATTTTTTGCAGCGGCGACCGTCGGCAACACAGGGCTCGTCGCTCTCGCGGACGCCGCCTTCGCGGCGCCGGACGCATCCTCGTCCGGTTGCCAACTTTCCCCTTCACTATTCTGTGCAGAATAAAGTGTCCAAACCAAATGGCGTCTTGCTTCTTGCAACTAGGGATATGGCCCGAAGTTGTGGCGTACTGAGCGTACACCATCACCGCTTAGCCGCTAAATAGCTTTCAATCGCACTTTCTTGTGTGCATTGCCTTCCAAATCGCTTGATGCTGTTAGTTATTTCTACAAAATGATACCATGCTTAACAAAAATAACCGGGCTACACTGATATAAAAGCTAAAATTGCCTTATTGGCGCATAGTTAAGACTCGTCTGTCCAGCTCCTCCACGAATTCCAACCTGCTCATATCGTTTAACTTCCGGTTCTGCCTTCTAGAACTTTGAGTTCCATAATCGTGACCTTCGATCTGCCAATTTCAGTGCTTCCACAAAAATACGCAGTGGGGAGACCAAAAAACTCGTGTTTTGCAGACTCTGGCTGCTTACAAAACTTCTGTCTTGTCATATTATCTCACAGGATTCAAGGGCTTTTGGAAAGAAAGATACCATCTAGTTTAGATTGTCGGGGGACAACCTCAAAGTGGCAATGTCTTTCACCACCCCCCTCGTCTCAGCATAAAATATTAAATTTTCGTTTTACCTCAAAAATTTGATTCTGGCGCCAGCGCCCTCCATTCACACAGCAATTAGCAGTCAGTTATGGCAGAGCATTGGGGTGGTAGGTGACTGGTTGACGACGGCGCGTATTTCGGTCTCCTTTGTTCTTCTCGGCAGTAGGAGGGCAAAGCCTCTGTTCCAAAAACGTGTAGGAAGGGTGGATGCTGATTAGAGACCAGGCAAGTCAGTGTCGTGAGTTTAACAAAGAGGAGTACCGATCACGATTTTATTAAGTCTTCTCTCAATAATAGCTCTTTGCTGATTGTCCAGAATCCATCCCCATCAAACCTGTTGCTTTCAGTCCCCCTGCATTTGGAATAAACCTGACTACACGTGGTTGCATATTGATTCATGCGTTGCACGTGGGTCGGCGCTAGAGGCGTGAGTTTCCAAATTGTCGCATTTTCCATTTGCCTGCCCCTCCCAATGTCCGGATACAGTTTCGTGTCCTTCCGCGAGTCCGCTCCCGCAGGCCCTAAACCCACTGCAAGATATGAATACTGTACCCTGTGCCTGAAAACACGGGACATCTGCGTCAATCGACCAGAACGCCAAAAAGCATTTACCGGTCTGTTACGCAAGCGAGTGCTGGATAAAGATACTACTGTCGGGAGTGAAGCTAGGAAGGCGAGAAACCGTCACATTCCGGTTGCACGTGTGGTGAAACCTCTGAGAGGAAAGGCACCCAGACCGTCGGTACGCCCTCCCGACAGCTTTGCAGACATAAATGAGCCGTCAGCTTCCTCATTCCCTGGAACCAGTGAGGACAAACCTGAAGAAGATGATGAAGAAGAAAGCCGATTTAGGCAACCCGAATGGGATACGGACCTGGTAGAGGCCAAGTTCACAACAGATCAGTCCAATGCGGACCTTGCGACCGCGATCCACGCTCTGCCTGAGGATTCCATTTCTGCCGTAGCTCGTCAGGCTCAATCCACTGCTGCTCAGGATTCTGACCCGAGCGACTGTTATTCAGTCAGGGCTTTGGTACCGGCTCCAGCCACAGCAATAGTGACAGACTCTAATGTCAGGAGGAGCTTGCAAAGTTTTGCGCTCTCATCCCCATGGGCTCCGAAGGAAATGTTACATACAGAACAGTTAAAAAGACGCCTACAGACAGACGTGTTGCGCCAGGCTGACAATTCTACCTCCGCTTCCACAGAGTTTACGATGACTGAAACAGTGTTGGAAGAGACGCATCAGGAGCGTACAATGACCACGGTTTGCGACGTGCAGGGAGACTGTCGCACAGACTGTTATGACGCCAGGGCCTTTTGTGATAATCCTTACTCTCTTTCCATTCACCATTCAAGAGCGTCTGGTGAATTTACTTCCCCTCTTTCAGACAACGCCTCGCTCGTTGGAGGAAAAAACTTCTGTATTAAAGTTAGGGGACACAAAAGGAAACGACAGAAGTTCACAAAGAAAGAAAGTCCTGTGCGGACGGCTCACCGCAGTTTAAACTCCTGTCTGGTCTCCTAGAGAGATTTAGCCGTGGGCGAACAAGCGATTCCTCCACCTCATCAGTGATTTCTTCTGTTCATCGTCCCTCTATCGTTTTCATTATTGAGTGTCTTTGTGTTTTCTTCCTACTCATTTCTTTCATTTGCTGGTTTTCTTTCAGTCTTCCATACATGCATTTCTGCAAAATATGGCATTTTTCGCTGAAAACTCACAAATATTGCGATAAATTTGAAGTAAATGAGGTTTCGCCCTTCCAAGGAGTGACAGTGTCAGCCGAAGGGTGTAAATGAAAGCATGCCTAGCAGGCAATGTCTAATTTACCTGACAGACTTGCGAAGCGTGAATGCGGAGACTTACCGGTAAAGTGGGGATTACAAGAGAAGGAAGTGATAAGACTTCGAAAAATCGACGCAAATAATTGAGTTTTGGTGTAATTCCAGCCTTCTTAAGCGTAAGCAAAGTTTTAAATTAGCAGGAGGCACAGGGGATAGGAACAGTGTTCTATTGTCACCCAGAAATTCCCCGTTGGCTTTGGACTGCTGTCTCCTCAACGTCCGTGTTTTAACCTTCATGTTCATTTGTAAGGAATGGCCGTCAGTAATCTTAACGCAGAAAATTTTTCGCCAGTTTTGTCTTTCATAAGTAAAGAAGAAGTGGTTTCGAGCACCGGAACATTTTCTTTATTGTCCTGAGCTTTCGGACTCGTGCGGGAGTCCATCGTCAGAGATAGTAGCAGCAGCAGAACAAACGACAGTAATTGGGCATTTAGGCCAATCATCGACCGACGGCACAAGACTGGAGGTGACTGCGCAGACCTCTACACGCCGGCGCCAGATCGATAAATCGATTGACCGAGTTCTCATCCGAGGCCCAGGCTTCAATCAATTCTCGGCCTGTTTTGTTTCCGGCGTGGGCGAATACTTTGGTGGCTGCGAAGTTAAACTCGTGGCCGTATTCGTAGGTATGGGCGACCACTAGTGATAATGCGTCGCCTCGCCTCACAGTCAGCTTATGTTCGTGTAAGCGCGATCCGAGCATGCGTCCAGTCTGGCCAGTGTAGTTACAAAGACACTTTTGATACGGGATGCGATACACTACTCCAGATTGCTCTTCAGGCTTTCACCGGTCTTTAATTTTCATGACCCTACTGCGCATGGCGGCTTCGGGGCGGTGTGCCATTCCAACATCTAGCTCAGCAGCAATGCGCTCGGTCGTTTCTGAAACGTCCTTGTTGTATGGCAGAAAGTGCCATATCGTAGGTGGTGTTGATGTTTGAGTCCTCTAAGGGCGACCGCGTAGGCAGCGACTTATGAATGTCCTCGGATAGCCATTTCGCACAAACTGGTCACCTAGATAACGGGCCTCAATTGCTCTGTCTTCTGGATGGCTGCAATAATTTTGGATCCGTTTGAAGAGCGTCTTCACACAGCTTCGTCTGTGAGCCACTAGATGGTTGCTGTGAAAACTGCGAAGCTGTTTGGTGTTCGTTGCCTTCCTTTAAACCGTCGTTTCAAGTTCACCGTTAAGGTTTCGTCTGACGAGCACATCCAGGAAGGACAACTGCTGTTCCTGTTCTTCTTCCCTCGTGAATTTTATATCAGGGAAGACTGCGCTGAGCAGGCTGTGGAGATGTGGCAGCATGTGCTTCTTAACGATGACAAACGTGTCGTCTACGTAACGAGGCCAATTTAATATATTTGTATCTACACAAACACATCGCTGCACGATGTCGGCATCTTCCCTAACGCCACCTTGTGCCCGTGGATTTATCTAATGAAGTGGCCACACAGTAACAGCCTTTTTGTCTACCGAACGAATGTAAATGTTATTTATTCGAGGTATGCTATATAGGACAGAGTATCGACTGGGATGACCATTTCTCGTTCATAAGCCGCCATCACAGAGCCACATCCAGCCCCAGGTTTCGACACCTGGGATTCGTACACGGACTACTTTGTCATTGAGCGCCAAGTAGTTCAACGCTCAACCATTGAGTTTCTGTTCCGCCTATTCACAATTCAGTATTCGCAGAGTCACTTATTCGCAGTTCTTTTTCGTAAAGCATATCTTAAATATTCGGCAATTATTTCCGCATATTTCCGCGACTAGATACCCTTTTGGGATAAAAAATGATTTACTTATTTCCAAATATTAGTGTAGACACAGCAAGATACCGACGAAATGTTTTTATCTTAAAAAAACGTTAGGTAAGCGATGCACAAATCCCAAATATAAAGCTCTGTAAAGGAAATGCAGTTTGTGAATCTGATATACTTAGACGCAATGCTACTTGACACGCTACATGTTGGCGTCTGCAAAGTAGCCAATCCAGGAGCTTAATTCATTATCTTTGGAGCTGATTGGCTCTACCCCCTAGACTTTTCTCATGGGAATGTGCTGTGGGAGTCTGCATTTCGGCTACTTCAACTTCTAACGTTACACTGCATATCTATGTACTTTGCGTATATATGTGTCCTGTTTTTGTTTGTTGTGTATATCTTTTCAGTGCTCTTAGATGGTTTATAAACGTTCTTCTCCTTCTAAGACTTTTGGTAAAGAGTCTAAGCGTCAGGAGAAAGTCACTACGCTGCAGGAGAAGATAGTCTTTCAAGAAAGGTTGAATAAAAGGAAAAGCTACGCCGCATTAGTCGGCCATCATGGCATGAATGAGAGTACTGTTCGGTACGTCGAGAAGAAAGAGGTGGGAATAAGGAAGATTATGCGTGTTATCTTCTGCCATAATGCCAAGACGTGTTCCACTATGCGTGATAAGAGTGTAGAGAGGGTGGACTGGGCCTTTGCATTGTGGATAACGACCCTCCGTAAAAAGAATATCCTCTCTCAACGGTGATATCATCCGCGATAAGCCGTGGAAACTCTGCCAGAAGTTTCCGATTATCACTGAGTACGACGACTCACGGGAAGAAATAAGATCATTCTCAGCTGCTGAAGATTTTCTGGCCAGCAAGGAGTGGCTCCAATGTTTCCAGAAGCGGTTCCACTTGCAATATTTTTCTCCGTTTGGTGAAATAACATCAGCAGACATGGATGTGGGTGCAAAATATCCCAAGACCTTCAAGGATATAATTAGAAACATATAATACCGTCTAGAGCAGGTGTTCAACATGGATGAGACTGGATTTTTTTCGGAAGAAAATGCCTTAACGGACCTAGGTCATAAAGGACAAAGTTGAAAGCCCGGGTTCAAGGCCCAGAAGGATAAAATTATCTTCATCGTGTGTGGCAATGCTGCTGGATTCATGCTTTAGCCAGGCCTTATTTACGAGGTTGCAAATCCCGGGACCCTCAAGAATAAGAACAGGAACTTACTGCCTGCGTCTTGGACGCATAACGTCAAAGCCTTGGTCACCAAATTCCTTGCAACTTACTGGTTCATTCAGAGCTCTATACCTCCAGTTAAGAACCACACTGGCGACTTGTGTATGCAGTGCAAGGTGTTTTCGTTTTTGGATAATGCTGGTGTCCATCCTGAGGATCTTTATCACGAGAACCCCCTGCCGACATCATCTCTATCCCTCTCTCGCGGTAGCCATACGTGTGACGGTCATCGGTCGATCCTTGAAGGATATGAAGAAGGAGAACTTTAATGTATACAGGAGTTCTGGTCAGAGTGTGTTCACGAGTACAGGGACTACTCTGCGGAAGGAATTCAACATTCGGCCATTGATAAGGCAATTCAGTCGGCCAGGTAACTTGCTGGAGAAGGCTTTGATGAGATAACAGACGATGAAATCGGCACCCTCACTGATAGTTATTCAGACTCCTTGATTAACAAGGATTTGGAAGAGCTGAGGAAAGTATACCAGAGAAAAGAAAATACAGCACGGTTAGGGGAGTAGGAGGAGGAGGAGGGCGGCCCGAAAATGGAACGCCTGTCCTGATTTATATGGGCAGAAAGGAAGCTTAAGAAAATGATTGCTTGAAGACTTTCTTCACCTTCAACGGAGCTGTGTACGAACAAGTTAAAGATACACCCATGGGCTCACCGTTATCCAGCTGGATTGCTGAGGCAGTGTTACAGCGACTCGAGGCACTGGCTTTCGACCATTATCGACTACGACTGTGGGTACGGTATGTTGATGACACATTTGTCATCATCAATCGGGACAAGATTGGGGAATTCACGCAACACCTCAACTCGATCTTCCCAGACATCCAGTTCACGATGGAGGAAGAAAAAGATTGCCAGTTGCCGTTTCTGGACGAACTAGTTCAGAGAAAAGGTGATGGTGCATTAAAGACAACGGTTTACCGGAAGGCAACGAATACCTCCCGTATTCTAAGCTTTCTTAGCAACCACCCTCTCTCGCACAAACGCAGCTGCGTGAGAACACTCTACCGGCGCGTAGAAACCCATTGCACCGAGCCAGCCGACAAGAAGGCTGAGGTCCAGTTACCGCGGAAACTCTTCACAGCGAACGGCTACCCTGGGAATTTTGTCGAAAAGTGCAGGCGAGAAACCCGGGGAAGACAACCGAAGGGACAACCAAAACCGAAATGTTGGCGCGCAGTGCCGTACATAGCCGGTGTGTCAGAAGAATTCGCTAGACTGATGAGCGAATTTGAGATCGGTGTCGCTCACAGACCTGAGGCAACAATACGCCGGCAACTCATGCACCCTAAGGACCCGATTCCCATCAACCAGAAATCGGGGGTCATTTACCGGATAGACTGCAATTGTGGTCAAGCCAATTATGTTGGCGAAACCGGCAAACAAGTACGCACGAGATTGCACGAACACGAGTTGGCTGTGAGACGGAAGGACAAACTCTCCTTGGTAGCCGCCCACGCCTCCACGCCAGGACACGGCTTCGACTTTAAGTGCGTGAGAATATTGGGCCAGTCGGACGACCGAGTTGCTCGCCTGCTGCAGGAAGCATGGCAGTCAACCGAGGACTCGATTAATCGACATATCGATCTGCCAATCGCCTATCAAGCACTGCGAGAGCAAATCAGCAGCGCAGCTAGAGGTCACCCCCGGCAGAGGCGACCTAAATACACGATGAGTTGTACAATTTTTTCATTCCTTGACGATGGGCTCGCGTGAGAGTTCGAAACGTCGGATAAATAAACAATTGGTCCCAGCGATCGCCTTCCCATCTTCGTCTATTCAATTACCTGGGCCGCGCGTGTTCTCTATCATTCGGAATATATATATATATATATACATATATATTGCTAATAGAAGCGAAGATGCGCGTCCCCGGACATAATTGAGAAGAAAAGGCGATCTCGGGAACCATAGTTTTACTGTCCTGACGTTTCAAAAGCAAACACTCTACAGAAGGGCAGAAACACACTGCAGCGAGCCGGACGACAGAAGGTCAGAACTACGCTACCTCCAGCGCCTCTTCATGGCCAACGGGTATC
>CACRXP010000191.1:320861-338554 GCA_902702965.1 Spirometra erinaceieuropaei | reverse complement strand
ATGCACTACATTTAGTGCTGTGAATACCAAATTTGGTGCATAAGTTAACTTATGCGGTATGTTTATAAGTCAAACCATTAGTATTCTCGAGTCTTGCATAAGTTGCAAGACGTTGGCGGGCATTTGTTTAAGTCACCTTTCTACTGATTTTTTATTCTTGCTTTTTAAAGAAACCTTGTTGCTTCTGTTTTCGGGGTTTCGTCTCAACGACGCTCACTTCACATTTAGAAGTAGCCAGGGTCATGTTATAATTTTTTACGGCCCTTTTGACGTTACGTTGACGTGTCCTTTAACGTTTGAGTTCTTGAGGTGAAGTATGACTGGCCGGTAAAGACATAATTCAAGATGGCCATTCCAGACTTCCCTGTAATCGTCTATACCTCCTCTTTATTTATTCCATATTTGTCTGAAAAAGCCTGAATATGCCCAATTCTACCCTGCAATCGCAGTCGTAAGCTTTATTTTTCGCAGTGCTTATTCCACGCGGACGTGTAATGTTTAATCATAGTCAAGCCTTCGCATTTCACGGGTCATTGCTATCTTACACATGCCCGGTTACTTATGAAACGACACACAGACAGTTGCAAACGAAACAATGTGTATTACAAGAAGTAAACTAATAAATCACCATGAAAAGCTCATTAGCGACCAGAAATGCGCTATTAAGTATGGAAACAAACCACAAACAACAGCAAGGACTCAAGTAGCACAGCACTACAACTTCTTTTTAAGAGTAACACTGGAGGACATCAAGATATATACAAAATTTGTTAACGGGATATGCGTTGCCATCTGCTTGCAGTTAAAAAGTTTGGGGTTAGGTTTAATTTGGAAGAATCTCTAACAACGCGTGCGTAACCTCTCTGTCAGCATGTAGCAGCCGCTCCAGTCTCCCTTTTCTCCGGCTCCGTTTTGTCGGTCGATGGCCACGACAGTCGTTGACAGGCCGTTGACACACGACCACCCTCAGCCGGCTAGAACTCTGACCCCTCCGATTGGGTAACTCGTTTCAAGGGTTGGCAACCTTCCTATGTATATCACATATCTGTCGTATGGTTTCACACTGTATACAACTTGTTAAAATATATGTTCGGTTGCAAATATAAGTCGCGGCTTACGCTGACTGCCCATTGGTAAAAAGCTTAAGGTTGGCAAGGGTCAATATTTTAAGTGTGCAGATGATTGAAAAATCCCAAAAAACAGTCTTACTGTTATGGACTTTCAAAAATTTAGTATTACAGACAAGGCCGCAATGGTAAAAAATATCTGAAATATGGCAGAGGGGGCCGCTCACCGATCGTTCTTACGGAACTCTTTCCGTTGTGCTTTACGGGCTCTCTCTCGACCCCAACCATCATCTGCACAGCGGCGCATGATATAAGCAGAATACTATTACCGACAAAGATAAGGGAGACTAGAATGACCATTTCTGGCTTATTAGCCGTCGTCAGCCAGTCGTACCCAGCCCCGAAGTGTGAAACACCTGGGGCTCGAACTCGCGACGTGTTAGTTAGAAGTCTAACGCCTCTAACCACTGGACCATGGGCCTGTTGTCCTGTCGGTTTCTATCGTGAATATACAGTGGTGGAGGGGGTGCTCACTGATATTTCTTACAGAACTCACCCGTTCCGTTGTGCCTTACGGTCTATCTCGGGGTTGGGTATGACTGGCTGACGACGGATAATAAGCCGTAAATGGACGTTATAGTCTCCCTTGTCATTGTCGACAAAAACGTTCTGCCTATATCCGAAATACGCTACGGTGTAAATTACGGAGGTGCCCGTCTGCCTTTGCAGCAGTCTCAAGGTATTTTCCGGTTGGTGCAGCCTTATCAGCTGTTAAAATAGCTCAATATATAGCCGCATCTCTTCATTTGAAAATGCGTGTTGATGCGATCCAGGTCGATGCCCACGTTACCTGCGAGACGTTTAGTTCCTTGCGTATTTCTTGCGAGTTGGTATTAGCCGACCATGCGATTATTGGAGTCTGGGCTTCTGTCTGACTTAGGAATTTTATATGGTCATCCAAAAGAAGTAGCTCTTATTGTCGACCTCAATAAGAAGGACGACTGTCCGTAACGTTGATGCCTGAAAAAACTGCGATTCAGCCTACGTGGCATTCTTCAGACGTGTACTAAACACCCAGTGTAGTTGGCATAGTTTAATGCAACAGATTGCGCTATCAGGTAAACCATATGGTTAGAATTCTTTCTCCAAGCAGATGATGATCTAGTACGCCGAAAGTCCTATTGAGGTCAAGGCAGGTGGCTTCGTGATATTCATTATTAAATCTCCAGTGTTCCCATGCGGTTTGGTTTTTTCTAAAGGAAACCGTGTCGACCGGCGACTATAAATTTGTGCTGGTCAAAGAAGTGCCAGAATCGTTCACGGATGTTAGCAAGGCTTACAAAACGAAAATTTACCATAAGTCACCTAGATCTCCTCCTAGTAAGTGGTGTTTGGGGATTGTTTTTGGTTGTTTGGGACGTTGCCTACTCTAAGGCCGGCGACAGGGGTCCGAATAGGGGGAATGAGGTCAGAAAGGCAGGGCGTCATTCGTAGAGCTCTGCATGATTTGATGCGATACGTTACCCGGAGATCATTAAGTTTCCACTGGGAAACTGGCTTTAGGGTTAAACTGAATGAAATTTTGCCGTAAACAGTTTCATACCAAAATGCTGACAAATGCTGTGTTAATAAGGGTGTAAACGAAACATGTGCGCTATTTAATGGGGCTGATTATTCCAGGCAGAATTTTTTTACATTAGTGATTATAAATTTGGAAAAATAGTTCCTAAGATATATTTTTAATGAAATTGAATATTTCACTGACGGCACAGTGACTCTTAGTCACTATTCAGTCACTTTGTCCTTATTTCAGTTATAACTGACAAGTCGCGCGGCACCACAGTTCAAGAACTTTAATGACAGTGGAGCTTATAGTGACAAGCCATGCGCCAGTGATTGACCAGAAAGACCTGAGGTTTTTGAGCTCGAGACCACAGATGAGGTCTACTAATCTGGTTCAAAGGTTGAGCGCAATGTGCAATTAGACTCAGACCTAAATCTCAGGTCATCCTGGTTGGCGTTAGGGCGACAGAAAATAAGCTGGAAATAATGATTCTAGTTCCTCTTTTATTTTTAGGTTTAAATTCGCAGCTGTTAATTGTTCCCAGAAGACTGATGCTGACAAGGAATTCTAGTTGTAATTTTGTTTGCTAATTATTTTGCCTTCCGTAATCGTCTTAACTTCAAACAAATCTCTAGAGGATCATTAAATCGGAGTTTTTGTCATGTGAGTACCTATCACCTAGGTCCATAGGTTGTAAGAGCTATGTCTTTTTTCGATGAAGTGCAACATAAGGTACACGGACTTGACCTTATCACATACTTCATAGTAGTCGAAATTCACAAATTATGTTCTTTAAGCATATACTTTGCGGCTTTAACTGACCTCAGAAGCGTAAGTGACATCGAATTTTCCTAGCCTCTTTAATATGATGGATGCAGTTGAGGAGAGCGAAGGCCGATGATGCGTTATAGTATAATCCGTGATACTATCCTGGGGAAGTAGTGGTCCTTGTCCGTCTCAAAGGACCAGTTATCGACCAGAGCGTCTTAAGTAGTTTCACCCCACGGCTGACCAACGTGGCCACTTTAATACTGCCTCTTCGATTCCTCATTCAGTACCACTGTCCGCTTTCAGCGTTTTGTTTCTCTTGCGCATGTGACCAGTGAAGTTTGATAGTTTATATTTGGGGAAGACTGATGATGTGATGCGTGTATCCCTCCCTCTAAGTAACTTAAATATTGTCCAGATTATCATGATTTATTATCCGAAACGTTCTTTGGCAAAGCTTTACACCAAACATTGCTATAAATCGAAGACAAAGACGTAGAAAGGAAAGATATGAATCTTGCTAACCGAACGAGTTTGTTTGTTTCTTGTTTATCATCAGAGGATTCAAAACCCAAATCGTTCCTCAATATTTTTATACAAGCAATATAGACTTATTAATTTTACGTAGCGGACAAACAAGCAAACAATTTAGGAGCATTGCCAGCCTATCCTAGGCACCAGACTAATCGATACTAATCTTCCGCTTCGTACCTCTTTCACTATGAATATGCCTTGGCGTTGCGTAAGCTTCTTAATTAAATACATTGACTACTATTAGTCGGTAGGAGAATGTGAAATTTGCATGTTAGTAGTAGTGCTTGACCACAGAACTGCGTTTCGGCGGAACTGCTCCGCATTCTGTACGAGCAGATATATATGTCCTGATTAGTCGTACCACAGCTGTTTGAACTTCCCCGTCTGTGTATCGTCACTACTTTTACCCAGGAACTGGAGCATTTTATTATAGGAGGTCAATGCAACAAGGACATTAGCGGTTTTCCTGTACAATCTAATCCAGCTCAGCACTTGTTAAATGCTGCGTGGGCACTCTTTTCGTCTCCGTGTATTTGCGCATTGAGTAGATCAAGTTCCTGTCGTAAGTTCGTTTGACTTTTGCCAATTACTTTTGCCATCTCAGTCCGTCAGTTCAAATAGATGTGGCGACGGCCATTAATTATCCGTTTTCTCTCCCCCTTCTGTTTCTCTACTCGTCAATGCCCCTTCAGATTTTTTTGAGTTCCACTGCAGAGGCTTAACGTCAAGGATGGCCATAGCAACGTGAGTACGTTCGTATTCCTGGGGCGCCAGATGCTTACATCACATTCTTTTCAAAATGTCCGAAGTAAGCCCGCTGTTTGGATCCGAAAAAACAACAGGGAGGTCAGAGAGTAGATTCAGTCTCAGACTGAAGCGCTTTGGATAACAATTGCTTTTTATGACCTTGTTAGCTGTTGTGCGGTGTGTTGCCATATGAGATAAACAGGTTATCTCCTAATCACCACCGCTGCTACCACTAATACCACTGCTACTATTACTACCGGCAACACCATCATCAGCCTAGTTACCAATTTAATCTCCACCACCGTCTTTAACACAACAGTCGCACCTCCTACAACCAAACCCCTCGTCGAATGAAGAAACATCATCATCATCATCAGCACCACCACCACCGCCGCCGCCGCCGCCGCCACCACCACCACCACCACTGCTGCGCCTACTATTGCTGCCTCTGGTGGTTTAATGGTCCAGCCTTCCGTCCGGGCGTGCTTCTCAGTTTTGAATATAATGACCAAAGCACGAGACTTTAGGGACGTGATTTATAAAACTGTTTTTAACCACCGCCCCTCGCTTTCTTCACCGGTGACAAAAGTCTCCCATCTAACTCTGCAAGTCGATTCACTCCTTAAGCCTTCAATGGGAAGTTTTCTAAAGGTTATTTCGCATCTGGAGGGATTGGTGCACCTTTCTCATCCTATATAGCCCAGCACTTCAGACAGTTTCCAGGATTCCTGTGTCCAGTATATGAGGCGAATTAACAGGCGAAAATGGCCTCCAGCGCCTAAAGTGTTTTGGCCTGCCTGTTGGCTGTGGTTGGGATGGCTCAAATCAATCCTTTGTAACAGGTTTATTTTCGCGGTTGCCAGCGTGATTAAAAGAAAGAGTGTTAACTACAGCCAACTTGTTCAGTAATGAGTCCCGTTGGATGCGTCGTACTCCTTCATGCCTTCCAAATGAAAACTAAGTCGTTCTTGTGTTAGATCCATCTGCGCCAATAAATCCTGGAAGAACTGCCGGATGCGTTGACTTAAAGTCCATGTCGGTTGATTACTACACGGGCTTCCGCTAACTGCATGCCTGTGTCACCGCTAGGAACAAAATTAACCTTGTTAACAAGGCATTACTGAAATGCCTACAGTCAATGGTGGAAATAAAAAGCTCCAGTCTACTGTAGGAGGTTTCTCTTCAAACAACAGCGAACACTTGGGCTGCTGTTAAATACTAGAACATGTGTCCCATCTATTTATGAACATCCCATTATTGCATCCCGCAAGCATTTGCACAGCTATGATTTACAGTAGTCCCCCATCCTCCTTAAGCTAAAGCTTTACATAACTGCGCTTCTACCTCGCACATTGTCCCACGTGGGCTGCCAGCTCTGAGCAAGTCTGTTTAAATTTCGCTGTCTATCTCAGCAGTTCCACTTCTAGTCGAGTTTCAGACAGTCAACATTTTATGTACATCGCGGAGACTGCGACAGAACAACAAGTTTGGTCTTCCGCGTTAAACTTTAGACCTCTGCGTCTGATTAGTTCGTGTAGAATTGGGTAAGGAGCGTACGTACTCACAGAGACGCCTCCCCGGGGTGATGCTCTATGGCTCGTCCTGAATGCCTGCATGTGCCGTCGACCATCCTAAAGTACCTCATGCCCATGACAAAGCAGAAGTTAATCGTTAGCGTACACAACTTATTTCCTGAGCTGGTGAATATGCCATCCCACTTTTATTCGGATGGAATTTGATGAAAACCGCAAAAATTGCATCTATCCGTGCTGAAAGTTTTAAGTCGACTGCAGGCTCCTTGCCAGGAGGTTGCGAACATGCGTTTCCTCTTTCTTGACTCATTTTAGCTTCGATTTGTAGAGGTTAATTATGAAAGCATTCCAAAAAATCCATAGCATCTTTTGATGATATTTCGCGTTTTTGTGCAAAGATTACTTTTCCATCGGTCAAAATAGCCAAACCATGAGAGCAATTTTTTCCTGGACTAAAAGTTTGGCTGTTTCAGTTTTCTGATCGTTTCAAATACCTTGCTTAGTTTCTTTAAATACACCTTGAATACTTTCCCTCAAAATGTTAGTGCGACATTCATTTCCACTCCAAAGTTTGAAGCCGAAACGCTCTCGAAATTTATGTTTGTCGAAAGTGAGGACTTGTCCTCAGTTCTGTCATCCACCTCTCCAAATGTTAGCATCCGTTCGTTGATCGACTTCGACATTAGACTGGTGCAAGGGATGCGGTGGAGTGAATGAGCACAAGTCTCAGCGCCTAAGTCCTTACCATAAACAACCTGATGCCCCTGAGACGTGGCGTGGAAGGTTGCAAACTGGCACTCCCACCCTTTTGGATCCGAGCGGGCCCCAGTTTCTTGGTGCCTTAAACGCGGTCAGTGTACGTAGTGGACCAGCGAGCTTGGCAGTACGCGTAGATGCAGGTTTCCGCCGTGCCATCTGCTCACGTCCTCTTCCGCCTCCAGTCTTCTTGACTCTGTCATAGCACCTGGCACAGGCGGGATAGGAGAGAATATAGTAAACTCATCACTAGTCTACTATTAATGTAGAAGAAATCACGCGCAAGTCACCGTCCCTACTCTCACCGTGCTGTGGTGCACAAGATGGACGTCGTGGACGACGGTCGAATTGTCGTGTTGTCGTATATGCGGTGCTCAAGTCATCGCCGGAGAAAGTAGCCACTCATACTTCGAATTTCGTTTACTGCAGAAAAGTCCGTTTTGACTTTCAAAAAAATCACAGTGTAGATGGGCAGTTTTCCCAGCCCTCCTGCATAAAGTAAATGCACACATGACAGGTTGCAGTGGAACAGGTGCGCCTAAGAAGCTTATGTATGTTGTGGTAAAAAGTCCCTTCGCAAAATTTTGGTTAATACCAGGACCCGCAACGGCGATCCTTTCAGTTCGGAAGGTGGCGACAGGGAGTTTGGGCCTCCTCATAAGGCCTAGTCCGCTAGAAATACGTGGTATCGCGGTTTTACCCTTCACTTTTTTCCGTGCACTGCCTCCTCCTAGAGTCGTTTTTCGATAATGTGGGCTGTGGTACACTCGTTGTTTCCCGCCCTGTCAAAGGTATGCGCTGTCCGAATTGTACTTGGTGCCAGAAGGTATCAATGTTCGGTAAACCTGTTGCATTGACTGGGTTAGCCAAACTCCGCTGGAGGCCTAACGGCTTTCCATCGTGATGCAACATTTCCTCGCTGACCCCAGCCTGACAGAACGTACAGAGACGGCTGGCTTGCGCTATTGTACCTATCTCTCCGCTGCGTAAAAAGGCGTAATTTAGCCTGTGGCGTCCGGAGACGGCCTGTGGTGTTTGCATTAGGGGTATGCGACCATACTTGAAAGTTCGCATCACACGCTTACTCGTAGTAAGGCTGGTCACTGGGCCGGAGTAAAAACAGCTGCAGGCAATTTTGATTTTGGGATCATCGGACTGGAAATTTTTGGTGGTACGCAAAGTAAATAAACCAGTATACGTGGCGCACAGAGCACCAGCGATATTTAAGGTAAAACAGTCTATTTTTGCTCGATTCTCATCAATGGAAGAGTGACGTAGTAAGGAAGATAGTTGCTTCTGCAACAGCAAACTAGCTCTTCAAGTATATTCTCAGTAGTTTTAGACTGACTTTGGGACACGCTCCTTGCAAGGCGTAAATTCCACCCACAAACCACTCCTAAACTTTTTGCTTCTTCAATGAGGTATCGAAGTTAAATGTTGCATAAGCTTCTCTGCTTACGACAAGAACACTGCGTGTGAAGGGAACTATCCGCCGGTGAGCTACCGTTATTACCTCAGTAGTGTTTTGGGGCTGAACCTCTGTATGCATCTCTTCATTTGATATTTCAAGTACATTATATTTGCCGACGTAAAAGGGTAGGTCAGGGGAATAGTGAATCCCGCTCCCGGTAATTGGGGTGGCCTTGCGCAAAATTCCAGGAAGGGCAAATATTTCCGTGTCCTAACCCAGAACTTAACTTTAACCTTGACCCTACCTTAGTACAAACCTTAGCCTTAACCCTGGTCCTAACACTAGTCCTAGTCCCCCCTGGAAATTGGCACAAGGCACCCGATGAGGGGTAAAGGGGGGAGGGTTCCCATTTTCGTGTCTTGTCCATAGACGTCCCACTAGATTGTGTACCATATGTGGCACAAGGAAGTATGCGGAACTTTGGTCCATTTTTAGTATTATATTTACAATAAACAGTTGTTGTGTTGTCGTTGTCGCGGGGTATTCACCTCGTAGAAGCCAAATGGTTATTTTGGACGTAATTTTCGGAAAACAGCTTCAGGAGACCTCGACGGGCGTGACTGACAAAGCTGGTGAGCTCCTCTTCGTGTACCACACGCGACCTGATCATCACAGCATGTCCCACATGGGTGGGAGTCTCATAAGTGCCCTCTCTGAAGGATCCGTTGCAGCCTAACTCTCAGTCCTGAGAGGGACCGAGGCTACCTTCGGCTCCCGGAATTGTTCACATACGTTAGTCTGCGAGCCTACGCCACGTTAGTGACTCTACTCATTTGGTCTGACTTGGAAATCTAACTGACGAATGGGTGAGGAGAAAGAAGGTAAGGTCGATTCAGCTCGAGTCCAGGCCTTCGATGCCTCACCATAAACAACAACGCACGTCTTTGGCTACCACAACGTGCTCTAATTCGTGAGCTAGAAGATCCACGATTTGTGGGATAATTCTCCCTACCGAGGACCGGGGGGGGGAGGGGGAGGATCAGGAAGCAGTGGCTACCGCTTGTTGGGGTATATATTACATTGTGCATACAAACGTAATCTAGAGGCCCCTTTTTGAAACCTGGTTCGCCTGGAGGGAAGGGCCTGGTGGCGTGTCGGCCACTACGCCCACACGCATCCAATTGTATTTGCCTTCTAGTCGTTAAAGGACTGTAGATTTGGCGTCAACGAGCGGAGTGGGTGCTCCACACGTTTGTCTTATTAAAAACAAGTTGATGTCGTATTTACCGCTGTGCACTCATGGGGACTGGCGAGATTACCGCTTTCAGTGCTTGAATTGTCGAATGCGGCGGGCATCTCCGTATCGAACCAAAAAAACAAATGTAAGTAATGGGATACCACCGAGTAAACCCTCGCGAGTCGTACTGACCAGCGCGGCTTTGTGGTAGCAATAAGGCAGACCGGATTCATTTCGTTGTAATAGCCCATTGAACTGTCAAATGCAGATTGCCTTGTCTCAATCATTTTCACGTTGGAACGTGAACTTTATTTGCAACACTGCTTTCCCTTTTTGAGCGGCCGAATTATGATATAGGCATCTCACATGAGTCCTGATACAAAGTATTGGAAATTTAGCAATTAACATTGAAGCAAAGGGGTAACTTGTGCGCCACTGGAGCCTTTTCCTGCCTTGGCACCTAGTAGACGCTTTGAAGTTTTGGACAGCTGTGAGCGTCGAGATCTTGAAAGTCGGTTGATCCTTAGAAAACTTACACGGAGTCTTCATTAAACGAAGATCGTCTGAAATCCATCTTAAGGTCCTTGATCTCCTACATGCTCTAATTTCGGTCTGCCAGAGCTCACTGCAGCTGTCAGACAGCTATTTTGTACGTTTATTATTATGTCTCAAATGGAATTTTTAATAATCGGATTTTGCCACTCTTGGTGTTAAGCCTGTCCACGGTGCCGCCGCTCAATAGGGAGCATTTAAATATAATTGGATTTCTTCTATCGACCCCCTTAATTGTAATCTGAGTAACCCATGCCTCGGGACAACCGATGCAGACTGTCCGTAAGGCTATGATTTAGTGGAGGGTTGGGCATGGGAATAAGTACCTCCGTGCCATAGATGATCTTGCGCTACGATCCAGGGGGGTACCTATTTCCGTGTCCTAGCTTTGACCCCAACGCCAACCCTACTAACCCCAACGTTAGCTCTCCTAACCCTAGTTTCCCCCCGAAATTTAGCCCAAGACCACATGTAGTATGGGGGGAGGGTACATATAACCGTGCCCTACTGGATGAACATTCATACTCGAACTATTAAATACTTAACCACTTGGGGCTCTGTGAGACGATTTTCTGATGCTCGTTTTGTCATATAGACAACATATCAGGTCATTGAGGCATTTTATGGGTTAATGTGTTCCTAGCATGCAAATTCGGTGATTCGAAATTACTTAGACATCTCGTACTGCAGCGGGGCAGTCTTTATAGTTCTCATCTGCTATACATTGGTAGTAACTACGGACCGCACATTTCTGAGCACAATATGTATGCTTGAAAATTTTTTCCTACCACGAACACGAATGTGAAACCACACAGTTGTTCGACAACAAGGAAAGTGTGGTACCCATCGGTTACATCGATGCTTGGCCGCTGCCTAGCATAGGAAGTCGAAATGCGCTTTTACTGCCGGTGTATTAGACGATTTCTAGAATTGGTACTACGTAAAACACCTCTAACGCAGTTTCTCGAGCTTTTATGGATTTGCCTAATTTTAGCTGCATGCAATTAACTCGCTACAACTGCGACCGTGCACCTCTGCAAAAACCGACGCCTTTGCCGGCAACCTTTGGTTTCTGCCCCTCCTGGCCTTCCCAGGCAAATACCTGGTGCGCCCTCCTTAATTGTCTCGACTGGCCTTCATAGCCTGTCATTCCACTGAGTCTTTATCATTATTAGCCCTGTTGTTAGCCTACAGGGGCCCGATGGGCGAAACTCGGCGCGCACACTTTCACTCGGGCCAACACTAAGTACTGCGCAAAAATTGCCTGTAGAGTTTACGCACTGCCCAACTGGGATACTTTACTCACCAGCAGCAATAAAGGCTGCTGCCCTCTCGTTCCCCTGTTTTCTGCGTCTGCAGACTTTGGGCGTTTACACTTCTTGCATGCCTGTTCATGGTCCTCTTGATCACTGACGTTTTCACCAATCATCGTACGCAGGTACGCGTGTGCACATTGGGCGGAGGCCTGACTGCACCCCCTCTCCGACCTTTTCGACGCCTTAAAGAGCCAACACGGTAAAGGATAATCACCCTGACAGCTGACGGCTTTCTGTCAGTTCGCCCTGCTTGGTTGTGATTTTCCCTCGGGGCCTCTGCTGAGGATCTGACTTGAGCCAGCGCCAGGACCGTGCTGTTTTCTGTAACTCCTATGTGTCTTATTCAGGCGCCACTCGTATCCCCGCTGCGCCATCAGACAACGTCACACCAAGGTGTCCAATACGCAGTTGCACTGCCTTTTTTCTAAGGTCGGCTGTGCTGGGACTCCGGACCTGAGTCGGAGTGTTTACTCTATATGAGGGGATGTCTAGGTGAACCCTGCTTCCTTGCGGAATGGAACTTACATTTGCATAGCACCCTTTCGATGTGAAAAAATGTCTCCCCACCCACCGTGCTCAACCTCCTTTTGAATGTAATGAGTTTGGGAAGAGAAGGCGAAACTTCTCTTGGGACAAAGCGGGGGGGGGGGATGAACTGACTTTGCGCGAATGACAGGATGACCTTCTGTCTGGAACTGCAGTCAAGTGGTCTACATCGGCCATGCCCACCGCTGGGTCATAGTAATCGGTTGAGGTCGCCCGAACATGTCGTGCGGCTCAAGCACTGAAACCTTCAAGGGAGGGCCAGCGAGCGCTTTGGCGTCTATCGATAATTTGGTCTTCGCTGCACGCGTTTGCCTCATCATCATCTACCTCATGCGAAGGGCAAACCGTTGGCCAGTTAAGGATGGTTCCTTTGGTGGATAATGGAAGGACCAACGGATTTATCGAGCATGGGAATCTCACGTTAATGGTGGCGCGAGTTCCTGTGCGCCCGCCAAAACTGATCTTTCACTTTCAGCCTGCGTCAATGTTGGCCACAGTTGTGCTTGACTGATGCGTTGATTAGCGTCGCCAGATTTAAACACCCGCACTGCTGCCATATCCCTGCCTACGGCCACGTCTCGTCGACGGCGAATTAATAATCTACAATGATGGCAGTTTTCACGTCACGAGCGACGATGTCCACTATGTGTCTAGTGGAGTGGGCGCAGCCACGGTGCCTTGCGCGTGAATTAGCTCATAGTGAGGACAGGCCTACGCGGCATACACCGCACCCCCCCCTCTCCCTCCCTCACCCACTTGGCACCACAGGTATAGCAATGCCAGGACGTTAGTAGGTGAGATAGAGCGCAGTGCCTGACAAATCTAGACATCCCGTCTACCCGTGCCACGTGCGACACCATCCACAAACACAACAATGTGCCATCTTTTCACAAAGTAAGGGACTGCTCGGATCTCACGTGCATGGGTGCCATAGGGGCTATTTTGAGAAAGAGCCACTGAGCTTGACTCCCAGTCCTAGGACCAGTCATCCCACATACTCACGTTACCGACACCGAGAGTCCAGTTATCCAATCAGATTCCGGTCCTTCAGACCACGCGTTCTAGTACGCCAGCTCTAGTGTAGTCAGGAATGCGTTGAAGTGCCTGGAGGGTGAAGCCCACAGAGTCGGCCTCACTTTCTCTTTCCTCTGCTATACACCAGCTGACTATCTGAATCCGTCAATCATCCATCGCTGCGATCGAACGCAGCGGCCGACGAAGCCGCAACAACTCGTATGTGTGTGTGTGTCACACACGACCTGGCCGGGCAGCAGGTTGCTTTCCATTGACATAAGAGGTGCATGTTCTGTGCATGTGCCGGATGTTATGAGCCAGGCTCGTGTGTGATGTATGGACTGGCGGGGCGATGTGTTGTGGTGGTTAGGGTCTGCGATGTTTTACCGCAGGTTTTCATGATGGCGCATATGGTCCAATGGGTCTATTCTATGATGGAATGTCCTCCGGCAGTGTGGACTGGTGAAGCGAGTGCAACGGATGTATATTGGGACGCCAGTCCCTGTGCGATGAATTTGCAGGTGTCCGACGAGGCCGATGCGCGATAACGATGTCTGATAGCAGCGAGGGGAGGATGGGACTGTCGCTAGTGAACTGGCGTTGTGGAGATGCTACGAGGAGCAGTGACATTGCCGGTGGTGAGGGAGGACATTGCGATAAATTCCGCCCTTACCGATACGCACATGGCCAATTAAGCTCACGCGGCGTCCGAATGTCCTAGAGTGTCGTAAGCAGACTAGACGCTTGATGTGTGTATGTTGCGACCACAAGTACTGGTTCGCCAGCTCTGCGCGGCGGACTCGAAAGTGACCGACTAAGCCTATGCTTGACAGGAAAGTGCGGTTGCAACGATTATAGGTTGATTTTGAGTCCTTATTGTTAGTGCCAGGGGCAGTTGCTGTAATGTTTTGCAGATGGGCAGGACTGCTAATGGTGATGTTGCTAATGGTAGCGGTAGTGGTGACGTGTTGTTAGATTTGCCCCCCGAAACGGGCCACAAGGTATATGCGCTGCAACAACACAGGGGCTAGACTGGTGTCCGCCATACGTTATCGGGAAAGCGCACACATAACGAGTGTCAACATTGAGGGGCTGGTGGAAGGCCGACTTCCGTTGCCATCCGACTAGACTGCTCAGAGCATCTGAATTTCCCCAGGGTTTCCCAGAATCCATCACGATTAACCGTCTCGAGCGTCTTTGTCAAATCCACGATATTGGCGCAGAGGTTGGTTCTGATTTCTTGACACGTTACCTGCGGTTGGCGGGTCACGAAGATCGCGTGTGTGGTTTCGCGATGTTTTAGGAATTCGCACTGCCTTTCCGGAAATATTTGCTTCACATACACGTTCAGGCGATTGCGTTGGATATAGACGGAGATTTTTTCTACAATTTTGAGAAAGGTGATGCATTTGTGGTCACTATACAGTTGCCGGTCCCCCTTTCTTTTGTAGATATGCACTATGGTGACATCCGTGAAATCGTCTGTAATTTGTCCTTGTCACCACGTCTGGAATGGTGTTGTAAACTTTTCCGTAAATTTTGGATCGCCATCTTTGCAGACCTCGGCTGGAATTGCTTCTGCTCCAGGTACTTTTCCGCTGGACTGCTGTTGCACTGCTCTGGTTATTCCTAAGAAAGAAGACGAACGATCGAGGTCGCCGTTAGTGTCCACCCGGGGAAGTCGGTTGGTGGCTTCGCATATTGTCTACGAATGGTTGATGACGCCTGGCAGTGTGTGACCCATTGCCCAATGGTCTGTGACTTCTGTGTTTGGAGGGTTGCTCCATCCTGCCTCAACAATGGTGCAGGCTCCCAGGCTTGTGGACCATAAACTACTTTGGTGGCAACGGAGCAATTGTCCTCTCACGAAAATCGGCATATCCCTGAATCTGCCCAGCCTTGCGAGCTAACCAGCCGTTCTGCATCCCTCTTAGCCTTTCTTATACTAGATATTTACATCGGAAGTATGCGACTTTATTGACGTTGCTATTGTTGATGGTGTAGGTAGTGTGCAGACGGTCTTTCTCAGCGACGAGATTGCGGATTTTTTCGTCGCTACCATCGAACCAACCCTGGTACTGACGGTGTGTACGGCCGAGGGCTTCCATCTCAGTGGTCTGGATGGCATCTCACAGCCTCTCCGCTGGGTTTCGTCAACGCTATGCGCCTTCAGAGTTTGCGCGTTTTCCGGATTGGAATTCATGCAGCTGCTAAAACTCGGTCGGCGTTCCGCTGCTTCGAACTATAGGGTATTTAACCTACTCTACGTCGACTTACCTTGCAGTCGCCTGCGCGGTTACATTTGGAGCCTCATCTCAAATGGGATAAGGTGATGACCTATTCAGCAGTCGGCACCGCACATCGCATTAATTATGGGCACGTCACACCTATCACTTCTCCGAACCAGAACACAGTTCGGCGGATGCCGGGGACGCGAGCGAAGGTGCATCCAGGTCTTTTTATCTCTGATCGGAAATAGGAAGATGTTGGTCAGGAGAAAATTGTGCTCCGTACAGGCCTGCAGGAAAAGAAGGCCATTGCTGTTGTGGCCTCCGATTCCATGGCAAATGAGCACTTCCTCCCAAGCAGCATTGTCTGTGTCGACGTGGGCATTGAGATCACCGAGAACAACCAGTTTGTCCGCCTGCGGCACAGTTGCTAAGAGGGTGTGCTTGTCTTCGTAGAACTTGCTCATCTTGTCATCGGAGTTGGTCACTGAAGGGGGAAAAGCGCCGATGATGGTAGAACATTTTTTCCCACAGTGGCAACCTCACGGTCGTGGCACGGTCATTGACGCCCTGTGGCAGACAAGACAACCGTACCACGAGGTTGTTACTAATGGTGAAGACGACTTCGGCTTCTCGTCGCTCTGCCTCAGAACATCCACTCCAGAAGATGCATCCGACACCCACTTCCCATACTCGGTCCTGTTCAGAGAAGCGGGCCCCACCGAGAGCTGCAATGTCCACTGTAATGAGCCAGTTACCTGGCGACCAGAACCGTCCTCCTCTCCGAACGGCTTGCCCTAGGATTGTCTAAAAGGGAACTAACATTCCAGTCTGCCAGAGTGAGCAATGTCACTCGCGAGTTGTTGAAAGTTGCTACTTTGTCTTCTACTAGTTTTTAAGTTTTATCACAGAGCTGCTTGGTGGACGCCCTTTACAGCCCATTTAAAGGTGATAATGTCGTTAGAATGGAAATCACTGCCGTTGATGATCGGAGTGTAGATAGACGTCGCATCGACGGGAAAATTCCAAGAATGGAGGTATGGTGAACGGCGAACTGATGTTAGTAGCAGTAGGGAACAACGCTCGCTTATCGAAATTCCTCATATCCTGCATCGAAAGCTCCAGTGTTGTACTTTACATTAGAACCACAAAACTCCAGAAGCAGACGAACCGGCGTCATCTGCCTGCCTACGGGTGGAGTGATATCGGCTGAGTGATTAGCTATCGTAGTAGTAGTAGTAGTAGTAGTAGTAGTAGTAGTAGTAGTAGCAGTGAGAGTTTGAGATGGGCTTCACTTGTTGGCGATCGTCCAGAGACTAGTAGCGCGTTTCACTGTGTAGGAAAGTAGCGTGTCATGCTCGTAGCTCAAGTGGCTAGGGCGTTGGCTGCGTTCAAGCCTCGTACCTGCTGTAATGAGTGCGAACCTCACCGATACCGCCGAGTCCTTCACAATCTCGTCAGATGAATTGTACAAATCTGTTGCAACAGTTATAGGGTTATTTGTCAGTTAGCGAACAGTGTGAACATGGCTGCGCAGGGCCCTGTATGCCGGCGCCGAATCGGTACGTCGGTTGATCGAGCTCTCATCCAAGGCCAAGGCTGGAATCAGTTCTTGGCTTCTCTTGTTTTCGGCATGGGCGATTATCTTGGTGGCTGTGAAGCTAAACTCGTGACCCGTTTCAAATGTATTGAAAACCACCTGCGATAATTCTTGACCTCGTCGCACAGCTAGCTTATGTTCACGTATGCGCGATCTGACCATTTATTCAGTCTGACCTGTGTACTTAAAAGGACAGTTTCGGCACGGATGCGATACCTTCCTCAGACCGCTCCTTGGAGTTTAGTTGATTCTTGATTTTAGTGACCGTGCTGAGCGTAGTAACTTTGGGTCGGTGTACAATATCAACGCATAGTCCTGCAGCAGTTTGTTCGGTCGCCTCAGAAACGTCCTGGATGTATGTCAAAGCATTCAATACCATTGGTGGTGTGTCCAGTGGAGTCCTCTGGGAACGAACACGTAGGCACCGGTTTATGAACACCTTCGGATGGCCATTCCACATAAATTGGTCGCGGATGAATCAGGCCTGACATGGTTTTTCTTCCAGGTTGCTGCATGGAGTCTGCACTCGTTTAAATTGTGTTCTCAGGCAGTTTCCTTTGTGTGCCACCGCATGGTTGCTGTTCACTCTCTAATCAGCTCGGCCTAGTTTACTTCAGTGCAAACCAAAGAGTAATCTTCCACGCGACCAGAAATTTACTACTTTAGAAGAAAAAGGGTATTGGGAAAGCTGATTACACTCTAGTGTTTTATCATCCGAGGCCTTCCAAATAAAGAGTAATCTTGTATTACACCTATAAACTCTTGAAGGTAAACTGCACAACCACCTTAGGCGGTGCTTTTCTCACTTATCAACTTTATGG
>CACRXP010000191.1:299329-313899 GCA_902702965.1 Spirometra erinaceieuropaei | reverse complement strand
AGGAGGAGGAGGAGGGAACCTCGAAGGAAGGTAGAGACTAGCGGAGGAGCGTAGGCAGCATAAGAACTAAAAGGTGGGAAACCAGGTCCGGAATGGAAGTCAAAGGAATTAGGTTGACTAACGTGAGAACTATTAGCCTTAGATGATCGGAAGTCTGAACTAGGTCGTTAAGTAAATGATTTAGGCGATTCACGAAAGAACTTACTACAGGATAGATAGCGGGGCGCTGGTAAGTAGCCGGTTTGCGAGACAAAGAGTATTTAAATGCATAATTTGAGCCAGGGAACTTATCGACAAGCTCGGTTGTAAAGGCTTAGTAAATCTACGAAAACACGACATAGCTGTGTTTGAGTCATATCGTTCTGATGCCATGCCTCAGGTGACTTAAATGAAGAACTCGGAGGACCCTGCTGAAGTGGGGAAGCTATCGGCCTAGCTGATACAAATGGATTTGCGGGCATTCTAGGATGGATATCAGGAGAATTAGAGACAACAACTGGGACTACTGATAACCTGGAGTCAGACGGATGTGTTAGGTGGCTTACGTGGGAGGGAGGTGTAGGAGTAAGGGGGAACAGTGAGTCGGATTTCGCAGTAGCATGATTGGCTGAATTCTATGGTTACTTTTATTATGACCGAATTGGCGAGCGTTTGACTGAGAAGACGAGGGTTTATGTCAGAATGAGGAGCCACTTCTACTCTCCATGGGATAAGATTATGGCAAAGGACAAGTTTAGCGTTTTCCAAATGCGCAGAAACACGATATCGGTGGGCAAAGATTGAATCAACATCGATTGGTGAAAATAGCTTAACTAAAATGTTTGGATTCTTGCTACAAAATGACAGACGTTTGGCATCCGCTATTTAAGAGTTGTATCCACCTGAGTACAGGAAAACAACCACACCAACAACTGGCCGTGCAGACTGAGGAACGTTTTTCAACAAAAGTTATTAGCTCTTTTTTCTAGCATTTGATTCATTGGCAACCAGCTAAACGAGTGAGTCGAGACGTCTGCATTCATGAGAAGGAACATCCAATATGTTCCTGTCGAACAATTTTCCTATAATTAAGAGTATAGTGCCAAAAGTCAGCATAAAATTGTTGCAATTGTAAAGCGCGGGCAGATCAAACTGTCTATCAATAACAATGGGTGATGAATGGCTATTAATGCTTTCTGATCCGGATTTGATTGATTCATACCTAGGTACAGAGACCGAAAGCTCCCGCCGACCTGTGATTTTGTTCCTATCATCATCTCGAGGTAAGTTGCAATTAGGTAAAATTTCTGACAGATCTGATGACCAAATTTCGGCGAGTGGTTTAAGAAATAAAGAAAATCTACGCGGTTCGAGACAGTTCGAATGCACAAAATGCGAATTGTAAAATGCGACTAGTAACCAGCAGATACAGTCTAGCAAAACTCAAAAGGGAAATGGAAACAGACAATTCTAAAAGAATAGGTCTGTATTAACAGAACTTTGTTCAAAAACAAGGGCTAAAAGCCCATGTGTCCCTTAGAAAAATCACTTTGAAAAATATCTTCCACTCATCTTCTGATTTGAAATCGGCGACTTGACCCAAGGGATCTTTGCAGATTCGTTTCATTAGGAATGAAATGAAGCACCGCGGGCAAAAGTGCAAGTAGGAATTTCAGGAAGCAATTTTGAAGAAGGCAGCACTATCAATTGAGGAAGAATTTTTCGTTTGATGCCTCAACTTTACACTCAAACCACTATCAGGTCTAGCAACAAATCGGGGTAGTGGTCCCATAAGAGTTGTACTATTAATAGGACTCACTTGTTGTGCAGACACACAATTATGGGAATTAGCAAACCACGCGTACTTCGCATATGGTCGTACGCTTCGTGGTGTGTGATGAATTGTCCGCCTTCGGAACACTATTAACTACAATTTTACCAACCTTTTTGTTTGTTGGCATGATATTTTCACAACAATTCAGCGTAGCAGTTTTTTCACTCTAGGCAGACTTCCCTCGCGCTCTCCCCACATGAAAAATTGCTCTGGGCATGCAAAGTATGTGGGCTGCATATGGGGAATAGGACATTAAGCTAGTTAATGGGCTAGAGGCCGGAGCGGCCGGTGGCAATCGGCCCACATGGTTGTCGTTTCCGGGACAACTTCGACCCCACTTAACTTAAAGGTTTGGGCTTCCCTCTTAGAATGAATTGTAGCAATAATTTCCGCTGCTGTTGCTGCTGCATGTTCTGCCGCACCCGCCGTTATTCACCTAGTTTCTCGGGCATATATAACTTTTCGAAAACTGTACTATATCACGCATATGACTCCGGACGTTTCCTATCCTGGCAGTGCGTCATTCGTTCGCATTACCTGGCACCTAAAAATCGACAATTGTCTGCGTGCCGACCTAAATCCAAATGGTGTGGTAGACTGTTTGCAGTTTTCTACGTGCTCCTGACGTACCGGAGCTTTGTTAAAATTAGAATCTGGTGCAATCTTTCCGTCCAAGTTAACATACCTGAAGTGTCAGAACGTCCGGTGACGAGAACATCGCGATCAGCTCTCTTCCACCAAGCGCAAATAGTAATTGAATAAACTTTCCGTAGCCTTGATTGCTGTAAGTAGTCTCTAGAAATAAATCCAGTGCTCGGTCTATTATTTTTTACCCAAAGCACATCTGACCAAACAACCTTACCGCATCGTGGGAAATACGTACAATTTGAAGAGTTTGTGTCACTCAAAGGTTTCGCTTAGGCACTTTTTCTAAATTATCTGACACGACAAGTGCGCACTTAACGTGGGTTTCAGTGAGACGACGCCCAGGTTCTTTTGGTACCTTCTCATGGTCTTAAAGCCAAGAATATCTGCAACCACCTTAAGCAGATCCTCCTGTTTTAACTTGTGTGCTAGCCGACGAACGGGAAATGGGGTTAGAGGCCTTTTTTAAATCGAGATCTTTTTTCTTTGACAGCACCAAAGCAAAATCGGACATGTGGTCCCTTGTATCGTTTCGATCCCGCCATTGCCGACAAGTAAGCGTTCCACGTCTACTTTGTCACCGATATGCCTTCGCCGTTTATATCTGTTGTTTCCAGCAAGTAAACTTACAATGAACACTGTCTATTCTTTGTCTCGATGTTCTACATGGAAGTACTCTTGTTGGTGTAAGCTTGAGTAATTTATTTGCTTATCAGGTCCTAATATTTGAATGCGAACTTCTATCTAAACCCGAGCTTATCATATCAGTGCGTTGACGTCATATTTAAACATGTAGGAGCGGTTTTCTCCGTATGATAGTTTTGTGATTGGTGTTACCGACAAAGGCAAGGGAGACTGGAATGACCAGTCCTGGCTTACTATCCGTCGTTAGCCGGTCATACCCAAACCCCGAAGTTAGAAACATCTGGGGCTCGCAGAGTGAGTTCTGTAGAAACTATCAATGCGCGCCCCCCTTTGGCATTGTATATTCCTGATCGAAACCGACAGGAAAACGAGTCAGTGGCTCAGTGATTAGAGGTGTTTGACTTCTAATTAACATGTCGCGGAATAGGGCCCTGCGTGTTCCACACTTCGGAGTTTGTGTATGACTGGCAGACGATGTCTACTAAGCCAGAAATAACGGCTCCAGTCTCACTTGTCTTAGTCTGTAATACCATTCCGCTTTTATCATAGGTCGCTGTGCGGCTACTGGTTATGCTCGAGGGAGAGCTTGTAAGGCACGACGGGACGAGTGAAATCCGTAAGAACGATCGATGAGCACCACTCCTATCAGTCTTGTGATTATTGGCCATTTCCGTTATTATTCCTCACTTTACCAGTTTTGCGCGACTCCAAGCTTCGTTTTCCATTGTTTCTTTACTATTTGTTCGTCTTCGCCTGTTTTTCACATCTGATCATCAGTTTCTCCTGTTAGTTGCTTA
Organism: Spirometra erinaceieuropaei; assembly: GCA_902702965.1. Lineage (NCBI taxonomy): Eukaryota > Metazoa > Platyhelminthes > Cestoda > Diphyllobothriidea > Diphyllobothriidae > Spirometra > Spirometra erinaceieuropaei. Next base: position 309,999 of record CACRXP010000191.1, on the reverse strand, counting down.
TCGAAACCGTTGTAGCGAAGTAGGCGGACCATCCTGCTGCTCTGTTTGGGGATCGGTTCAGGACCAACGTTTCTCGTATTGATGGAACCGGTGTGTGGAAGGGTATACCTCTTCTCTGAACGGTAAGGTTTTGAACTCGGCATCGCGCGGGCGTACAGTATCTCAAACGAGCTGGTATATATTGGGTAACTATTTAGAGTCTTGAATGTAAACGATATATTAGGGAGTAGGTAGAGATGGAGGTAAAACAAGAAGCGTCAATCCACGCAGGTACGATCGGTCGGTCGCAAGGGGAGAGTAAGCACTCGGAGATAAAGGTTGCAGTTCAGGGGTTACGATATCCACTGGTTCTTGTTTCGTGCCCGGACAGAGTTTACCGTTCTCGGCTGTATACATCAAGAAAAGTAAATGTCCGCGCAATTCTTGTCACTACTTCTCCAGTATTTTCACTCCTGCCCCCTTTTCCGGGTCCTACAACAGCATCTTTTAAGCTGTATCAGCCTATCCGTTAATTAGTTACATTGCTTCTAATCACATCTAGGATTTTTTCTGAACGCTCTAGAGAACAACTTGGGCTTTATGCTTGTTGAGATTTTGGATGAAAGGCAACAAGGTATTTAAGAAGCATTTTTGGAATGAATCTTCCCTTCTGATCACTTGCTGATTAGCCAGTCTAAAGCATTAAAAAACTGCGGTGTATAAAAGTCTTAATGGGTGTCGGACTTTTACTGCAGTGGTCTCTGATTGCGACGATTGATTGTCTTTTCTCCCCACTTGTACTGCTTGTCATATCCTGCTTTTCCGTATTACCCAGCCTTTTATCCAGACTATACGATGTTTGTTTCGTCCACTCTTAAGGTCCTGAAGTCATATCAGGGTCTACTTTTTAACCGCATCAGGGACGATTTGCAGTTGGTTAACAGTCGGCACTGACTTGCTCATACGGTAGCCCCCTCCGGTGGGCCGTGTCAACGCGTGTTAGTACACTGTGCGGCCACACAGACAGCCTCCTTCAGGAGTATTGATGCAGTTCGCAACCCCAGACATTTAGAAGCCTGCTAGACCCTAGATTTTTACAATTCCTCCGGGAGACGGTGCGTGCGTGCGTGTATGCGAAATTCGGGTTGTCTGCAGCCGTCGCAACCGACAACCTGACATCAATATGTCATCCAGGGGAGTCTCACCAACATAGTGCTCATGCTTTTAGGAGTCGATTCGGGGGCCGTCTCCGTTTGGCCAATTTATATTGGGCAAGAAGTAGACCCAAAGATGTGTTCTACATACGTTTGTACGCAGTGTCACATGGTGAAAAATACCTTTTGCCTACGTAGGTGTCCCCGAATGCGAGTTATGCAAGGGTATTGTAATCAAATCTGGTGAGTGGTCAAACGTACTCAAGACCGTTGGGCCATAGCCGTAAATGTTCAGGTTTGGGTGTGTTAAAGGCTTTTCCGTCTTGTGTCATCATACGCGGACGCATGCAAGCAACAGTGTTAGCCAATAGAATCACACGCCAGAGTTTTTCATTATTACTCCTCGGAAATACAACACGTCTCTTTTTGAGTAAAGGGCTGCAGTTTGTAGGCGTCCTTCGAAATAAAACAATCGCCCTGTGACTTTGCAAACTGCACAATTGTGTTTTACAAATTCGTTTGGCTTGAATGACCCAGAGTCCCCGGTGCCTTACCGCTGTTTTTATCTAGGTGCTTTACGCCGGCATATTATGCTAGTTGCCAGCGATGGACCCTGAAGTGAAAAATTCTGAAAGTGAGGGTGAAGTTCGGGTCGAGCCGCAGACTCAAGTAGTTGAGCCCGAGCCCCTTTCGACCCTTCAGGAGAAGAAGGATTACGAAGAAGAGGAAGAGGAAGAAGAGGAGGAAGAGGACAAGATCGTTGAAAAATCTCATAATGGACGTTTCCACAAACGAAATAAGCGGTTCCCGAAACAAGTTGCGGGTGTTGACGATACCTTTATCGCGATCGAACCGAAATCGGGCAAGGAAGTTATTTGGAACGAACGAATACTTCCAGAGAAAAAAACGGAACGTGAGGTAACCACGCTTATTTACATCTCGAGTTTTTTTAAGAACCGATTTCTCGCTGTGGTTAAGAAGCTAAAGCGTCATGCCCATCCTTTCCTTGTTCGATTTTTGGATGCCTGGATCACCAAAGGCGATTGCGGACCGCGAAAACTCGTGTTTATTACTGAACGGTTGGATGAATGTACTTTGAAACAGTATTTGTGCAATTCCACGAGAACAAAACTCGTAAGCTTTAGTCTGTTTACTTTACTCTTTACCCTTTTTATAGCTTTGGAGACGCCATGTCGGACAGCTCCTTTCCGTTGTCATTTTTATGCACCACCTTGGTGTGACGCACGGTAATCTGACAAAGGAGACCATTTATTATCAGAACTCGGGTTGTCTAAAAGTGGGACCATGTAAATCTTTCATATTGCTTAATAACCTTTCCTTGTTAAGTCGTATTGGACGGATTTTTTGGTCAAAGATCTCTAGCTACCGACATTCTGGCTCTTGGTCTTGTTGCCCTTGAGGTGAGTGACATGTAATTCAAGGCTGCCTTCTCGTTGTACTCGCCGTAAAACTGTAAGTTGATAGGACTATATGATGTGCTCGTCCACCATGCCATGGCTCCAACTACAATGCCTACGAATAAGTCGAGATGCTAAGATCTAGAACAGGAGAGAAAATTCCCCTGACGCTTATGAATTTTCTTTGCCGATAGTAATGCCAGGATTCCAAACCTAACCAATTTTTTGAAAAACAGGTTCATTGTCGCCCTTAAAGATATGAGCCAGTTTCCTACATTGTCCTACATGTTGTTACCTGTAAGAGTTTCTTAAGCGAAAATGTTACATAATACTTCAATCAAGGGCCTATACTAGATCCTAGTAACGTGCGTTTAAGGAGAGTTGGGTCCACCTTTTAAGCAATTCGACTGGTCCACGGATGACATATGGTGGAACATCATTTAACGAAGTATGGTTGCGAGTAAGGGCAGCTCCTGCAAGTGAGTAACGGAAATGCTGCCAAAATGCAGGGGGTTGAGGCCTGCGCACAAACGGCTTCACAATGTTGGCCGAAACTCTGAAATCTGATCTGAACTTATAAGGTTGATTTTTGTCGATGACATTTATCCCGATTCGTGACTGGGTGTCGGCAACGCGTTTTCCTATGTAGACACAACGTGCGGCATAGGAAAAACAGTATGACAAAGTCGAATGGGGATCTTGTGACAGTTGTACACAACCACGTCTGATAGTTGCGTTTCGATCACGTCGGCGTCAAGTATTTGTGGCGGTAGTGGTAGTGGTAATACCCGGAGTTGTTACAACCAAGTTCCAAGTAGCAACATAAAACAAAAGCCACCAAAATAGAGAATCTACTGCTCACATAATTTCCAGTTGCTGTCGCAGGTAGCGGTGGCCACTGGCGAACCCAGGGCTAGTGGTGACTGCGCCTAGTCATGTCCGAAAGAATGGTAAGAAAAGTGGTGACAGCTCTTCTACTGTTTGTGTAGTAAGCTCAAGTGCCGTCCAACTAGCGTGTGTGTTATATTTGCGGAGGGATTGTGTGTCCAGCGGTTTACATCGCATTCGCCAAGGGGTGGTATGTTCAAGTGGCGCATGAGCAGTTGCGACTGTGTGGACGCATGTGTGTCCGATCTGAAGCCGGCCGAGTGACTGCAGGTCAGCGCGTCCGAAACCTCGCTGTGAAGGTGAGTGGCCTTGAGGCATCGGGACCTTAGACAAGGACGCCAAACAGCGCAACGATGACCGTCGCTAATAGTCTCATGCATGATAATGGTAAGATATTTCATTCACACCAGGATTCCGGCCCTTTAAGGCACGCCCTTCCAGGCATCCGTAAAAACCACACTTGCTAAGCATGACTGTTTAAATCGTAGGAAGTTTTTTGTTTATTTTTGATGCTCTAATGCACTCCAACATATTTTATAGAAAGCGTTCACAAAATACCCATTCGTGTTGTCATTTTGTAAAGAAATAACGTCTTCAGGTTTTCGACGAGAGGAAAGAGTACCTTCCATTTTTAAAGTGTTTTTTGAATTTTTATGCAATTTTGGATCCGACCTGTCGTTTCCCTTGCGTTTAGGGTTGCCAAGCTGTAACCTGCGACTTCCTATTTAAGAAAGATCGTAGTTTATTTATGCCATTAAGCTAGCATACATGGCTCATGCAATTAGACAATAGATATGAACTTTATAAGGAGCACTGATAAATGGACGGATATTATGCTATTTGAACAGGCATTTTACAATCTTCAGAACTTCGTATACAAACATTTGTGTCGAAGGATACCTTTTCTTCAAGTACAAACTTTGAAGACGTACTCTACTACAGAATTTATAGAAGAAGGGATATATTTATGCATGTTTTTATAAAATATCTTCGAATCCATAAAAGTGCCGAAAATGAATCAGAAAGTTCATGCCACTTAAGTAGTTATTAGTGAATGTGATTTTTGCGGTCGGTCGGAATGACATGCATTGAAATGCTGGGACCATGATTTGACCAAATGTCTTGGTCTTATGCTACGTGATACTCAATATTACAACCCCACCTAGGGAATGCGATCTACGAGATGGGTGTTTTATCCATCTGACGTTTCGCACTCATACTTGAGAGTATCGTCAGAGATAAGAAAAATAGGAAATACATGGTCTAAATAAGTCTTTCTGACTCATCCTGATGAGCCCATCATCCCCTCTTCTCTTTGGTCGCCGTTTAATGCGCAAGTGTCTGGCGGCCTCGCGTGACGATGGTAGGTCGGTCCTACTGGCCAAATTAGCGTCGAATTTCCAGATTTCGATTATCTCCCCTCTTCTCTCACTCTCTCTCGCCTTTCTGCTTTCGGCTCAACCAAATACTTCGGCACTTTCGATGGCGAACAAATGATTATTTTCATGGTTATGCGTAGTGGCATGCGATTGCATATCCTTTCGCCCCACGGTTAGGACATGTTCATGCATACGCGTTCCTAGTAGTTTCTAGGTCATGCCACAGTAGTTGGCCAGACAGTCTAGACGGATGACGCAATGGATGAGTCCTGGTGTGTCCTCCGACGGTAGCCGACCCTCGGCCCGAATGATCAAGCGACGCTTAATGACATCCGACCGGTGTCCAAGACTTACTTTGGGTGGCTTTAGCAAGCATTCTGCGGCTTTCCACACGCCCCTTGCTTAAGGCAGGGCACGGAAAACTTCAGGCCTCTGTTTTCGCTCGCGGTCGGTCTTCGTGTGCCATTGGTATAAGCATCTACTTATGTAACTGCGTAGGTATCTTTTGAAGAGGAATAGGTACCATATGCTTTTTCGTGAGAGATAATCGAAGCCCGACAATCAGACGCTAACTCGTTCTTTAGGAACCGCAAATGCTCTATTTTTCGTTCTCCTCTCCACCCAAACACCTATCAACCTGCCAACCTCATCTCTCGTGTCTGTTATTGTCCGTCCCGTCGCACCAACTGGTTTAGTGTGTCAATCTAACTTTCGTTTGACGACGGATTGTCACCGGCTTGAAAATTTCCGAGTACAACTCGACTATTTCCGAAGGACCTCCTCTTTGACCATTATATCCACTCAATACATACTACCAGCTTAAACCATGATTTCTCACTTTTCTCTTGGCCCCCTGAAACAAATAAGCGGTAAATGGTTGACAGATCGCAAACAGGCAAACACCAGCCAGACCGAACTCGGCCAAGTTATGTTAGCTGAAGGGGAGACAACGGACTTCATTCACCCAATTACAACTTTAACCACCTGCTGGGAACAGAAGCACGAACATGCACATACATGCGCACACAGTTATTACAGCTTAGCCAAGTTCGACCGAGAAGGTGGTTGCCTTTTCGTGACCTCTTCCAGCTATTCGGTGCTTGTTCGTCGCTGCGCCTCTGAACGATATCATTCTCACCTAAAAAATATACGCTTCAACACTGAGGCTGAAAATGCCATCGTAGCCGTAGGGCCTTCACGATTTGCGCCATGAAATCCGATAGCATGGTCACATCGGGAGGTTGTAAGCAGAAAATTTGGGACTCGGAGGAGGCCGGTAATGATATATGCTCTGATGCTGTAGGACGGCAGGCTTCTGAATCTTCTGACCATAGTGTAGACTCCGATTAGTCCTCGGACCATGCAACTAGGTTAACTCCTTATGTGGGCAAATTTTGAAGAACAGAAGCAGACTGTATGCATATCACAAATCCGCTTCGTCGATCAAAATCACCGTCTCATCAGAATTCAGAGGAACAAGACTTGGAAGAAAACTTGGACCTTTTTAAATAAGCATCTAGTCGGTATTCCGACCGAAAGTTTAGTTGAGTGACCGGCGTAGCAGCTCACGATGCTAGACAGGCATGCCAGCTGGAGGTCAATACCTAGTGCCGACGCGTCATCCAGCAGGACAGTCTGGTCACTGTATGATGAAGAGCGTCTGGAGAAGGGGAAACAGTAGTAGTAGCATTGACACTTGCCTATAATTCGTTGTTTGCCGATTGGTTCAAGCTTTGCTGGTTGTTCCGATCTCGTATTTAATTTCCCACTTTGCACACAAACAAGGTGCCAAGGAAGGTGTAACATCAGCTGACAGAATTGTTCTACTGGGTCCAGTATGAAATCAGCAGTGCGAGAATTGTTATCACCAGCTGGGGGAGAACACATATACACCAAAATCTGTAGTTACACGTGTGATAAGGCGCAAAACAAACTACGAAAGGAAGGGAATTTGTTGGGGAGACATAAGGGAACATCCCCAAAAGGAACCCAGTTCGGGGAGGACCCAGATGCAATGGATGCTCTTAGTGGTCTTTCATTGCAACTCAAAATAATTAAGACGACTTCCTTGCCTATCCAAAATGTTTTAACCCAATGTGAGCGGATTGATTGAGGTCCACTGTGCATGTATCCTGCCGTCTGTGATTCCGCAAGTTTTCAGGTAACTTTGGCTGGATGTTCTGAAAGTCGTTTGGATTTTCAGTTGAATTATAGGCAGGCAAACATAAAGGGACGCCGGATACTTACAAATGTCGACTTTTTTCCACTATGATGCGCCCTGGTGTTTCTATTTTCACTTCCAAAGGTTGCGATGACAGAGTTTATTCCCCCGTTGTCTCACGCTTTCACTTCCATCCCAGATTGCTGCTTGGACACCAGCTCTGGATGCGGCTAACATACCAGCTGCTGAGAGACTGCAGCAGATGTTGGACCGTCTAGAGGATCCTCACCAGCGGAATTTCATAGAAATCTGCCTTGATCCCAATCCTGCTAGCCGACCGAGGATTAAGTTCCTCCTGAACCATCCCTCAATTGCGGAGGTCCCAACTTTGAAACTGCTCTCGGCCAAGGTTCTAGTCGGTACCAGTAAGTATTACAACGACAGTCATCTTGATGCTCATGTTCTTATATGGTAGATGTGGCCTCAAGTTCACATCTAATGTCCTTCTTTGCAGTGCGTGCAGGTCCTGCCGAGGAGGCGGTGGTCGCAGAGGCGCCGGGCTTTGCTACTCTTCTGAAAGACAACTTGAGTCACCTAGAAGACGAGACAGTGATAGTTGAAGCCAAATTTCTCCACGACCAGGTGTCCCACTCACGTTCATGGAAAGACTTCCGTTCGAATTTCACCCTCACTTCTAAGTTCCTGGAGGATGTAAAGTAAGCTCGGTTTTTTGTCTGTCAAATGACAGTTACCCCTAATCTTCATATGAATATTTCCCTAGCGCGGGAATTAATCCATTGGTTATGTGTTTTGATTTGCTTTTTTCTTACAAGAAACGGGTTTTACCCCTTCTTCGGCTATCGTTTCGGTGCAGCGGCAGAACAAGATGACGATGAGGAGTCCTTGGCCGTCATGCAGAGTGAAACTACCGGTCAGACGCAGGGCGGTCAGGGCGGTTCGGTGCCCCTTCTCTCTGCCTCTTCTGGCGTATCGAATGTGCCGAGCGTCACTACTTCGAGAAAGCAGTCTTCAAATACAGTCACAAATGCCGAGGACGAGGCCTCCCTACCCGTCAGTCGAAAGATCTCCAGCACCCTTATGCCGGAGACCATTGAGGAGGGTAAGTGTTGTAGCCTGCCTCGCCATGACCAGACGGATGTTCATTCGCACACACACACAGATCATACTGACCGTCTATTTGCTTTTGCTTTTTTAGCATCTGAGGGCGCCAGTCCCACAGGCGTCCCCATCGCCTCTGCGGCCAATGTACCTTCAAATGAAGTGCAACCTTCAGCAGCTTTCCCGCCACCATCCAGTGCGGTCTCTGCCGACCTCAAAGGGGCCGTCGGCAGGGAGGACTCTGTCGGCAAGTATGACTCGCCGGACGCTGTTGGCGCCTCCGCATCACCGTATGCGGAGCCACACAACTCGCCCAGTGTTAGTCAGTCTGTTCCCGTTGCCCCCCCGGTTAGTAGTGCAGTAGCACCCACGCCCCCTGATCATCGGTTTAAAACAATGCTGCTTAGTGCGAACGACCAGCGTCAGTGTAACAGTCTACCAACCCTGGCCTCTGCCGACTCAAAGACCGGTCCCCTGAAGGACTGTCTCCGAGACATTCTGCTGCCGAATGGTGCTCAGGGCTTGTCGACCGCGTCAGACAGGCGAGAGATGCATACTCGTCAACAAAGAGCCTGTACTGCGGCTTCCGACATTCCCCTTGAAGCTCAACATGGACGTCCCTTCGGTGAGAATATCTCCTGTAATTAATCTGGCCTATTAAATGCGCCGTTAGCCCGAAACCCCAATTATGTATATATTAAGCTATCCTACCCGATACTTTTCTCCTCCTTGTCCTTATGGGCCGTCGAGTAGGTGGTCCGGCAGCTGCATTAATATCAGGGGCTGGGGTTTAGAACTTTGAAGAGCTAGTCTATTTCAGTGACTTACTGTTACCTGTGTTTATCGAACACTTTCCCGGCTTATTTTTAAATCTATACCTGGTTTGTTCCCGAAGAAGCTGTGGGTAATTTTAGACAAAAATGGACTGGCTCTTAAACTGACTGCATATCTGGCCTCTTCGTCCATTTTCCTCCTCCGAATAGGTGCTTACTTTCAGACGAGACGCCTCATGTTTCAGGCTGATTGTTGTCGGCCTCTCGGCAAATGCTTTTGACCGCGTCAGCCATTTACGCATCAGCTGGTCAACTGCGCTCCTTTTATTCAGAAAAGTGCAAGATCCCAGAAACATCACGTCTCACTGTATAACAGTACTACCCTGTTTATTAGTAGGTAAACGAACTTCTATGTACATTTAACGTGGTTTTCTCAAAACTGAACTAACGATTTACGGCCTTTACATCGTAAATGATTGTGCATTGTTTTGATTGCTTTCGGTCCTTAAGTCTAGTTCATCTGCCAACTACAAATGGGCAATTATTTTGTGGACAAGAACGCAGACTTGCCCGTTCTTGCATTTTCCAGTTAATTATTTGCAATCCACCGCTCCTTACCAGCTCTTTCGATAGGCTCTACCGGCAAGATATCTCAGCCTTCGGCCACGTACATGGTAAACGACAAGTGGCTCAGTTATAGCATGTGTTATAATTAAATGATCCCCACGGTCCATCAATATTGCGCTTATGCAGTGGAAAGTAGGCGTTACCTAAAGTAGTCTCAACTGTATCTGGACGAACTACCTCATATCTGACTTGTGGTCAGTTGTAGTTTCGATCTTTACACATTTACGACCTCATTTTGAATGGTATTGCACCGCAAAAGTATTTTCCTCCGAATCTCATTTGCCCAGCTCGATTTTACTCGTTTTTTTCTTCAAATGAATCACGTCACGCGGTTAATTCTTTCACGCAGACCTAGATATGGCCATTCTCTTCAAAATCAGCACAGTATCGTTTGTCACTTTTCGTTTTTGGTAGGTTTGTGACAGAATCACGTTTCTGCATATTATAGTTCATTCTTGGTAGCTTTTTTAACCCCCGGCAAGCAATCTCACTGAAGTTCCTTCAGTGTTTCTGATAATTCTCACTGGCAATTACACCCGATCTATTTCATCGTACTTTTTAGCCGTGTCTCTGTAGCTAGGCCTTGCTTGTCGTATACTTAATCTTGGAACTTGAGGTGCATGGTCGTGGAGCCTGACTACAACACTCATCGCTGACAGAGCTCTAATGTACAGGCTTTGTCAAGTTAGTTCGGACCAGAAGAGGCTTAGCCACCAGTGGGTGTGCCGAATGAACTCCAGCCACCCCCCCCCTCCTTCAACCTTTAAATGGACCACTTAGGATAGTACTACTGTATGGCCTTAAAAGTCACAATCCTTTCTGCCCTTTATTTGGTTAAATCCAAGAGGTATTGCAATGTCTTTTGCCGGTGACTCCACCCCCGTCTGACCCCATATTCTTTCGCAGTGCTGGATGAGAGGGAACTCAAATACCCTCAGCTTAATTTCATGCTCCTATCTTACGGGAATACCGGCATGGTTAATATGACTAATCCTGTTTGTATAGGGCTGTTTATTTTTTTCCTGTCTTACTTTCAGACTCATCTTCTCCCGTTCAAGCAGCCGCTGATCATCGCCCTGACTCGGTATATTTGCTTTTAATATTTTGATTTCCTTACTGGATTTTTATGAATTTCACATTGGTATTTTTGTAAGGCATGTAGTACTCGTCGC
>CACRXP010000191.1:280832-295107 GCA_902702965.1 Spirometra erinaceieuropaei | reverse complement strand
ACGCAACATTCTCGCCGTCGCCCCTGACCCTTATTCAGAAGAACGCTGGTGCAGCGGATTCCATGCCGAGTCCGGGCGCTACGACCGCAACCGAGACGCCCAGCTTACCCCTGCATCAGGGTGGAGAGGCCGAAGGCGCCGAAGACGAGGAGGATGTCGAAGTTGAAGACGAGGAGGACGATGAGGATGATGATGATGAGGACGAGGAAGATGAAGAAGACGAGGACGACAATGCCCACGCGGGCGGAACTGAGCGTCTGGGTCCGCAGGTCATTCATGTGACGGCACCCAGCCAACCGCCCACCACGTCAGCCCTCTTCACGCACTGTCAGTACTCCTACATCGGATCGGGACGCTGGCAGGTCTACGTGCAAATGTGGTTTGTTGAGGAACGCCTCAAAAGAGAGGTGTGTATCTGTTGGTATGCCCGTGTAGTTTAGTTTTCTAAAGTATTAATTTTTCCTCTATTGCTGAGTGTGTCTCCCCAAAGGCCCACTGTGCACCCACTTAGTGCACGTGACCATCTAGTTTACTCTTGACCATCATCCTCCCCCTCGGCCCCAGTAGCATGATAACCAATATTATCGTTGGTGTTCATGGTGGCACTCTCATTGATTTTTCTTTGTCGTGGTTCACTTCCCACCGCATCCAATTAGTACTTCGATCACTGTTGTTTCTCACCCTGGCGTATACCTGTTTGTCCTCCCAGCGATTTACTTTGACAGGTCACTATTAACTTCCAAAATCTCATTGCCGGAAGTCTTCAGCGCCCGTGGCCTGCGCCTGAAGCGTATGTGGTCTTTGTCATTCGCAGGCGATTTCAACGTGTGTTACTTGAGGACGAAACCCAACCAACTCGGGTTTCGAGGTGGACGTGAATACGCCAACCAGATATTTACGTTGCGGCGCATTCTTAAATTCCATCATGGCATCATCAGCATCCGGTAGCTGTCTGTTTTGTTGAATTTGTTGCAGCGTTCGACTCCGTTCATCATGAGTCCCTCTGGTATATGATAGAACTTAGCAGTATATCGACAGAATCGTCTCCATGATCAGGACCTACTATCGTTCGATCATTACGCGAGCTCTGACCCACAACGATTCATCTCAGACGTTCGATGTTCGGTCTGACGTTCGACAAGGTTGTACCCTGTCACCCATTCTGTACGACGACGCCATTGACTGGACTATCGTAAGCGACTTACGTTGTTCTTGCGTGGTCGAATTGACATTGTAAAGGTCACCCGACCGACCTTCAATACGTTGACGATACCGCCCTGCTAGCCTCAAGCCTTGATGACCTACAGACTACGGTGTCGAGGGTGAATGAAGTCATTAAATCAATCGGTTTGCTCATGAACGCTGGGAAGACCGGTGTTTTGGAGGTACTCTTCGTGACATGATCGAGGCCGGTTACGTTTAACATGATCACAGCCGTTCCAAATGGCCGTAAGCCAGTGTGTATTATCGAGCCTCTCAGACCCAAACCGGGATCCATCATCGAGGCCAACAAAAAAGATGGGACGAATAAGTAACTCCCGTCTGTGTCATCGTCTGTCATCCACTTACATAATTGACTGGGAAGGGGACCGTGTCATCTGGCAGTGAATGCTCAACCTGTGGAAAGTGGGAGTCAGATCAATATGCTCACACTGAAGTTTTCAACGAATCGCATTTACTTCTTCAAAAAAAACCTCTAATTCGCTTTTTCGCCTCATTTCAGGCTCCTTCTGACAAATAAGACCTGCTAGCTGACTGCTACCGGCGATCTTTAAGGTAAATATAGTAGGTGGGCTAACTCATGAAATGCCAACCGAAATTTCGAAATGTGTTTTCGTTTCGAAAGAATTAATTAAATAGGGTTGTAAAACTATTTACCGTGCAGCGTAGTTCTATAATAATTCAGTTACCGCAGGATGTTGGGTTTCGAATAAACTTCTTTCCGGCCGCATGCAATAACCACACTCTGAAAAGAATGGCTATTTATGTAGCATGCATTTTTCCCATTGGTTTTCGACGCCCTTAAAAATTTAATTATATTTTATGGAAAGCATGCATGAAAATATCCATCCTTTTGCTCATTCGGTCGAACATTACGTGTTCTTCTAATTCTACACTCGAAGGAAGGGTATTATTCGGTTTTCAAAAAGTTTCTGATTATGAGATTTTTAATACCATAAAATAGCCGTTCATAAAATGTCATGACTTCTCATCAACTAATGTTGCTCGTAAAGTTTCCAATATGGTTCAAATCCATTGTTAAATTTTGTGAACCCCATATACTCCCCTCCTAATACAGTAGATAAATGTATTGTTTTCCGTGCACGGAAAATATACGGCTTGTAGTTCGGAAACCCTGAATGCAAGTGTAACGACAGATCGAGTTAAAAATTATTCGGGAATTGGAAAAGCTTTTTAAAACCGAATAATACACTTCCTTCGAGTGTGGCATTAGATGGAGACGTGATTTTTGACCGAATGAGCAAAAGAATAATTATGTTTATACATATTTTCCATGAAATATAATTAAAGTTTTAAGGGCATCGAAAATCAATGGGAAAAATGCATGCTACTTAAGTAATCATTTTTTACAGAGTACGGTTCTCATATACGGCCGGCAAGAAGTTCATTCGAAAGCCGGTTTCCTTCGGTAGCTGAATTATAATAGAATTACGCTGCACGTTGATCAGTCTTACAACCCTATTTAATCTTTGCGAAATGAAAACGCATTTCTGAATCTCGATTGACATTTCATGACTTAGCCCACCTACTGCATGCCTACATCAGCGCCGAAACTCGTGAAACATTGACTACGCATTTTTAAAATGTCGTTGGAAAACTTACTTTAATGCATGACACTTGATCGCAGGTTCATTGGTGAATGGTAATGTGCCGGTTTTTGGTTGAAACTCATTGCAACCAGACTCAGTTAGAAAAAGTCGTTTAACTAGTGTGTCCTTCTCCCATGGCCTTACGACGCCTATTAATCTGTATCTCGTACTTATTTTGTAGGAAGGTATGTCTTATTTTCCCAGAGCGCTGCGCTTTAGAAGAGACATGTTTGGTTCTAGCAAAATTCACTAATTTCTTTGTGCTTTTAAAAACAACCTGTGCTGTGGCAACGCGTCCATAACCACCTTCCACTGCCTGCCCGCAGCATCAATACGGACGCAGATATCGTCCTTACTCTGTCCGGTTGGCAACAAGTTGGCCCCGAGTTCGCACTCTAACTTCAATCAGGATTTAACTTGTCCACTTCTTCAAACTGACAACCATTTACTACGAGGGGCGTTTTTTCCTGGTCAGAGAATCGGTTTGCAGCGCTCTTTGTCGTACTGATCTAGCAACCTCTCACCCGGAACTAAATTTTGGAAACAACCGTAATCTGAAATCAACGGTTTGATGTGGTCAGTACAGCCGAGGCCGGTCGGCCGGCGTCCTCTTGAAAGCAGGACATGATTGCAATCGCTCAGAGCCAAACTAGACGCTCAGGATGCAATCTTGTCGAACGACAGACCGGATATTGATCGGTTGGTAGGGCTGTCGAGAACATGAGCTCACGCAGTAGCTAGACGATGGTGAACCATTTAATTCCATTATCCACCACAGAGACTCGCGATAAACGGGGTAGCACGTTGCAAGTAAGTTTACAGTCATCGGTCACTGGTAGGCCTTGTGTCATTTCAGAGTACACCACAGTGTAAACTTTTAGCCAGCGCATCCACGCTCACCTATAACCCGACTAGATGGGCCTCGCCCTTGAATCACGTGCACATTAGAGCCACCGGTATATAACGGTGTCAACAATGCCCACTGGAATTATTTCGTGGTAGTTCTTGCGCAGCGTTTAGTCTTCATCAAAACGTGTACACAAATGGCTGATCCTCAGGAACGACTTCACCTTCTCACGCTTGTTCACCACCTCGGTGAGCCAGGGCAGTTTACTTGGGCGTTGTTTTTCTATTCCGCCGTAGGTAGCCAAAATTCCATTTCAATTGCGGTTCACAAGTTATTCAGCGCGTCAGCCGGCAGTTTCGGTTCTGATCGCGCACCTATTGCCTCACGGGTCATAACCGCTGCGGCTTTACACCTTTTTCAAAGTGTGACACTGCAACAACGAAAATAGGTTCCACGGTTCCCGAGGCCGTCGCCATGCACGACGGAATGTCTCGTTACAACGGTCAGAGTAATCATGAAACACAGCCTTGCAAACCTGGTCACGGTTTGTATAGTCTGTTTTTTCCTTTTCTGTTGGGTACAGGAGGCGGAAGTTCGTTCATTTTGTCGCCCTACCCATCTGATGCATTGTGTGCTTGGACTGACTGCAACATACTGAACCCTATTCGGAGGAATTTTCGCGAAGTAGATTTGTTTTTCTTCTGGCGGTCTTAGGAAGCTCCCAGTCCGCGGTTTTTGCGTTTTTCATTTCAGCATGAGTACGGAATAGGACATTTAAATCAATTCCCAGATACTCTCTGGTACTTGTCACGAAAAATGTCCAACCAACCACGGGTGAATGAACTACAAAGGACATAATTTCCTTGGAAAAGGTGCGCGGCTACGCTGTTGGTCCGACCGTACCAAGTCGAGTTCAATAAACCCATCTTCTGTTTTCACTACTTACCTTCCTTTTCTATGGCCTCCATTTACCCTTCCTCGGAACCCTTTAGGCTTATCTACAAGTTGTCGACTACGAGTGGCACGACTGCGATCGCGTCGCAGACCTTTTTGAGGCGTCCAATTGTTTGAACGCGGGTGATCGTTCGACCCTGCTTCGCCTACTTGCTTTGGCGCGGCACAACATACCCCTGATTGAGGGCGTGCTCATCTATCCCAGGTAAGCCGCCGTTCAGGCCACTTGTCTTAATAGTCAGACCAGGCATATTGTTGAACTTAATCACTGGTGGAGTTTGAATCGCTCTTACTTTCGTTGACATTATGTTTGTCCCCTCATACATCCCGACGCCTAGTGCTACTAACTAGAAAGTCCATGTTTAGTACTAAAAGGCAGTGAATCCGCAGTGGGAACGACTGCAGGGGTGGTTTACATCCTGTTTTTTTCTTCACTCACACAGGAACCACTACCTCTTGTTTTATAGTGCGCCGGGTCCCCACATGCTGACTGACACTGTGCAACCCCGACTTCACAATATCAGCAGCTACTTGGGTTACCCGCCTAGCAAAGCGTGTTTAATTGTCTTCTGAGGCACACTCGACTAATGTCCTCCATTGTTGTTCTCTTTTGGGTGCTCTGATCAGTTTTCCGCTCTCTACAACTTACTGAAAAGGAACAAAATAGCCCCAACAAGCACAAGAAAAAGCGCGGCTCGTAATCTGCATCGTGTCAGAAATCAAGACTTTTGGGAATCTCACGTCCGATCGTTTTGGCTGAAGAAATTCATCAGGTTGATGGAAGAGACTTCAGTGCTTGAAAATGGTTGTAGGCTGTACTGTTGTTGCAAACACAGGTTGGAAGTGACTCTCCCACCTTTCTTTTTTCGGCCTCTACCCAAAATCGCAATTACTGGTGATGGTTAATAGCTACCAAACCTGGCAATGCGCGCATTATTTGCTCGAACGTATGGACCTGCCGCAAGAAGGATGGAGGGGGTTGAAGTCACTAGCGTGCTTGCTATCTTATTAATCCCTCATTTGAATGCTGTGTCCAGCCAATTAAATTTGTCAACTCGGTAAAATCTGATGAACCTACCTGTAGTGACCTGCTATTTTATCACAGAAGACGCGAGTTCCTTCTCTATGTTGATTTTTCGTTGTTTTTGTCTCATGATGCCACAGTTTCAAGCCACAGGCAGGGAACAATGACATTAACAGTAGCACCATCGATCCTCAGGAGCTCTACTCAAAGTTGGTAACTCTTCACCTGCAAAGACAGGCACGCGAACTACTCGAGCGAGAACCGTTCACTTCCACACCCACCGACGAGACCACCGAACCAATGCTTGAATCGTCCGCCACCACAGCCGCTGCCGTCACAGAGACCTCGCACCGTGACGCCCTATCCGAGGTGATCCGAACTTCATGTGCCTGTCGTACTCGCCCTCTCATCTCCCTGTTTTAGTTCTAACTAGTTTCGCTTTTCCTTTTCGGGGTTGCAGATTCCGACTGCATCCTTGTCCAAACGTACAGCCCTTGGCAACGACGGTAGCGACGGACGCGTGTCAATGGATGAGACCTTTGCTCATCCTCTGGTGCCGCCCTCAGCCCCGGCTGCTGCCTCCGGCCTCGCAACTGCCTCTGATCCATTTAAATCTGAAATGTTGCATCACCCTTCGATCCCAAACTCTCAACCCTGTCCGCACACTGAGGACTGTCGACCGGAGGAGGCTAGTAAGTGTTGTTGCTTCAACCCCCGCCCGACTCCCTGATCCCATGTCGGTCGCGCTGCTCCAGCCAACAAAATATAATTTTTTTCAAACTGATCCACAGATGAAACAAAACGTCAACCAGTTAAGCTATTCACAAGACCAAGCGAATTCGATGTCCCGATTCCAGCGTAAGTTACTAGCCTATCCATCGTCTGTACGGTTCCCCTGACTCATAACACCCGTCTTTGAATCCCAGCCACTCATAGTATTCCTCCCATCACTGTCCGTTAGTCGGAATCTCTTGTAGTTGTAGTACTCGCATTGCGCATGTAACCACTTTCCTCTTTATCTCACCAATTTAGTTTCCGTTTGCGAAGATTATGGTGTTTGAGTTCTGCACCGCTCTATGCCTTGAGCTGTCAGGTTTGTCTTAGATAAGTACACCTTCATCTTTAACTCCTCACCCACACTTCAGTATGACTTCTACTTTTCCGGTCCTGCTCAATGGGTGACCTGTAAGCGCAACGTAACCGAATAAGGTTAGAACTAAGCTCGCTATGAAACTTGGTTCGACTTTCTTGAATTGCTTATATAACCTACAAGCGGGCCTTCATTGTCGTCCGGCCGGTTTCCACTCAATCATACCTTAGACGGGTCCCTAACGGCTCGCTCGGCTTCTAAAGGCTGTATTTATTCATCCTCACGCGTTTCTGTGTCTTCGAACAGATACATCTGTCTGATTTCTGCTGTTCAATTTAGAAGTATCTTCTGAAGCTTGTCATTGATTGGCAGAATGTATACCTTCATATTCCTGTGGAGGAAGAAACGGCCCGTTTATGGATATGCGTCCCCAATAGACCAACGTGTACGCGCGACTATCAAAATATAGAATAACGCATAAATATGCACTGACACGTTCGCAATTCATGCAAACCCTTTTAACCACGACCAAAAACTGTCGCGTGTGGTGAATCACATGACCTAGTACCTGCGCCTCTAAGCCAGCCCGTTTGTTTGTCTACTTGCGCTGACACACACACACTGCTCACACGTAGGACTCCGATCTTTGCAGAGGGGGGGGGGAAGGCAGAGGTGGCCAGTATGCGCACCTTTCAGTCCATGATTCCGACCCCCTCCCTTATGATTTTGCCCGTACTACAAGTCTAGGACCGAGAAAGAGGGAGCCAGTATTCAATCAGACGCTCTCTTTTATCTAGGCGCAGCGAAAAGGACTGACGAGGCTGATGCGGTGCCCCCAAGAGTAGACTATGCCAGCGACGGTGCGAATACAATGGCGATGCCATGCTACGACTTCGTTGATGTCGGCGCTCTCGCTCCCTCCAACCCGGCCTGCGCATGGTGTGACAATCATGAGTACCTTCATCAGCTCGATTTGCCCGCCTACCTCATTTCGCCATGCTACCATTGTCGCGAAAGCCTGGCGCGTGAGGCCAAGATTTCACCGGAGGACCTGCTTGATTTGCACCTCCAGGTTTGGAAACCCTTTCCTTATATATGTGAGCTGTCAATGTAACAATTCCTATTTGGGCGTACTGGACATCCAGGGAGGGTTACCGACTTGAACCACACCAAATGCGTACCCGCACGAGGTGGTCATTCCACTCCAACCCTGCCTGGTATCCAGCTGTCATCTGATGCTCCACAAATCTGTGCTAAGCACAGTGACCGCACTCTGGTATTCCCTTCCCTGCCAAATGAAACCACCTGACCGTATCCAGACTGTCATGCCACCCTGTCGTCGTCGTCGTCTTCGCGGTATTCAATAGACAGTCTGTCTCACGAGGTGTTCATGTAGCCTATTCGGCATCTTTTGCCAAACGTGCCTAACATAGTTGGAGCCGTCGTCGACTTGCCCTATAGACCACAACCGAGTGCTGTAACCGCCTACTCCTTTGCTTTATGCTTGCCCATTTCTTGCCTGAGGTATCTTCGTTTACAAACGAAAACACAAGTCCTTGGGTAACATCGGCTAGAAATCAATTAAAATTGTTGTTTTTAATGCAGTTCAAATAGTTTTAGTGTGTTGTTTTATCTAGCACGAGCACATTTGTTAACAGCTTGAACCGGAGTCTCTACTACTCTGATTCTAATTTAGATATGATACCTGATGAACGGAAGATGCCCTAGTGTAGGCAATACATGACCCCTAAACGCTAAACCGTGTGGACAATATATCCATTTCTTATCACCGTTTTCTCGCCTTTTCGCTACATACCAACAGCACAACATTCCATGGCCGGCATTCTTGCAAGCGCGCTACAAGATTCCGGTGGATGGTCGCACAATTGATGAGCTTATAGCCTACGACTGTCGTTGGCGCTCACGCCAGCGTTGTTACTGCCTCGTGGCTCAGGGTGGTCAGGTGATGCCCCCCTGCGTTGAATTTCCCTGGCAGTACGAACCTCCCTCCGCTGTAGTGGCGACCACCACCGCCTCGCCCCAACAGCCCACAGACGTTGAACCGCCCCCCACTGCCTCGAGCATCCAAACGGGTGCAAAGACCGGTGAGCCCGATACGGCGGCCTCCTCTGTCCCATCCAAAACTTCCGCCATCCCTCCATCGGCCGGCTCAGGTCGCGCTTCCGGCGGCGAAGCGACTGCTGTCCCCCCTACCAGTGTCCCACAGACTCCTTCGGCCGAAATGAAGCGCATCGACGGTAAGCCTGCAATCGCTTACGAGTTCCCGCCCCAGTTCCTGACAATTTCAACCTGCTCAGCCATCCCCATGAATTGAACGAGAACGCATTATTCGGTCTCTTGTACTGATCATTAGTGTGTGGAAAGTCGGAAGTCGTGTCTTAGGCGGGCTGTAAGTCCTCACATCCGTTAGTCAGTGTCCAACGTAGATGTGTGGGACCTCTTCAGTGCGAGTCCCAGTAACCGTCGACTATTACCAGCGATCGCAAAGAACGAGGGACAGCTCCATACACTTCTCTAGTATGTGGTGCCGGCCGCCAGGGTCTGTTTTCCCGTTGTTGGACTTTCCGCCATCCTGGACTCTGTCCTGTTTGGCAAAGTTGTATCGGTATCATTTGGCCGCGATGAGGCGCCGTGGATACTTGAATCTGGTCATGTATTGCCTCCCTCCTCGCTACAGGGTATCTCCATCCTCTCGTGGAGGGTTCGCAAACGGTTTCATTTGAGGTACAACAGATTATTGTACCACTAACTGCGATGTTTGGTGTTTGTTAGGTGCCTTCCTATATAGCAAATTTTCAAAGCTTCTTTGTCTCGACGGCGTGCAATAGCGTCCAGACACGGCAGCTGGTTGTCCTCCGCTCCAATCGTATACCGGATGCGATTGAGCGTTTCATAAAACTTCGGGATAATTTCCCGTTTCATGATGATAAGAGTTTCGTTTGCATACTGACTCCAAAATTCCGGTTCGATCATTTTCACATCTAATTCTTGAGAATCACCCATTAATTTTCACGTACTGTAGATGATCTGTCTGCCATACACGGGAATATGCACTCCCTTAATATTTCAGGTGGCCTCGCGCCAAATTCTAATTGTTCCTATTAGCGTGTCCTAACTTTAACCCTAATCCTATCACTAACAGTTCGACCGTCGTTGCCGACAATGCCCATCGTGTGCTCCACAGCAAGGTGAGAACAGGCATGGTGACTTGCGCGTGAATTAGTTTATAGTGCATGTGGACTTGCGTAGCATCTACCGCACTCTCCCCTCCCCTACCTTGATTCGGTGTCAAGATTTAGTCAAGAAGACCGATATGAGAGGACGCAGGTGACTGGCGCGGCCGGAGCCGCCACATCCGACTCAGATCCCACAAGGCGGGAGTGCCATAGTGACCACGTTTAGAAGGAGCCATTGCAGCCTGACCCTCAGTCCACTGGTCGGCCGCTCCACACAAACTGGCAACACCGGGCCGACTGCGAGGTCCAAGTTTCCTGCCTTCCAAGCTTTTAGCGCACCCTGATAGCTTCAAGTGCGTCAGATTGCTTATAGTGACTAAAATGCGCTGAATCGTAGACGTCACTCTCCCTTCCCATTTTCAGGCTCCAGTCACTGTCCTAGCCGGTCAGTTAACTGGTGTCGGAAATGGGCGCAGTGGCTGACACACCTAGTGATCTCTACGCGAGCCACGCGTATGACCTGGTCCCCCAAACACAGGCACCGGGATGTTATACACCGGGGGTGGGCGACATACATCTCACGTGCGCGAGAGTGCCAGATGTCACATCACGTCAAGGAGCCGTTGCAGCCTGACTCTCAGCCCACCAATCCGCCACCCCACACAAACATACACAACTGGGCAAGACTGCGTGGACTGAGTTGGGGCGTCAGTCAGCAGCCCTTCAAGCGACGGCGCTCGACGCACCGTGATAGTCTCAGACTGGAGTTTCACATGCAGCAGATGGGCCGCATGGAGACAGAGCCGAGACGCACACTTGCCACTCGCGTGAGAGGTGTCAATTGCGTCCTTGTGTGGTTTGATGATGGGTGATGTTGACGTGAGGTGCAGGTGCTGGTGGGGGGAATATGTGATGGTGTGGTATAGCCATCAGGCAGTACCCCGACCCGACCAAGCGCAACTACCGCGACATAGGCCTCATCGACGTTGCTGCGAAGACCTTCGCTATTGTTCAACTCAGGCGATTCCAGGCCGTGCGTGACTGTAGGACGAGGCCCAACCAAGCTGGATTTCGGGCAGGACGTGGGTGTGCGGACCAAGTTTTCACACTAAGGTGCATTCCCGAATTCCGTCATAGCTACCAGCAACCGACGCTCGTCTGTTTTGTTGACTTTGCCGCCGTGTTCCATTCCGTCCATCGTGGGCCCCTATAGCAGATAATCGCACTAGATGGTTACCGCCAAAAATCGTCGCCATGATCAAGGTTTACTATCGCTTCCTCGGCGTATACGAAATGTCTTGGGATTACGCTGCATGCCAATCGGTATTTCAGCCTCAATTAAATAATCCTTGCCTATCTCGGGCTTTAGAATTTCAGCCAACGTTTGCTGAGTTAGGCTGCCTACTGCCTAAACCCCCGTAGGTGAAGTACGTCTCAAGGGAAGAATTTATGTTTTGTAGAACCCACATCAAAGTTAAGCACAGAAACCCCCACCTCCAATATTCGGGGACCCCTACCCTGCTCGACGCGGCACACGCGCGGCGCCCTGTTGCCCTGCTGTTCTGACATGCACCTGCCCTGTGGTATGCCACCGCAACCCCCTGTTCCTCCCGAGCAGCATCAGCAACGACAAATATCCGAGACCAAGTCATCGACAGCTGCTTACGGCAAATCCAGCCATCCTAATGTGAATGCTTCGCCTACTCTACCCTCACCGGTGGATGGCAGACGGTCAGCGACGACCATCCCTTCTGCTACTGCCGCTGCCGTACCAACTGCAACTTAACAAAATCGACCTTGCAATCCTATGGCTCCCCTTCTCTTTTTCTTCGCTCATCCAGTGCTTTCACGTTCTTAATGCCATCGTTATCCCTTGATGCACCATTATTGCTAGTATTACAGTTATTTGTAAAGGTTTGATCTCAAGTTCAGCTGTGTCACGCAGCATGCTTTCTGTTTGGCAATTTCTTGTCCTCTGCTCGTGAAAAGACCTGACTTGGAAAGTTTCCACTTGGCGGTCCCATTTGATTCTTTGGACTGGGAGCCGTTCTTCAACGACTTCTTTCTATGACGTTTGGCAACTTTTGGCCGTGCGACCTCTGTTTGAGCGAAGTCTGGGTCATGTCGATAAGGTGTCCAGCGCTTCTGTGCTACGCCAGGGGTTGCGAATCCCAGGTTGCCTAGCGCCAAAACTCAGCTGTGGTCTTCTTAGTTTAGTATTGCCGTGGAACCATTGTGATCAAAGAGTTAGGTTGGTGCTGCAGAAGTCAACTTTACACATCAAGGTTGTGGTTGTCATCATTCGGGTAGAAAATTTAGCGCAGCCTGAAGGTAATAGCCCCCTAAGGATGGGTGCCCTGTTAGAGGTCCGCCGGCGAGCGTCCTAATGAGGAAGAAATTAATCTGGTTGTCGGAGGCCTGCATACCAGTGTTCTTTATGCTGCAGCTGACGGAAACCGCAGTGGCTGTTAGTTTTGTCGGCGAGACTGTGTTTTGGTTTGTATGTTGGTACTCTGTTCACAATCAGTGCGACACATCTGGGGGTAATCTCTCAGACACGATTACCATCTGTGCTGATATTCCTCTTCGGGGTTTTTAAGTCCATAGTCATCAGGAAGTACTGCTGGTGTGCGATGCCCCCGGCAAAACCTTCAAATTCACACTTGGCTCGTTGGTGTTGTTTTTTGCCGTTCGTGCAGTGCATCCCAGAGCCGCGTCATCCCTCTCCCTAACCAGTGATAAACTTGGAATGAATGACAGTTCGACCATCGTTTTCGATGATGTCCACCGTGTGCCCCACAGTTACAGCAGCAATGGGAGCAGGGACGGTGACTTACGCAGGGGTTTATAGTGCCAGTAGACTTGCGTAGCATCTACCTACACTCTCTCCTCCTCCCTCGCCCAAGCCCGGTGTCAAGACAGAGTCAAGAAGACCGGAGACGAGAGAGGCCGCAGGTGGATGGCTCGGACGGATCCTCACCTTGGCGTTCCACCACACCCCCTGGTCCACACAACAAATAACCAGGATTTCAACCAACACAACAGAGATTTGGAGGCTGGCACGGCCGAAGCCGCACCTGGGCGTGCCGCCAACGCCTGGCTCGGATCCCACACTGTGATGGGAGTGCCATAAAGGCCACATTAAAAAGGAGCCATTGCAGCCTGACTCTCAGACCGCCTCCGGTCAATAAGGAGGTCCAAGATACCCCGTCAGTTGCCAACCTTCCAAGCCACGGCTTTTAGCGCACCGTGATAGCTTCAAGCGCGTCAGATTGTTTATAGTGAGGAAAGAGTGCGCTGAGTCGTCGACCTCACTCTCCCTTCCCACTCCCACACCCCAGCCGCTGTCCGAGCCGGTCAGCAGACTGGAGTGGGGAATGGGCGCGGTGGCTGTCATGGTCGAATGACCATGACTGCGCGCGCCACAGCACGACCGGGCCCCCCATGCACACAACACCAGGATTTCACACAACGGGGGTTGAACGGCGTGTCTCCCACTTGCGTGAGAGCGCCGTGGAAGGTGCCGTTTCAGCCCGTTCCCGGCCCACCAGTCCGCCACTCCACACAACACACACACATCTCGACGAACTGCGTAAACCGAGAGCGGGCATCAATCAGCAACCTTCCTATCCACGACGCTTGACGTGTCGGGATAGTCTCGGACTCAAGTCACCCGTGCAGCCGAAGCCGCATGGGGACCGGGTCGAGATGCGGACTTCCCACTTGCGTGGGAGGTGGCAGTTGGGTGCATGAGGTGTGTGAGTGTTGATTTCTGGTGGGGTGATGGTGGTGGTGGAGGAAGTAGGGAGTGCGTGGATGTGTGGTGTAACCGGCGGTTGTCTACTGCAGGTCGTCGTGGATGCGCATGTGGCCGAATAGGCCCATGCGATGCCTGAAAGTGCGAGGTCAGTGTGGGCAGTTGAGACGAGCTTGGTGGGTATAGGTGGGTGCTCCAGGCACTGGGTCGCCAGTCTCTGTGCGATGGATTCGCAAGTGACCGACCAGGCCGATGCGTGAGGCGAATGTGCGTAGACAGTGTGGACATGAGAAGTCAGCGGTGTCAGTGTCAGCTACAGAGGAGGCGGTGGTGGTGGTGGCGCGGACGGATGGAACGAAGGTGGGGGTGTGCACGGTGGATGTGGTGGGTGTGTCGGGAGTGCGGTCAAGGCCGCTCTCGTGGATGCGCATGTGGCCGAAAAGGCCCATGCGATGCCTGAAAGTGCGAGAGCAGTGGAGGCGAGTGCGGTGGGTGTAGGTTGGTGCTTCGCGCACTGGTTCGCCAGTCTCTGTGCGATGGATTCGCAAGTGACCGACCAGGCCGATGTGTGAGGT
>CACRXP010000191.1:257258-270873 GCA_902702965.1 Spirometra erinaceieuropaei | reverse complement strand
CCGCTGAGCAGAGTCCAGCTACGTGGAGCCACAGGTGAGAGTTGAGTGTCAGCAATTGGACGCTAGGCGCAGTCTCACCTGCAAGCAAGTGAGCGACCACCACGACCATTACGTGAACCCACCGCTGACACCCCTACACCCCGATAAACTTGGAATACACACATCTAGTCCGTCTGCCCCTCACCCCTCCTCCATCCCTTCACCTGAAAGCCGACTGAAGCTATTATCTGCCGACAGTCCTCTACACTGAGTGACTGTTCGTGACGTGAATGGCGGCCTTACTGCTGACAAATCGGCCAAGGTCGAACGCTGGCGTGGGCACTTCTAGCACCATCTCAACTGCGATACCCAACCCACCTCACCCTTGCCCTCCTCTGCAGCGGAGTTTCTTCCCTCTCCAGCCTATGCAGTGCCATGCGGCCCCCCTTCTGAAGGAGAGATCGCCGATGCCATACGAAAGCAACGCAACAACAAAGCCCGGAGAGGACGGTATTCCCGCTGAAATCTACGGGTGTTGTGTCGACACCGGCGCCCTGGCTCCATAAGTTGATCCAACAAGTATGGAGAAACGAGGTTGCTCCTAATTACTGGGGCTTAGGCATCCTTGTACCTATCCTCAAGAAGAGAGATAAGACAAAGTACGAGAACCACTCCGGCACAAGCCTCGTTGATGTTGCTGCGAAGATCTTCGCTATTGTCCAACTCAGGCGATTCCAGGCCGCGCGTGACTAAGACGAGGCCCAGCCAAGCTGGATTTCGGGCTGGACGTGGGTGTGCGGACCAAGTTTTCACACTAAGGTGCATTCTCGAATTCCGCCAGAGCTACCAGCAACCGACGCTCGTCTGTTTTGTTGATTTTGCCGCCATGTTCGATTCCGTCCATCGTGGGCCCCTATAGCAGATAATCGCACTAGACGGTTACCGCCAAAAATAATCGCCATGATCAAGGTCTACTACCGCTCCACCACTTCACGAGTCATGGTTCGCAACAATCTTTCCCGACCGTTTGGTATTCAGTCTGGCGTTTGACAGGCTTGTGTCCTGTCGCCCATCCTGTTCAACTACACTATTGACTGAATTCTCGGGAGGGCCTTACACGTAGGTGGCGATTTTGAATTTGCACCCGGACACTGACTGACCTCGACTATGCCGATTATATTGCCTTACATGCTTTAAGTCACCCACTTTCTTCTTGCCGTTCCTAGTTTTCCGTACGACGCGCCTTCTTACCAATTAGACGAATGAGAGCATGAACCTAAATTATATCACTTCTGGCCATTAGAGGTGCTCTCTTCGTAAGTAACGTTGTACCACAGACTCGGTCTAACTGGGGCTTCCGGTGGGACTTTTTGTCTTGTTATATGGTGGACCTTTAGGTGAGCCCACAAGTTAATACTGGCCATCAAGTCAACACTCATGAGGCTGTCCAAGTAATCCATTAAGCACCGACTGCCTGTCAGAAAGCATTGTTGAGGAGGGGTATTCGGGAGTGTTCTGTGCACGCAGAACTTTTTTCAGGTCCTACAGTTTTCTAATAAGCAAAGCTAATTGACCTGACGCCGGTATGTAGGTAGTACGTGGCTAGGTGAATGCAGTTCCCTTCAGACAATATTATCTTCTTTCCTTTTTTCCACATTCCATACACGTTACACAATCTTGACTAACCCCCTTAGTTCTAATTTTCTCCGGCCATTGGTCTTATTTAATTTGCCAGTCTGCATTAGCTCTATATAACTAAATACCTAAGGACAATTTGTTTAAGACAAACGCCTTTGGCCGGCTAATATTTCCTAACTTATGAAGAAGGGTTTTCGGAGTTTCATGGGGGAAGGCCACCGTGAAATCAGA
Source organism: Spirometra erinaceieuropaei (assembly GCA_902702965.1). Lineage (NCBI taxonomy): Eukaryota > Metazoa > Platyhelminthes > Cestoda > Diphyllobothriidea > Diphyllobothriidae > Spirometra > Spirometra erinaceieuropaei. The sequence continues at coordinate 269,025 of CACRXP010000191.1, read as the reverse complement.
TTTTATGACATTTTTTGTGTTGTACGGGACGGATAATATGTGAAAGCAGTGCGAACTCAGACCACTGAGCTGCTTTGTCAACCACATGTAGCTCAGGCATAATGGATATGAGACGAGTTCATCAGCGCTCCATCAAGACAATACCATCAAGTGTGTACATGCAACCGGCCAAAAATTGGCATGTCAGTGATGGTGAACAACAATGATTTCTACTTTAAATGTAGGACAAGATTATGTGGACCATTCCACTTGCTTTCCCGGAGACCAGACTGATAGCAGGAAGTAGTATTGTCCTTCCTCTCCCCCCAAATTCCTTGTAAACTGCCTTTCTGGTCTACCTTCGTGTGCACACATTTGTTTACCTGTTCTTTGGGCAGCCGCCACTAATCAAACGATACGGTACCTGTACGGAAGGTTCCGCTAGAATCTGACAGTTTACGCAGACAAGATTAATGAAGGCCATAAGGTTAATCCTACCATTTAAGAAAACATGTGCAAAAGCGACTTAACTCCCCTTTCTTACTTATTTGGCGGCATTATCTGCATCACCGAGAAACGACGGTGAGGAAGTCTAGATAGTCATTTCGATGCCCCTTGTCGTCGTACGAGGTGCCGGTCGGTTATTGACTACTAATCGTTATGTAAATGCTTGTGTACGCTTCTGATCAGGAGCTCCAAGCCAAAATGAAGTTACCCACTAACGTAGGAAATTGCGTACACCGATCGGCGTACCCAACATGCTCACCCCGTTGTGCCTTGAGACTCAAGTTGGAGCCATCGAGGGCAGTCGTATAGTGATCAGTTTTGTACTCAGAGAGGGGAAGTAGGTACCGACAAATACAAGGGAGACTGGAATAACCACTTTGGGCTATTAGTCATCAGCCAGCTGAAACCCGAACCGGGAATAACCAACTTCCTTTCTGCAAGCATGGTCGATTGGCCACCATTGCTTCCATGTTTCTGAATATCCTCGATTTCTGCCAACGGGACGTGGGCTCGTAGGTCGAGTGAGGGAATATTTGACCTAATATGCTGGACGAACAGTTGATTCGGCTTCACATTGCAGGTGACTGATATGACTAGAAGCACAGCCAACCGATGACGGCAGATAACCCATAAGTGACAACTTAAGTGCCCCATGTCTTCCTCAGTTGCACCTTCTAACTAGTGATTGTCAGTCACTGTGTGTGTACTCTAGATCCGAAGATTCAGGGCAAAGCAGAAATATCAATTTCTGCCGAGCAGTCAAGATGGACCAGTGAACGTCACCCTCATGCGATTCCCCGGATTCCCTTGTATGAGAGCCTACAAAGCAGCCAGAATGTAGCCAAATAACATCTAATTGAACAATCTCTGGCCCCTTCCGACGTTTAATGATTTGTCCTTTTATTGGACTCGCTCTATGAACGTATTTTCCACACAAACGCACTAATTTTTGCCATAGCTACGAAAGAAGTTCGCTTTTTACCCCCTCCCCATTTGTTCTTTGCTTATCGAGCTGAAGTCACTGTCCTAGCGGCCGGCATATGGTAAGATACTGGTTCACCATCGACAGATGGAGCACAGCGCCTCAGCTGACCCCCATTTGATCACTGGAGTTACACCTCGCTCTTCCTGCTAAGGTTGGAATATGCACCCGATTTCTGATGACTCGACAATTATTTCAGACCGGCAAATTGTCTTTTGCTATTCAGACGATAGTATTATCCTGAAGCAGATGGTCCAAAAAACGTAGAGTGAAAAAGGTCCGAATAACTTTTTACCATCTTCATGCCCGCCTGAAACATGGACCGATGCCGGCGCACGTACTCGAGGAGATGTTATGTGTATAAAAAAGAGCTATTTAAAAGTTTAAAGTAGAGGTTGTGTGTCGGTCGCCAAAACCACAATTTATATGAACTGTGTACAGGAACCTATCGTCAAAACCAGAACAGAACAGAACAGAAACCAGAAGCACAAAATTCGTGAGGCAGTAGAGTCAGTAAACGGCCAAAATTGCTGGTCTGTATGTGCTTAGTTTGGATATTGTACACGCCGGAGTTTTAATCGGAAGTCTAGGCCTCTATCAGTTCACGGCCTGTTTTCATCCTGCTCGACCAGCGATAAAATCAAAAGAGTGCCTTACTTTGAGAATCGTTCATTCAAGAATATCCAGTTCAGGCACTACGTTCACTCAGTCTTTATGTGCCATTTAATCCAAAACACGAAGACTGACGAACCAGTACTTGAAAGACGAACATATATCCACCGCACCCGCCTCACGCGGACATTGTCCACGCATACTCACCGACCATATGTGCATCTATGAAAACCTGCAGAAAAACACCTCCAGTCAACCCCCATCACCACATATCTCCTCACTAGCACATACACCACACACGAACCCCTCCCTCATCACCCACCACACACCCGGAATCGGCACTCCTCATACAAGTGACTATCGTCCTCCTCCGTATGGCACTCTTATGCATCTAAGATCCGGGTCTTCTGCACCCTTGGAAGATTTTGGTATGTTGTGCAGAGGGCTAGGTCATGTGTGTGACACGCGCAATCTTGTTTTCTATGTCTGTCAGCTACTGCGCCCTATCATCCCATCATACAACTGGCCGACTCGAACAACGGGCTGGTGCCTGAGAGAGAAGAAGAAGAAGTTTGGCCGAACCTCAGCTCTTTTATCACTATGAACAATCTGACGCACTTGAAGCTACTACGGTGCTCCAAAAACCGCGACTCGGACGCCTGCAAACGGACAGAATACCATGCTCCTCCTCTCAGAACGGAGGGTCAAGCTGCAATGGCTCCTGCTTAATGTGAGCGTTATGACACTCCCGCCCAGCTGTGATCCGAGCTCTCCCATTTGTTGTTGCTTGAAATTTTAGTTCTTTATGCGTGAACAAGGGGTTGTGGTGGCATGGCTAGGCACTGGCTTACGCCGCGCTAGCCACATGATCCGTTGAATATTGTACTAACCATACGTTTAGACGAAAGCCTATGGCCTTCAAAACGCAACCTTGGTGCATAGTTAGGCTATAATAAAAGAACGGTCGTCGGAATTTCCTATGTTTGTCAACCTACAGGCAGTCGAATTTGGGATTTTTCGACTTCAATGAACGGTGAGCGCATTATTAACAAGATATAATTAAGCTCGTTTTTCACACCTGTACAGCTTCCATAGCTACTGGGCGTTCTAAAGGCCGAGAGTTTAACTCGCCCTCCCATAGTAGATGTTTGTCAGTTTCATTGAGGTCTGCTCTGCGGAAGAAGAAGTGTTTGTCTCACAAAAACTCATAAAAGAGAGAGGAAGTAGAAAAAAGTGGGAAGTTTTGAAACATCGGGACAACTTTATATTGTAGCTCATACAAAATTACACCAAATGAACGATTCTTGGTAGGATGTCGTGGGAGGAGCGCTGCAGCAGCAATGTGCTCGGGTCTTTTCGTGGCAGACGGTATGTTTCGTTTTTTAAGTGCGCTTGTTGTTACATGATAATCGGTCCCTATGGAGCAAGTACAAATTTAGGCAACAGTTTCGGCTGGAAATCCACGCACGCTATGGTTCAACACGGGCAAGAAGTCGATATTTAATTCAGTTGAAAGTGAACGGTTACCGCTAGGGTTTCCTTTTCCCTTAGGGCGTGGTCGCAACAAGGTTAATTCGCTGAAAATTTTCTCCAGTGCAGACAGATAGTTTGCCAAGTAAACATTTCGCAAAGTAAATCCTATCTGACGACATGCCTCGGCAGCTTTCGGTTGCCTTTGTCAACTGAGTGCGGCAAATGAAAACATCAAACGGCCGAAACGATGACCACATTTAAAAAGAAGCACATCCTCCATCGAGTACGCGTCGGTCGGTTGATATGCAATTTCACCTGCACGTAGTATGCATAGGTCGACACAAACGCCTGACTAGTCGCCATTAAGCATAGGACGATTGATCCTGCACAACTAAACCACAATAAAACAGTTAACATAAAGTGCACTAGTTGAGTAATAAGGAAAATACAAATTGGATTGAAATGCGTAGTACAGGTGGAACTGAGCCAAAACGCATTCGAATGCACAGAACAGAAAGGTGAGGCTTTCTCCATTTTCATTCCATTGTCAGCTGAGGAGCATTCGAGCCTTAGTGTTTGTTATTTTTTCCTCATCCTGATTGCATGAGGGGCGGAGCCTCTGAACGAGATTCGCGTTGTCGAAATCTCCCCAAAATCCACAGACTGCCACATGGTGTGATGTTGTAGTGGAAGATCAGAATCTCCTGACAGAGGTTCCTTAAACATTTCTTGTAAAACCGATGACATGGGCTGAGGGACTTGCGTGCAAATTAGCTTATAGTGATAGTGGACCCACGAAGCGTCTACCATACTCTCCTCCAACATCCACCTGGGCCCGAGGTCATGGCTGAGTAAAGAAGGCCGGAGGCAGGATCGAGCGCTGGCAGAACAAAACAGTCCGTCCACGCGTGCCACACACAAGACCTGGCTCGCTCTTGACGGGCCAGGTTTTCGCGGAAGCAAGCATGGGGAGGTTCGGATCCTATCTGAATGTGAGTGCTATGGAGACCACATTAAGAGGTCACTACTGCAGTCTGGCTCTCCGTCCTGAGAGAATGGATTTATCCCCCTAGTTCGGGGCCTTGCAGGTCACGACTTTTAGTGCACTTTGATGGTTTGGAGCTGCCGGAAAGTGTCCAAGGTGATTTATGCGCATTACGATATCCCACGAGCACCAGGAGACTTGTTTACAGAACATTCATCTTATGCGGATTTACTTAAAGGTGCATATACGAAGTAAAGAGTTGAAACTTCAGGAGCAGATAAAAGCATAGGTTTTCTTTCAAAATATACTGGCACTAGTAAACCTTTCCAAACTGAAATACACCTTTCGATCAAGTGTGGTTCTAGAAAAAGACGCAGGTTCTTATGACACGGGTGTCAGGGTGATGTTCTTCTCCGTCTTTTTAGAAGTGCCTGTTATTTATGGAAGCATCGGTAACCAGTGCAAAATCACATGCTGCTGCATCATGTTTCCTTTTGAGTGTGGTGTTTATGAGTGTCTGAGACAGTACATTCGAAAACCATGCCACTCTGCCCCCGCCGAGTAGTTTCATAAGTTTGCCCAAAAGACAATCACCACCAACTGTGTTGCCAAGAAATCTTACCCCACGGAGTCTACATCATGGTTCCGTCAACGCCAGCATCGAGACTCACTTTCCGATTTCCGGTGTCTTCTATTCTTACTCAAACCAACGATCATTGACACGACATACAGAGTATTCTTCGACGTTCGAATCAACAAATCAGCCACCGGCTTTCTCTAGCCGTCCCTGTCATCCTGACCCATTCCTGGGAGACGTAACCACTCATGTTGTAAACGACACAAACATTGGTGATTCTACCTCAATTTACTGGATTGACTTAGAGATACGGTTCTTCCTCATTAAACTTAATAATTCATCCGTCGTTCAGATTCCTTGCCTGGGCTCCGGCCTGGGAAGGGAGTATCTGTTGTGACTCTGTTCCGGGCGCCTGCTCCAAAATTGCGCATCTGGCCACTCCCTGAAAATCGAGTGGCCCTGTCTGTTCTTCAACCAGTCGCATCCATCCATACCGGCCAAACAACAGCAAGATCTTACTTCGTAGCCGTACCTGTAAGGGGTTAGGATTAGGGATTGAGGTAAGGGTTGGGGGTTAAAGGACGGGGATAGGGGGTGTAGTTAGGGGTTAGAGGTAAGGGTTGAGGGTTAGGGGTTGGGGTTATGGAGGGGATTGACAACTGCAGGTACGGCTACAAAATGGGATCCGACCCAAACAACTTTAAGCCTGATGCAGACACGTTCTCGCTGAAGGCGTTTCGACGCCTGTCGCGGTGAAAATCGATCGCCTGCTCTGGCATCGCCGGACATTCGACTCCTTATCGGATGCCAACAAGTTCCAACCTATTCTCCAATCATTCTGCACTGAATACATTACTCTGTCTACCGGCGTCCAGATTATCTCTGTCTTCGGGACTGAGCCTGAAGGTCGTAGTGGCTAGGATCTGCTCAAAGCTAATGCCCTTGCGACAAGTAAGAACATCTAAAAATTTTGGCAAATGTTCTTTGAAAAGTCAAGTTGGTAAACACGTGTTTTCGGCGATTCTTCGTCAGGCCAATACAGTAACATGAAGGAAAGAAAATGTACAAAAATAGACAGTGTTTATTGGTGTCACAAGGGCTATTAAGTCATTAAAACTCATCTTCCCCGCGTCGTCCGGATGAAGAGGTCCGCGGGTTTTGGCCCTCAGAGCTACGGGAGGGGGTAAAAGAGTCTTTGAGAAATGTACTTGGATTGAGAACACAGAGCAAACATCATAGTAATTAGGGAATTAGGGCGGCAGGTCGTCATAAATTGAGGCTGGCGTTGGCCACGGCAGAGTGAGCCCTTGTGTCAGGGTTTTCTGATGGCATAACACAGGATTCGCCAGATGTATAGCCACTGCCTCAGCAGTTGCTAGTATCCGCTGGTGTAGGCCTTTAGAGGAGCTTTGCGGTGTCCGGTAGCCAATCTGAAATGCTTCCTTGGCATCGACTCCGTGATATGTATCGATTAAAAGTGCAAGAATAGAACTCGAAATCGATCGGGTCTCACCTCTGCCTAGCCAGGCGGGCATATGTTCACGCACCCTCTTTACCAGACGTCTCGTTGTACAGTCGATGTATCCCTCTCCACAGGAGCAAGTAAATCAGTAGGTGCACACGGCTGTTGCCTCCGACGGTAGTCTGCCTTTACCTCCCAAACGTAGGAGGGGAGAGTTTCTGAAACGTGCGCGTAAATTAGCCGCGGGATCTGCTCTCGTGATAGCTGTAGTTAAGCGCCGTCTGACCAGTTCGCTCTCTGCATCTCCTGCAAAAGGCAATCTTATGAATACCTCTTTCGTTTCCATAGTCGCAACAGTGGGCTTTGCGGCGCATTCCCCAATATTTCGGAGGATAAATATGTCTGGATATCCGTTCTCGCGAAGTGTGTTGCGCAGCTGTTGAGGCTCTGCTTCAATAGCTTCAGGTGATCAGATGCGTCTCACTCTAGCCGCCAATCCCTGGACTAGATTTATTTTGATGTTGAGGGGAACAAAAATGTGTAAATTAATGTATTGTCCCGTCCAGGTTTTCTTTCGGAACACCGTGCGCTGGATAGACCCATCCTCCTGCCTACTCAGGAGGACAGTGAGAAAGGCAATTTCGTTATCTGCCTCGGACTTGGCTGTGAACTTCAGCGAGGGGTGCGCGCTGTTGAACTTTTGGAAGAGGTCGCTGATAGAGGCGGTACCATCCGCCAAACAGAAGATAGTGTCCACGTACCGACCGTAGAAGACGAGGTCATTAATGTCCTCTTGCAACCTTGTTTTCTCGACTTTGCCCATAAGAACATTTGCTAGGAACGGTCAAAACGGTGAGCCCATTGTCACGCCATCTATCTGTCAGTATATTTAATCCTTGCACAGAAACTGGAAATTTTTGTTCAACGCGTCAGTAATTCTTTTAGCGTTTTTACTGGCATGTCTATGGGTTAGCACGTATGACGAATAACATCACAAAACTAATGTATCGCTTCTGACACAGGCACGTTGGCAAACAGCGATAATACATCCAGTGATAACACCCTCCGTCCACCAACGTTAATATTTTTTGATAGCTCGACGAACTCAAAGGAGTCTTTCAAACTTCGAGGATACAAATGACCTTGCAGTGGCTTTATTCTATCCACTAACCATTTTGCCACGGTGTGATAGTGCGAATTCCTCATATCCAAGATTGGACGTAGGGGCAGCCTTTGTTTGTGAATTTTAGGAAGGCCGTTCACTCTTGGTATTGTCGTGCCCACCGGCCTCAGCCGTTCATACTCTTTACTAGGCAGGACGTTGTGCCACCGAAGGACCCACGTTCACATTTAAGGCGCTTAACTACAGCTATCACGAGAGCAGACCCCGCGGTGAATTCACGCATATGTTTCACAAACTCTCCCCTCCTACGTTTGGGAGGTAAAGGTAGACTACCGTCGGAGGCCACAGCCGTGTGCATCAACTCATTTGCTTGTTCCTGTGAAGCGGGATACATCGGCCGTACAACGAGACGTCTGGTAAAGAGGGTGCGTGAACATATGCCCGCCTGGTTAGGCAGAGGTGAGACCCGATTGATTTCGAGTTCTATTCTTGCACTTTTAATCGATACATATCACGGAGTCGATGCCAAGGAAGCCTTGCAAAGCTTCTCTAAAGGCCTACGGCAACGGGAACTAGCAGGTGTAAACACATTTTTTTATTGCGCGCCACAAGCTGCCACTTTTATTTGCCACGGCGTGCAGCAAAAATTTCGTAACAGTTCCCATCGGAAGTTGACTTTGGGTGGATACGAAAACTGTCAACCGAAGGGCTGCCGCGTAAGTCGTTAACTAGTATTTTCAATATTAGCCAGGTCACTCTCTGGAGAATTATAAACAGTAAAACAGTGCCTAGAACTAGGCGAATTGGGCCAAAAAGGTCCACAATTAAGCAAGACGACGAGTTCATTCGTCGGACACTGAAAATGTATCATCAAATGCCGTTAAGGCCATTTACAGAGAACACCTCTCAGTGTTTTCTTTGCGCATAATAGGAGAAAAAATGAAAGAATTCGGTCTCCATCAGCAACACGCCATGCCAAAGCCATTCTTACGTAGAAAACTTGCTAGGGAAGGTTTGCTCAAAAATATATTGACCAAAGACTTTCCTTCTGGAAAAGCATTTACTTTTGTGTTGAGGTCTTATTTCTAGACAAGCCTCCGAATTCGGCCCAGGTGGTCATATGTGGGAAGAACTTTCCACGAGAACACACTACATCGACACCAAATTTCAAGAACCGTCGACGCCTGCTGGTTTGGATGGCCATCAAATTAGGAGAGCGGCCGGTCTGGCATTCAACAGCGGAGATGATAAATAGCAAGGTATTCATCGACATCGTAAAGGATGCCTTCGGTTACAACGGCATTCATCAACGTCGAATGGACACCGTAATGTTGCAGGATAATGCCTCTGTCCACCGTTCAAAGGAGGTATGATTCCAACTCAGCTTACGACTCTAATCTAGTATTTTAGACTCCAGCCAGCTCTCCGCCTGCGGTCTTCGAAGTATTTTTATCCCCACAAACGGCCCGGACCTAAATCCCATCGAAAATCTTTTTGCACTATTCAAAAAAATTTGGACAAAGCAAGAAAACATCTTTCTATGCAGCAAAAATTGGAATTTTTTCCTTAGTAATTACATAGACCAAACCATCTTAGGCAATTTGGTAGTCTCCATGCCCTCTCGCCTTACGGTATCTTTGAAAACTAAAGAACAATCGACAATGTACTGTTACGTTGTATTTGTTAATCTTTCCATCATTTTGTTGTTTTGTGACGTTCCCGTTCTCTGCTGGCAGTTATATTAGGCCTTGGGTAGTTACCGTCATAGAGTCGTTCCTCATTTTGAAGCTTGGTCGTATCTTTAACGCAGTATAACTTTCGTGGATACTGAGTGGGCGTTTCGTGCGCTACAGCGATATAAGTTCACAGTTCGTGACCTTTCATCAGATGGTTCACGAACAGCATATTAGTTTGATTTAAACTGCTTCCGACGTTCTTCTGTTGTATGGGGTAGTAGTGACAGTGGAAAATTTTCCAATTTACTGAGGTTGTTCTTTTCGTGTGATTTAATGTTTGTTGCAAAATATAAACAAGGCAAGATCTTTCCTTCCGCGTTGAAATGGCATATTCCGTCATCGACAGAGACAGGGAAAACTGAAGTGGCCTCTTCCGGCCTGCATGCAGTCGTCAATGAGCAATACCCGACCAAAATTTCGGAAGACTTGGTGCTCCGACAGTGTCGATCGCTGCTGCCTCGTCGCCCGGCGACCGCCTGTGAAGACCGTACATTAGATTTCCTGCGCAGAGCGGCGTCGCTTGTACCCCGCCCTGTAAATACGTGAGCGTCGATCTCACGTGACCCTGAACATTCCGTCTCGAGGCCGACAGGTCTTACCCGCGCGGCTCAGGCGGTAGACCGTTTGGCTAAAGTACCTGAGGGGCAAACGACTCAGATTAGAACTCCGTGTGTTCCTAAGCTGGAACTGTGTTTTGGGTGTTTGCTTTTGGTAAAAAAAAACCAGTCCAGCCTTTGGTGGTGACACTTCCGGACTCGTTTCTGCAGACTGGCTTTGATGTAGTTCCGAGTAAAAGGCTCTTGTCAGATATGACGACGCCGAGGCTACCTGCATACTAAGACCAAAGTGCGGATATGTCTTTCTAACGTCAGAGACCCCAGATTGTACAGAATATTCCTTTTACTTACTAAAGGCAGTCCCAGGTCACTCGGTATGTTTAGGGTGTCCAGCACAAAAACAGCTAAATATATTTAATTTGGAGACCCTGAAATTTAACTTTTAGGAATTGGTCCTTGGTTTTTGACAACTGCTTGATACTTAGTGGTTTTTGTCTAGAGTAAACACGGCTGTTGACGGATTTTTCGCAGCCTCCAGGAATAAGAACATACCTAAAACAACCGACTAGTTTGGACAGTCTAGGCTCATACGGAATTCCGTGAATTTGTTCAGACAATGTATTTGTGCAGGATGGGATGTCGTCGAACCGGCAACTCACTATCGACAATGTCATCTTGCCCTTACTGCAATCGCACATTTGCATCATGCATCGGCCTGGTTGGGCATTAGCGAATCCATTGAAATGAGATTGGCGTACTAGTGTGAGGAGCCCTAATATACACCCGTATCACCCACTTCACTTGTCCACATTGCTCACAGACATTTCAGTATTGCGTGGGGGTATTCCGCCATGTGCTTACTCATGAAAACCTGTGGCAAGACACTGCAGTAATTACTCCACCACTACAGCTCGTCTCCCCGGACCGACATCACACACGAGCCTGCCTCACGGCAGCCGACGCACGGACAGAACACGCGCCACTCAGATCAGTGGAAGGCAAGTTCTTTGGTGCAATCTGGTGCCTGACCAGGTGGTATGTGGCAGATATGGACGGACTGTTGCAGTTTTTGTCAACCGTTCCGCCCAATCCCATCGCCAGATAGCTGACAGGCTCAGACTGTCAACTGGTGCATGGGAGAGAAGAGAGAGAGAGAGAGTGATGTCGACTCAGCATATCCGCCACTGTGATAAAGCTGGTGCGATCGAATTCACTACGAGGAGCTAAAAGTGGCTTCTTGGAATTTTGCCAACAGACGGAATTACTTGGTTCTCAAGGGAGCAGCTTGGACCGACTTGAGAACTGAGGGTCAGGCCGCAATGACTCCGCAATGCGGCCTTTAAGGCACCCTCACGCACGTGTAATACAGTGGGGACCAGGCGTGCTTGACGCGTAGACGGACTGTTCACTTTTATCAGCCACTTCACCCGCGCCCCTCTCCAGTCGTCTTAACATTTTCTCGCTATTGGAGCAAGGTGAGCGTGGGTAGAGGCAGTGCGGAAGATGTTTCGAAATTCTGTCCTACTATAAACTAATTCCCGCCAAGGTCACCAGCTCTGCGACCACTCCGTAGGGCGTACGGTCCAACGGTCGGGCTGTATCTGAGTTAACTCACCTAGGCTAAGCGTGCTCGTTTAAACCGGCAAGTTTCCCTTCTTTTCTTCGTTGGCGGTAGCGAAACAGACTGTCCCCTCACCTCTCCGACCAGGGTAAGGCAACCGTGCATATTGCCATCATATTTGCTCGCCAAACTCTTGGCGAAGTTCTGTGGCGT
>CACRXP010000191.1:242880-255236 GCA_902702965.1 Spirometra erinaceieuropaei | reverse complement strand
CCTCAGCGGCCAATCGGAAGGCTGCGCTCTCACCCAACTATTTTACTCGTCGCTCCACTTTCAACGTTGATTGGCTGTCGTCCAGACGTCTGTGGGTGGGGAGTGCTCACCCTGCGGCGATGGCGGTGACTTTGGTGCGCACGATCATACGGGCAGAGCTTGCAACCCGTGGCTACCATAAAACGGGCAGAGTTTATTTCGGATTGAGGAGACAACCAGCGGAATCTTTCACTCATCCGTCTTGCCAAATTCTCGTTCTTGGAGGGCCAGCGAAGTTCCACCGGCCCTCAGCCCAGCGGCCTTGGAGTGCTCCAGCCGCATGTGGCAAGCACACCCGACAGCTTACTCATGACTTTCTCCGGGGAGTACTCCAGCCGGAGGGGGACGCAGAACCTTCGCGGGTTACCTAGGTAAGCGATGTCCTAAGGTGCTCATATTCTTGTAAATCCTCAATTTTTTGTCTATTTGGTCAAAATTATGACCCCCATAGCGTTGTTTAGACAATTTACTGTTTTGTTTTTAAACTAACGCGCCGTGAAAGCAGGAAGCGTGTAGATACTTCTTCCTTGGCCACTGGCCCACTGAGAATGTTTCAGTGTTATACAAGATGAGCTATAAAAGTTAAACACGGTTAAAGACAGGAAGGAGCAGGTTACGATTTCGCAGCTGCCGATGCAGTACACTCCTTCGGCAGTCAGATATAATATTTTTTTGTGTATCATAGCCAATAAAGTAATCAGTATCTTAATTTGAAAATGGGCCTTTTAAGGGCAATACTCCGCATGATCACAGAAGCCACCTGGTACTGAAATTCGGAATGTTCCAACTTCTTACAGTTGACAATAAAACTTGGTCATTGCCAAAGGTATTTATAAAGAACTCGACATAAAGATAAGTCATCCTCTTCCATGTGGAATTATTAAAAATTGAAAGATAATAACAACTTCCTTATCGGCCTGTTTGCACATTCGGATGTCTGGAAGATAATTCTAGAGTTGATCCCATCGAGTAGCACCTTTCAAAAGGAGGTAGCTCAACCTCAGAGGAAGTAACACCATTTTTGAGGTCTTAAGTCTACAGTCGATTTCATAAGTAAGTGGGAAGATTTTCAAAATGCGCCCGATTTTATTCGGACCATCTGATACGAGTGAAAGTGCGAGCTGCGGGACGTAGTTAAAAAGGGGTGGCGATAACCAAACGAGAAAGTGCATTCATCTGGTGTTTTGAATTTACACTGGACACCATCATTAGAGGCAGCACCAGTCAAGAGTACTGGACGAACAAGTGTTGAAGTAATTAGCACACCCATAACCTAAATGTTTGGCGAAACTGCGACGACCTACGACTCGGACTTGGGCAGTCGAGCCATTGCTGTACCGAGCGCAACCGACTCCGATGAATAAGGACTGCTAATTTGGTAGGCATGCGCTGGAATAACACATGCATCCTGTAAAACTGCTACTCTTATGTAAGTAGCATCTGCACCTGATGCTGTCCCGGAGACTCGGTTTGAGCGTGGATCCGAAATTTTGCGCGAATAAAATTCCTGTCCCAACAGCTGTGTCTCCTTGTTACGCTCTGCCTGAGTCATCATCAAGGTGGCGAACGGGTATGTGCATCCCCTGAACCACCTCCCGACAATGTACCCATTTGCTTCGAAAATTTCCTTCTTATATTTAAGAAATCAGTGTTTCCTCTCTTAAAAGGCCCGACTGCTAAAAATCTATCACGACCATTTCCATTTTGCGAGCGATCCTGCGTCATAGCAGGTGTGGGAGGGAGTGTCAAGTATCTGTTTCTACTCAGCATCGATATGGAGTCTGACTTCTTTAATGACAGCCGCACCGCCTGGTGTGCGGGCTTGGGCTTGGACCCGTCCCTTTATGTAATTATCATCAGAATACGGGAATTCTTTTGGCTCCCCTGCTTATTTATGATGCTCCGACCACCTGTCTTTGCATTTGTGACTTCAAAGTGTGAGCAAGACTCATCATGCGATACACGTGCCACACCTCACTGCATTTCTGACCTCCTGTATTGGCTTTGCCAACTAAGGGCCTGTCCGGCCGGAGCAAACAGTCAGCCGCATCCAATCTAATGAGACCTCAGTCAGCTATGGGGACCACACAAAATTTGCGAGGCAGATACGAAGCCACGAGGTTGCACTGCGGCCCGATGCCCAGTTATCACACATTACTCACCCCGAGATGAAATACTCTAGTCATTTTGGCTATGCTTGAGCGCAGACCTTGTCTGGGGTAAAGCAAAAAACCTGAGAGAGCATAGTGTTCTAGGCCTGCTGATGACTCGGATGGAAACCCAGGTATTATGGTAGGGGACGCTCACCGATCGTTCTAACGGAACTCACTCGATTCGTTGCGCCTTACGGGCTCTCTCTCGAGTTCGAGCCTCGGGTGTTCCACACTTCGGGGTTGGGTATGACTGGCTGACGACGGCTAATAAGCCAGAAATGGTCATTCCAGTCTTCCTTGTCTTTGTCGGTAATAACATACTACCTAGATATTAATAGATGGAGCTTGGCAACGTTTAAACCCCGGATGACATACTTGTGCACGTGTTTCAGGACAGCAGGCCACGATCGCTTTTCCAAAGCTCGAACCAACCTCTACTTTTTAGTTTCCCGGGAGAAGGCTTTTCACGCCGACAATCGGTAATTCTATCTTCGGCGCGGTTCCTGACTTTTACTAAAACTGATATCCATACACCCAGATTGGACTTGTTATCGCAATAACAACATCTGCTCCTGTTGGCATTTAGCCGATGTTTAGATTTTGATACCCTGGCAATGACGATTGGGGAATATTTCTCCTGAGAATGTTGGATTGATGGTTTGAAACTAAAGCTCTCACACACGTACAGGGGTACGTTTATGAGCAATACGTTTTTCCTGATAGCCGAACGGCAATCAGCGTAACGCCTGCCTTCTTGCGTGTTGATTTGCACAATGTCATTCTCTTACGTGTGTAACTTCAAGCTATTGACCGAGGTCAGACAGACCCACCACACTCTCTGAGACCGAACTACGCCGTCTCTCGTTTTCTTCTTTTGGCTTTTTTAAAGAGTGATTCTCCTAATGACCGAGTCGACCGACTACCGCTATCCCAGTAAAAGCATTTTGTCATAATTTTCTTGAAATTCACCTGCACAGATCCAGAGAGCCAGATCGGTGGAACTGACGCACTGCCTTTTACGATATAACAGATCGGCGTTCCTACATAAAATCAATTGGAGTCAGAAGTGTCCCCACGAGAAAGATTAGAAGAACGCCTGTTGACAGATAGTGGGTCCATTCTCTAAAAGAGCAATGAACATTTTGTACTGAAGTGAGATGCGGGAGATGAGTAGTTAAAATCCGAAACAGGACATTTATTTTCTGTCTACAGGTGAGGTAACTGGATTTCCGCCGGCTGTTTACGAGCCCAGCACTTTGCATTTCACACCTTCCATGCCTGTCCAAAAGTTCCCGACAGGGTAAACTTCATCGACCCTCAGTCCACTCCCTCACGAAAAAAACCGGGAATCCGCATGGGTTAAGCAAAATTTTGTCATTCACTCGCGAAAAGCACTTGAATCGCTCTCCAAATACTTATTCGGGAAGCGCATGAATCGTACGAAAATAATACAAGCCGCTTATTCACCGTGTAATGGCTCTGAAATCTCGAGTCAGGCATATTTCTTATTAGCATACTTTTTGGACAAAAATAAAAATTAAATCATGTTTTCTGATTTCACCGAGGCGTTTCGAGGTAGTGGAGTGACCCAGAAGTTGATGCAAGTGGCTGAAGTGGAGACTACGATGGTTACAGCAGATGGAAAAACTCATAAAATATCGGAAAATTCGTGAATGGTCGCGAATATTTCAGAAGCCGTCCCTGAATCATCAAGTAACGTTGAGAACAGACAAGTTCCATTGGGGAGGGAACATGAAAAGCTGAAGCCAACAAATACTGCTTTCAAGAAATAATACGGCAAGTTCCGATAGAGTTTATACTGCAGCCTACTACTATACCTTAGTATTTACGCCAAAAGGGAATGAATACAAGAAAATATTGCACAGCAAAGTCCAAATCCATTATTTTGACAATACACCGGTTAATCTCACCGATAGGAAGAAAAGTCTCATTTGGCTGAAATTTTCAGCAAAAGTATTTACCACTTGCCATGGCTGGAGTGCGAGTAAGGGAAAGTCGGGAATGTTGAGAAAAAATGTTAAGATAAGATTGATAACGTGACAACCTCTGTATTCTAGTTCCTGTATTTTGCTTTAGTCTCACCTCAGAACTAATGACGAACGATGCGAGGAATTCTTGAGGATCTAGCGTACAGCAGCCTGTATCATAGATGTCACGCTGGGCAGGATAAAGCGACTTTTATGGCAACGAAATTCTAACGAACAGGATAAATAACACCTTCAAGAAATTGACCAGCTTACTACCCCATCGCAGGAAAATTGTCATTCTACTCTTTCCCAGGCCAGGAAGAAATAAGAGCTCGTTGACCTGAGCCCCGCTTTGTCAACATTTTCCTGACAGCGTCCAACAATTTTTGCAAAAGTTAGAAATAACAGAACACAATAAAAAGTGGAAGAGTTCGCTCTGATGTTCTCTTCAGAAGACGGGCGTGCGAACAGAGTATGAGATGCATGCTCTGCCAGTCTCCTTCATCGCAGTCCAAGGCGTGAGCAAGTTATTACTACTTTCCGGGGTAGTGGTCGTCCTCATCGGGTTTCGACAGATTAACCGTAGTGTAGATGACCAAGAAACTTGTAAATATTTTGGTGGAGGGGAAGCAGTACAGGCGAGATGTGCGTCGAGGAAACAGAGACGCGATTTATAGATGACGATAATCGACAACTACCGGAGTCGGCGAGGTCTAGGGTGTTCATAGATGGAGGCGGAGACGGAGAGATCTGTTATGATGATCAGTTGATCACTTCAGCGTTGGTCGGGATCCCGTCAAGTCAGGTGACGGGGTAGTCTGTGGGAAAAGTCACGGCTCTGCAATCGTCAGTAGGCTTTGACAGAGCGATTTCGAAGGGCAATCCTCATAACTCATGGATCAATCGAAAGAGTTGATCAAGGTCCACACCATTATCAGTGTTAGGGCAATGTTCGGGCAGTCGTTTAACTTGTTCTTAGGCAGGTTTAAATGTATTCCCTGTTTCATTTTCAAAGATGCCTCGTTGTCCGACCGGGGTATTCCAGCCAAACAAACAGGTACGCAGGCACGCACACAACATTGGAGATATTCATCGAGGCCGATCTGTGCGGGGAATGTCCGCTTACATGAGAGACTCAGTTTGTGGGGACGCTTGAGACTTCCGAGCGATCTTTTGGCCTTGGAGGCTGAGATCCGGTTAGCTTCATAAATTACTGCTGCAGTCTTCTCTGCCGCTCTTCAAACTGGTCGATCCTGAGCGAGGGCCTCCCAGGCGTGCAGACTGAGATCCAAATGCTTAAAAGAGGTCTTCGGGGGATCCTTTCAGCGTCGCTTTTATCTTGTTTGTCGATGAACAACCGAGGCGACGTCAGTGCAAAAGAATGCGTTCGCCTCCCCCTCCCCCCCCCTTAGCTGACCGTCCAAAAGCAGTTGCAATTGCCCTAGCATGGCGTTAATGCTGCAGATTCCTGTTCCTTTCCAGGACTTGCGTGTACGGTGTCGTGTCCTGCCACCTCGGCTGAAGTGAGAGTCGTTCAGCTTCCTGGCTTGGTTGGGGTAAACGGTCCATTTCTCCAGGCGTACAGTAGCGTCATCAGGGGTTCCGCGTAGAGATGGAGTTCGTAGTGGTTTCAGACAGAGGCCTGTCACCACCAGGAGGCCTGACTGACGTCGACGTTTCGAATAGTCATTTTTTCCACAATCTTGGTGTCGCTTGAGATGGTATTGTCTAGATAGGCAACTTTGTCCGCGATGCGAGTCTAATTCCATTTACGTTGATCCCGAGCCTAGTGTGTTTTTATACTTGCTGTGTTTGGTGCATGACCAAGGTTTTGTTTGTGTTGATGGTCGCCCCGGTTTTCGCGCAGCCACAGCCGAATATTTCCCGATCTCACTGTATGGCTGCTTCTGTTGTGGCATTAAGAGCGCAGTCGTTCTTGTTGAGGTGGGTGGTGGTTGAATACCCGACGAACTCAAACATTCTTAAGAATGTTTGAGTTCGTCGGGTATTCAGAAGCTGGCCGTCAGTCCTATAAGATATGCTGATCCCAGAGCGCCCCTCGTAGTAGACGTCCAGTGGCATGACAGGGCACATGAGGATGAAGAAGGCGGAATGAGTCCACAACCCTGTTTCATTCCACTAGTCGCTGCAAATGCCTCAGAGACTGTTCCGTTTTCTAAGACGCGCCCCATAACTATGTTGTGGAGCTGACACCATGTGCGTGGATCGTCTATGAGAGTCGAATTTCTGCACGAGTTTCCAGAATCCGTCGCGACCCATCCTGTTGGAGGACATCGTCAGGTCTATGAAGACAGTGTGGACGTGCGTCCGCATCTTATGGTACATCCCCTACAGCTGTCGGACTACGATCATGTCGGTGGTCCGCAGTGCCGTCGAAATCCGCATTAGCTTCCAGAAAGTAGTCCTATCTCCACATGGCCGTTGACGTGACTGAGAAGGATGCGGGCGAGAATCTTGTCGGCAGTGTTGAGAGGCAAGACTTATTTGTGGCTGTCATCGATCTGTCGATTTTTCTTGCGCTCGTAGTCATGCCCAGTGGTGGCGTCTTTGAAGTCCTGAAGGACTTGTCCTTGCCATCACACCCCTAGGAACAATGTCGTTTGTGCACCAGCCAGGGGTATCCATGTTTGAAGACTTCGACCAGAATCACGTCTGGTCGTCGTGCTTTCCCGATGGAAAGTTGGTGTACCGCCATGATTATTTCTAGGAGAGAAGGCGGAAAGTCAGGGCATTGTCTCTATCCACCTGGGGGCGCCTATTGGTGGTGTCAGTGGAGTTTGCGGATAAACAACCAAGTACGCTTCTGAAGTGTGCGGGCCAACGCTTCAAATCTGCAATTTCCTCGTAAGGAGTGTTGTTCTGTCGGTACTCAGCTGTGGCGCGGTTTCTTTGGCGTTGGGACTGAGAACCGTCTTGATCGACACGAAGGCATTTTTCACTTCATTTAAGTCCGCACATCCTTGTATCTCTTCGGCCTTGAGATTCATCCAAGAATTTGGAATTTACAGTCGTCATTGCTGTACTAGGTGTCGACATTTGAAGGTCGCCTAGGCTATGTGGTTTCAGAGGCTGACGTAGGCTTTGTGCGGCCAATTCTCATCTGAGAGCGGATTGGTGATTCCTCCGCCGTTGTCGTCAAACCAGTCCTGGTGTTGGTGACGTGCGCGACCCAGGATATCATGACTGTGAAAGGAACTGCGGGCTTCAGTTGACAGCACCGTGTTTCCTCCGTGAATTTGTCATCCGGGACCTGCAATTCTTCCAGGCGGTGGGTCAGTCACTTTCCGAAATCTAGGCGATGAGAGTATACATTCAGGAGAACAGTATTAAACCTGAGTGGTTTTCGCTTACCATTTTGTCTCCTGAGGGGTTGGAGTCTGAACCTCATATTGGAGATGACGATGAGGTGATCCGCCGACCCTTCGGCCTCGCAGATAGCCCTGGTCACCAACATATGCTGTCAATCTGGCCTCCGGACGTGGACACAGCCCAACAGCTGCCAGCGCCGCCATCAGGGGTACATCTAAGATGCCTCCTTGCGTACCGGAACGCGGAAGTAGGTGTTAGTAAGAAAGAGACGGTGTTATGAGCAGGTTCGCAAAAGAAGGGGGCCGTTGTCGTTGCAGTCGCTGAGTCCATGGGAATCCAGTGCTCCATTCCAGGCAGCATGGTCTGTCCCGACTCGGACATTAAAGTCACCAGGGATAATCAACTTGTCAGCCTTGGACACAGTCACCAGGAGGGCATGTTGGTCTTCGTAGAACTTGTTCCTTACATCGTCGGACCTGGTCATTGGGGTCATAGACGCCGACGAAACTGATTCCCCGAAGACGCAGACGCTGGTTTATAAAGCGGTCGTTGACACCCTGCGGTAGACAGGGCAGTCGTCTCGTGATACTGCTCTAAATGGCAAGGGTGACGCCTGACTGGACAGAGTCATCTTAGCAGCCTGTGAGGTGGGACGGAGGAGATGGAGACAGGGGTTGTTGCTATTTATTGTTGCGTTTTGATCACGAGTTTGCATCTACATGCCTCAGCGAATTAGTAGACGGTGTGACTTCTCAGCATTTATAAAGGCGGAACAAAGTTTGTTCCTCAAAATCCCTTTCCACGGGACGCCGAGAGTGAACTCCTAAGGAGACGCCTCGATCAAGCTGTCTCGCGAACCTTCTTTGCAGCAAGGGCCAAAATACCATTCTCTACTAACCCTATTTTACGCGATGGAGGTAAGGATAAGTTGCCACCGCAGACCACCTCAGTGTGCACATATTCCTTAACTTGCTCCTGTGAAGCAGGTTATATTAGTCGCACGAGTCGACGCTTATCCAAGAGAGTATGCGAACACCTCCCGGCATGGCTGGGAAAAGGCGAAACGAAGAGCATAAGCAGCGCCATTCACGCGCATGTTGTCGATTCCGGACATCGTGTGGACCCCAACGAAGCTTTTCGTGTGATTTATAAGGTCCCATCGAACTACCCTAAGCTACTAGGCCAGCGCCTGTTAGCGACAGCAGAAGCGGTCGCCATTAATTTACTAAAGCCAGTCTTATGCACACAGAAGAACCAGATTCAGGCTCCGCGCCTACAGTAGTCGAAGGTCGACTAACGCTGCAACTCTCCGCACCCGTCCGCTCTCACCCGCCCCTGCCACTGGCTGCTATTACCCTCCGATTCACATTCCCACACCCCGCCTGTGTTTTAAGGAGAACTTTTATCGATTTTTCTTATCGCTCAGATGTTTTACTTCGACCCCGTTCCCATATAACTGTACTGGCCACCTCGTCTTCTGATTTCAGAGGCTGCCAATTTCTGTCACGACTTTGGTTAGTGGGAGGACGACCCGAGTTAGCCTGGCTCCGCCTACGGAACTGCATGTCGCTCTCTCCATAGGACTTTTCGAAGTGGTAGGGGAAGGAAGAGAAGCATTGGAAAGAGGCACAGGATTACCGGGTGTTGGGACAAACACAACACCGGATGCCCTCATATGCTTTAGGTCGCCGGTGGAGGCGATTACCGGGGAGTGGCAGCTAAGCAGAGCCTACCTTCGGGGAGCCACAGATGAGGAGTGGGGGGCAATTAAGGTTATCGCGGAGCAGCCAGCACCTGCATGAAGCACATGGAGCGACCTATCGTTCAAGCGCGGTTTATCCTTACTTGGACGTCCATACACCTCAGGGTCCGCATACACGCGCATCGTGAACGACTGTGTTCACCAACTGTTCCACAGCATGGTAAGCGCTGGGACGGTAACATGCGCGTGAATTAGTATACAATTATGGCAGGCTTACGCAGCACCTACCACACTCTCTCCTCCCTCATCCATCTAGGAACAGTGTCAAGAGAGAGAGAGAGAGAGAGAGAGAGAGAGAGAGAGAGAGAGAGAGAGAGAGAGAGAGAGAGAGAGAGAGAGTCAAAAGGGCCGAAGGCGAGATCTGGTGGAGGGGTTGGCAAAACCAAACAGCCCGTCTACGCGCGCCTGGTCCGTTTCGCCGAAACCGGAATGGACATGGCCCATTGTAAGCTCAGTCATTCAGTGTATTTGAGGGAAATAGACTTACGCCTTTGAACTCCCTGTGTGTGCATAAAAAAATTGATAAAATAAACAAAATGTGAGGAACTTACAGCATTAAGCAAATGCAGACGTTGATTCACATAGGTCACTGGTCTCATGGCTACAAAGCCACATAGTCCGCTTGTTGCTGTAGCATATGTCTGGCAAGCCGACATTTAAATGTCTCCACAGACTGAGACATAGCAATCGTCATGGGCAGGTTATTACACGGTTCCACGACACGGTTGGAGAGGAAATGCTTTTTCACATTCAATCTACCCTGGGGCACACGCAGCTTGAAGGTATGTCCCCGAAGGTTAGTTGTAGTGACGAGTTGGAAAAGGTCGTCGCACCGAAGGGTGCAGTCCAAGCCACGCATTATACGGAAAGTTTATATCAAGTCTCCGCATAACTACTTATAACTCAAAGGATAGAGATTAAGGTTAGTTAGGCGGATCTCGTATGGTACACATAAAGGCCGTGGGGGTCGGCCGTTTCTACCTTTAGCTGACTGACCACACTTGTGCAAAAGCCACGGAGTCACCAAAAATTTGAAAGACTCTCAGTCTTAATTGGCGGCCAGATAGATATGAATGTTTAACTTACTGGTATTATCAGCTAGCGCGGAAGCTTTGTCCTATGCCTCAAAATGAAACGGTTAGTATTTGTACCATTTGAAGGGCGCGTCCCATTTTATCTAGTACTCGTTCTAGAATATCAGAAGATAATTTTCATTTACGTCAGTCGCTTCAACATCTGATCAGGTTTTGGCGTTGTCGCAAAAGTACTAAATGAAGAATAGGGGTGCACTGTTCATGCACTTATTCCTAGTGAAATTCCAGCTCCTCCCGGTAGTCACGTCGTGAAACTAGCTAATTCCTTTTTCCATGTCTAAAGAAACGCGGGTAAGGTCGCAGTTGGCAGCCAGACATTATACGTTGATACCGTCGACGTACGTACTTGTTATCAATAGGCGTGCTTACCTTGGCTAGGGAACTTATTATCGGTAGGCGTGCTCTTGCTGAGTTAGGCAGGTCGCCCGTTTCGGTCAGGCTGTTGGGTTTAGTGAGGGTTAGGGTTGGGCGTAGGTTAAGTTTTGGGATTAGGGTTTGCGTTTTAGAGTCAGGTTTCAGCGTTAGGGTCAGCGTTTAGATTCCCGTTAGGGTTGCGATTACGGTTAGAGTTAAGGTTAGGGTTAGGGTTAAGGTTATGGTCAAGGCTAGAGTTAGTGTTATGGCTAGGTTTT
The DNA here is from genome assembly GCA_902702965.1 of Spirometra erinaceieuropaei. Lineage (NCBI taxonomy): Eukaryota > Metazoa > Platyhelminthes > Cestoda > Diphyllobothriidea > Diphyllobothriidae > Spirometra > Spirometra erinaceieuropaei. Next base: position 244,238 of record CACRXP010000191.1, on the reverse strand, counting down.
GAGTTAGCGTTGGGTTTTAGGATTTGGTTAAGTTTCGGTTTTGAGGCTTAGGGTTAGGCTTTACAGTTGCGGTCAGGGTTGGATTTTAGGGTTAGTTTTAAGGTTTAAATTTCTGCCATTATTCCACCTATTTAAACCTTCTCAGTTCTTTGCCTGGTAACTTTACTTTTACCCAGAAACTCCAGCGTCCCTCTACCAGCCCTTCCATTTACCCCACCAATATAACCCCGTTTCCCACAATTCCCGTACGTCAGGAACCTGGCTGTCTGCCTCCCCATTCCTGGCTACCAACTGCGATCTAACCGAAATGCGTGTAGACGGATGAACGTTATTCAATCAATTTAAAGCAGACGTATACATCGTTATCTCAAAGCCGTTTCCCAGCACATGGTTTATGAACATGTAATTTTTCAACAGTCATATGCATCTTTAATCTCCTCAAGACCTTATGCGAAGAAAAAGCCCAGAAAGTTCAGAAAAGTCCCCATATACGAATGTTAGAATCATCTTTGGCCGGATACTACAAGTGGGAAGTATTAACTTACTTAGACATAATAAAGACGTAGTTGAGTAAGCGGTGATGAAAACTAACTTTAGGTATGTTCACCTGAAAGGATGGAAAACTGGATGAATCCACACCTGATCTTCCTGTTTTACGGACAGATAGTACTTCAGGATACAAAATCGACCGGTTCTCGGGCAAGAACGGCGTCAAATCTTGAATAATCCTTTACTCTATAGGAGAAACTCCCACAGTTTTGTCACGAAATGCGCCAAGAGGGACAGATGAATTCGAACATTGCTCAAGCCAAATTACCTGAGTCATAATTCCACATATTGACCTTGGATACAGGTTTTTCACAACACGTCAGTCTGTCGTTATCGAAGCCTGCTTAATTTAATTACCGCTTTGGGTATTTATTTAGCTCACTGTCTATGCCCTTGTCGTTCTGCGACCTCGATGAGTGCAAAATACATATACATGCACGCTTTTATAGCCAGGTTTAATTGTCTATTATCACGTGGCCACATATATGGAGCCTCAATCATGCAGTTTTTGAAAACTATAAGTTAATTGACTCGAAATCATGTTACGTAAACGAGTGATTATGGGAGGATCCTTTTTAGTAGAAAACGACATCCATATCCGTCTTTCCCGCACTTACCACTACAACCCTTCGGGGTTGCATGGTAAGGGTTCCCGCTAATGCCAACACTATCTGAGCCGTACAGATCCTCCCCTGGTTAGATTTGTTACTGTTAGCGGACAGAGCCGTGACGCCCACAAGCAGTGGGACAAAATGAAAAACACCTTCCACCCAGACATTATTCTGTGTGGGGGCTGGGACGGTTAACCC
>CACRXP010000191.1:227667-242808 GCA_902702965.1 Spirometra erinaceieuropaei | reverse complement strand
TTGGACGCCACATACTGTTTTACTTAGATGAAATGTTCCTTAAAAAGGCAGATGACCTCTACCGTAACAAGCTTTGCAAAAACGCTAATCAGTTTTGATGAACAAGTCTTCCGTTTTCCTGATGTAGACCGCCCACACGCTGTTTCATGCCTTAACCACAGGGAACCTGGGGGTCTGGAGTATAGAGCTCTGGGAATTATGAACCCTAACTTGATTGTGCGCCAAAATCGAAAAGTAAAGTTATTTATATTTGGATAACTGCAAAACCTCATATTTAGGCAGAAGTTTTGATCCCTTTGACAACCACCTTTCAACCGCCTTGGCTGTATGAAAGAGGTCCCACTCTCGTATAAAAATCTCCTGTGACATGCGTGAGAAATTCTGTTAGATCCAGGCGAGTAAGCATGCCTGCAAAATCTGAATAGTGCGCTCCTTAGATCTTATCTGGGACACATTTCCAGGAAGACATTTCGAGACCAACTGAATCCAAGAAGCCGGACGTTATCAGCCGACATGAATACATGATTTGACCAGGGGTTCTGTAATTGTTGGGCTCATCCTCCATACTGAAGTTGGTTATGTGCCCGTCGTTCCTGCTGTTACAAACCGTTATCTTTGAAGAGCATGAAAGATAGTATTTTCTTCAACTTCGTCAGAGTGGAAGCCCGAAGGTTGTCAGAAATCAGGAACGCTCAACTTCTGACTTAACACTCGACCCCCCCTTCTTCCTCCTGATGATGTTTCAGAGCACGCACGTACCAACATCGAGCTACTTCGGCATCTTCCGCATGATTCGAGCGAGCTTTCTTTTCGGCCTGATCATGCTATTGACAACGGTATTCATACGATTACTGTTGGCTTCCTTTCAGCACGCCATATTTCTTCTAATCTTCATTGCGCAAATCAATCTCTTGCCCAGCATAATGAAAGTTTCATTGTGATCCCACGAACTATGAAAACAGCGTCTGAGGCAATAAAAATTCACTTTCTGTCCTATACTTAGTATAGAAGAGCAGCTCTAACATCTCAAACTTTTGCGAGTAACTCTCTTCGTCTTTGCATTAGGTATTGTCTAGAAAGATATCGAGGTTTTGGTAGCAATTGTGGACCTATAATAATTTGAGTTTTGGTACAACTTTTCGATTCACACGTGGTAATTGTCACCACCTTAAAGGACAAAAGGTAGAGCGTGGTTGACAATTTTTTTCCTTTTTAATGCCACAGCTTGTTGGCTGACATACTATTTCAGAATTCTACTCTTGTTTGGATGTCATTTGTCCTTGTTATGGGCCTCAACCTTGAAAGATCTATCAGCAACCCGTCTCATTAGTTAATCCAAAGTCCCTCATAATTGCAGCGCTTGACATGAAAGATTTGAGTCTTAGCATCAAAAGACCGCCTTTGCTCCTCGTTATGTGACGGCCTGTAAAAGTCCTTCTTTCAGAACCTCGAAGGAAAACGGAACCCTCGCCCTTACTTATACCAGCAAAGCTTGTATCGGCGAACACCACTGCCCGGTGTCTTAATATTTTTCTGTAAAATAAGTTAATGCCGAAACGGAATTTTTCTGATATATGTAGGATGTCCAGTATCTTAGTGAAATTGATAAAAATGCCATTTGTACAGAATTGCTTGGCGTTTCCTTCGAGTTTTAAATCAAAATCAAATGCAATAAAAATGCAGAGTCATAATCCTCCCGTGTGCCCTTAATGTATCAGGTTGTTCGGAAAATACTGGCCGCTTTCAAGAATAAACATTTATTCTTGAAAAAGTTTACATATGTTAAAGGTAGACCAACTATGATGCCTGAACCTCTATGCATCTCTGCGATCGGCAAACAAGACCATTTATACCTCGTCGATAAAGGTTCACAGACTTTGATGCTAGGAAATATTTGAATCCAGCTTTCACCTCAGTCTTGCTCTCGAAAGTGCTGTTGCTTACAAAGTATCTAGATGCTTCAAAAATGGTAGTCAGTGGGTGAAATATCGGGAACATATGGAGGATGTGGCAAACTCTCGTATGTAAAGTCATTGAGTTTCTGCAGTGTCATTCCGGAAGTACGTGGCCGTGCGTTGTCGTGGAGCGGAATTGGGCCACCTTGATTCACTAGTGCAAGTCTCATTTTTTGCGAGTGAACATGCATTTCTTCGAGTTGCTTGGAGCAGACCTCTGCCTCACTGAGATTATTAGCCTTGAGAAATATCTAATGTACAGCACTGGTAGCAGATCAGCAGGCTGTAACCATAATTTTCCACTTATGCAACTTCGGTTTCTGGATAGGTTTAGGTGCTTCGTTACAATCAAGCCATTGCCGTGATTGCTTATGGTTATCATAAAGGAGCAGTGTCTCCTCATACGTCACTATTCGATCAAGAAATGAACCATTAGTTTGCAGAGAGAAAGCACCAAACACTCTTCAAGATGCTGAAATCTTTGATTTTAATTTAGCCCATGTGGGACCCATTTATCGAGCTTTTTCACCTTACCAATCTGCGTCGGATCGCCGGACACCGTTAAGATATTGACCTCATATGCCTCAGACATTTTTCTGACACTTTGACATGGGTTTTCTTCAGCAATCGTTAAGAGTGCATGGCCGTCCTCTACCTTCTCCATCTTCAAGGCGCTCATGGCCACTACGGAATTTCTGAAACAACGTTCATACTGTCCCATCACTTGTGGATCCTCCTCTGCATGCCCAGTTGATATTGATGGCTGTTTGGGAAGCACTGTGACCCAGTTTGTAATTATGAAAAAAAGTATAGACATTTCTTTTCTTCCTCTTCGTTAGTAAGGACTTGTATGCTTCAAAAACATATCCTGAGGGAAATTATAGGAGAACTATTAAAGAGTACACAGCACTCATTAAGCATTTAAGATTTTGTTTGAAAAACTGCAAGAATAGCGATTGCTTTCAATTTTTGAAAAGGAGTCGAAAAATCAGCCGGTATTTTCCGAACAACCTAAAACTTTACGGTAATTCGGTAGAGCGATTGAGGAAAAAAATATACTTATTTCGCTCGGCCCAGGAGTCCCAGTCTAAAGCCCTCGCAGAGATCAACGCAGTGACGCATGCTCACTAAGGCAGGTGAAATGTCGACATAGCCGAGGCGGACTGGTACGTCCACTGATGGTATATTTTCTGCTAGCACCCATAGCATTTCGGCTTCAGAATGAAGGATTCAGGAGTTAAACCCAAGTTCAACCTGTCATTGAAATTTTCGGCCAGATGCTCTCTCGTCTGTGTGGCTGGCCAACTCCTGTTAGCTGCGGACGGGAATACTTACAGTCCCACGAAAATTATGCTGGCTTCGTTTTACCCTGGGGTTCCAGTTCAGACGACCTGCTGGTTGCTGCATGGGTGCACACGGTCGATAAAAAGGCCTCAGGCCCTGTTCAGAGAGGAGGTGCCTTTGGCTTTGAAACTTAACGGTCGCCTGCATCCAGGTTCAAATCTCAGGTCTTACGATCTGCGATTAGAGTAGGATAAGGTCTTAAAGCTGAATATGAATGGGGGTCGTTGTGCTTGCCGATGGACTGCGGGCCGGAGGATCAGGACTCAAGCAGCTCGCGATCGGTCCAGTTATTGCCTCCTGTGAAGAGCTGGGTCAGACTGGACTTCAAGGGGTGGGTGGATCCCGTCCAGTCGGCTGAGACTTGAGGTTTGGCGTGTTCGGCCATTCACACCCGAAGTAAGCTTCCGGGTTCTCTGAAGTGGTCCATTTCGCGTAACCCAGCTGATCCAGTATACGATTGCATATATTTCATGTTGTGGCAATGGGTCTCTCAGTCCAGTTGTTTGGTGTCTGATGGTTGCCTCTGATCTGTCCGTATAATTAGCTGCGCAGAGGGCCTGCGATTGTTCATGGCTTTCAGTGGCAACCAATAAGTCGGGCTGCCAACTCATTAACATTCCTTCTTTCTTTTTTACGTACTGTTTTTGTTATTTAAACAGGATATCGGCGCCTCGGTTTCTGAGTGACCACGAGTTATAATATGGACCTGAGAAGCATAAATATATGCACACTGGTCAATATAATTATAGAACCTGATTCACATTGAGGTCGTTGGTGTCATTTCCTATTGCAGATCAATACTAGTTGGATTTTCGACAGTTAAAATAGTTGTTAAATTTGTAAATATTTAGCTGGCACAAAAGGCCGGAAGTATTGAGCAGAATCTGATAAAAAAGTCCTCTTTATCTTACTTATGAGTTCCCTTTTATTTCGAAAAGAAAAGTAGATTGCTTTTTTCGGGTTCTATTACAGAATAAAACTCGTAAATTTTGCGATGAGTATGAAGCTGAAAAACATCGAGGGCACTAATTAACCTCAGGTAACTATTTCATTCTCAGCCATCGCTACTTCCTCAATGGTTTTGCTGAACGCCTTCGGTCTAGAAGCCTGCCGAGCTTGCCTGAAGCCATCAATGCCGATGCCTCATTGAGACCCGAGGTCCTTCGCAGTTCACCACAGAGGCTTGACCAAAACCTCCCTAAGAGGATCAACCGACACTCATTTAAATCAAATAGAGACAAAGAACCCATGCCCTCCAATGACTGTGATAATCGACTGAAAATGACTGGAAGGAGAGAGGTACGCATCCTGTTTAATTGAACTCCTAAGGCTCTGATTGCCGTCAATTGTACTCACTGCGATAGGGGACGCTGGTCCCGCAAGCAAAATTACTAGCTCCTCTTGTCATGGACAGTTATATGGATCTAGTGAGCCCGATTGGCTTCAGAGTGCGATGCCCATTCATCTTGGCTCATAAGCCACTGTTAGTTCAGCTTTATGTGGATTGGCGTTCTGTTGAGCGAAGACAGTTTATACGCTGCTATAATCTGGCCGAGACGGATGTTAGAACGACGGGGAGGGGCACACGTCTCCTAGCGGCTAGTGAAGTTTTTTTAAGAAAGAACGCGGGGCAGTGGTTAGCACACCTGAGATGTCTAAATGGCGAAGTAACCAAAACATGAAAAGTCCAGATTTCCTTAACACAGTTCAACAGCCAGCAGTTAAGTGCAAAGGAACCGAGGAGATTTTCTATCCGAAATTGGCCAGTCATATCTTTCAGTCACATTATTAGCACTGCGGCACACAATATAGCACCGACTTATAAAAAAATCCTACTAAATAGGCTTGTGGGTGAAAACTCGAATGTCGCCAAATTAAAAGCATGGTCTGAGTGCCAAGGATCAAGTTAGTTGTGCATGCATACATACGCAAACGTGTGCTGGTATTCCACTAACTGACGGAAATCTCGGACGGAAATTTAGCAAAACTATCGGCATTTTGTACGCTCTTCTTCTTCTTCTTCTTCTTCTTCTTCTTCTTCTCCTTCTTGTTCTTGTTCATCTTCTTGTTCTTGTTCTTCTTCTTCTTCTTGTTCTTCTTCTTCAGAGAACAGCAGTGCTGGAGGAAATGTTTTGTGGGGAAATGAATTCCACAAGAGAGTTGACCTGTCCCTGCGAGTGATAAACTCCGGAGCTACACTGTCAGCTGATATCGGGCATGTTTGTGCCATACGGTAAATGATGCTCACTGATCATACCCACTTGAAGAAAGGGACGCATTGACACAGTGTCTCCAGGTGGGATTCTTTCAGAGGGTGAAATAGTACTGATAAAGCATCTACTGAAAGACGTTTACCGATGATGACGGACAAAATAAGCTAACCAGAAAAAAACGACTAACTGTTGGTAGGGCACAGGAATAGGAAAATCCCCGTAAACCAGATGGTCTTGCGCTAAAATTCGGGGAAATTAGAGTTTGAGTCAAGGTAGGGTTAGGGTTAGTGTTTGAGTTAGGGGTTAGAACACGGAAATAAGTACGCTTCCTGAACTTTGGTGAAAGGGCATTAGAATAATGGGGGATGGTTCCTATTCCCGTATCTTGACTGATGATGCAGTTAAAAGGGTGAGTTCTAGCGTTTAACTGCGGAGGACGCAATAACAGGATTACGTCTGACAACTTAGCCAAAGTAAAATTTTTCACTTCTAGGGCATTATGGCCTTGTGTCGCCACTACCTACAGGAACTGCAAGTACTGGATCCCGATATTGCGGCTGCGGCAGGACCAAATAATTTTTTGATGTTTTCGTGCTGAAAATTTATATAGAAGTGTCGCTGACATCTTCGTTTTTTCCTTTGATCCCTCTGTCACTCAAATTTTGACATCCGTCGTCTACCGATTCAGAAAAAGCAACTCCTAAACTCTACTAAATTCCTCGGAAATTAATGTGTGAGCTTGGAGAAAGTTCTTTGGAACCATCCCTTCCAGATCCCTCCCGAAATTCGATAAGAGCATTCGATTTAAAATCTGTCAGTTTCGGGAGAATAACAGCCCAGTGTTCATAACTTGCCAACTGTTAGTCAGTAGTACACAGATATCTATTGATTTACTATATTCCCATCTGCCTAATAGCCCTGAGTCACTCAAAACTTAATCGGTATTGAGGATATTAGTGGAAGAAACTGAGAAGGGACAATTGTTTCCTGTTGGACACAAAGCGGTATTAGGCTCACAAACATGATAGGAATAATAATCAGGTAAGCCGCTTCGAAAAGTTGGAGTAAAGGCCGGGGATTTGTTTTGTTACCCCCCCCCCCGCCCCAGCGGTCAGGTATGTGTCGTGATGAAAGACAGCATATGGCCCTTATCTGCACTGATCTTCGAAATTTCACGCCACCCAAACCCCATCTAGACCACTCTCCCAGTCAGCGCCTAATACCGCGTACTGGCGGCCGATATAAGATCTCCTCTACGTTGCTGCACACCAGGCCAATAGGAGGACAAAACCCCAAAAAGACTTCAATAACATGATGCAGTTCCAGGCATAAAGAACGCTCGTTTCTGCCTGTGTACATTTTAGCTCCACAAAGTTCTACGACAGGCGAGATTGCCACATCGTCTCTTCGAGTCCTGGCTCTGCCTCAAAGATCAACACTGGCACAGTCCAGAGTCTATTTTGGATGCACACTTGGAACGCATCGCCCATTTCAACAGCGAGGTGAATTCGCACCATCGTCTATCAAACTTCGAGGACGGGGAGACCGAGGAGGAGGAGGAGGGCTGTCGGGGCTATATCCTTCTTGAGGAGACAGAACCGGTAACGGGACACTACAGTCCTCCGCAGAATCTGCCATCAAGAGGATGCCCCTCAGGTTTGGCTTTAACATCTTCCCGTTAGCAGGATGACGACTCTAAGTTCGAATATAGTAGTTCTAGTTGGTGATTTCACACAGGTTAACCGCTGTCATCCGAACGCTTAAGTGTCAATCTTCCGAATATTGGAACTTGTGGAATTCTTTGCTGACAAAGTGACGCGTATAAGCCAAAACAGCTTTCGGTGTTTATACGCGTCACTTTGTCAGCAAAGGATTCCACAGTACTCAACAGTGGATACCCTGGACAAAGAATTCCTTTGTTATTGTTCGAGCAGATCGAATTCCCAGCTCAAGGTCAGAATACAAAATAAGTTAATTAAAAGAACGCCGATCGCGCTCAAAAAAGGTTACAAAAGGGGAAGGGGAATGTCAACAGGGGCCAAATGTGGAAGCACTTGAGGGGAGGGCGCGGAGAATTCCAAGCGTTGACCGGATGGATACAACAGAACTGATCAGTCTAGGGACTTCGGATAAAGCAGCTCAAAAACAGTTTTGTCTGATCGCAAAGTAGATAGTACTGACATTGCACTACATGAGCGGACGTCTGTTAGAGTATTTTTTGACTTATGTCGAACCGTCGCGGATTTTTGTTTAGTACAGAGCCGACTGCAGTTTAAGCATTATCATAAGTCCCGGCTCTGTTGGTGTTTTACAGAATCACGCCAATTATTAAAGGTTTGAAGTTGTCATCAATGAAAGCCCCTCGAAAGTCACAGCTACGGAGCCGCACTTCGCTCACCGGATAGGGCTCGAACACGGCCGGCCCAAATTAGAAGCAGAGTGAGTAAGCAAACGGGAATTCCAAAAAGTATCTGGGTTAGTGACCCTCAAGTGGGAAGAAGCAAATAAAATGACGGTCGTTTAGGATTGTTGCTAACAAGGAATTAGAATACACGTAAACTGTTTCTGGTTTACTAGCTATCACCGATCAACAATAGCCAAACCCCACCTGACGCTCAGCCGAAATGCAAACCCCCTTCCAGTGAAGTATTTGGACTTTAAGTCCAACGCTCTATCCACCCGGACTACTGGGTTCAGTCAATGTCAGCTGAGGTTGGGAATACGCAGTCCTAAGAAAGTGGCGCTCACTAATCTGCCCAGATTCCATGGTGAAGATTGACGATCTCGTATTTACCTGAAACTGCGGCTCAGAATCCATCCAGGCTGTCTCACACTTTAGGTGAAAACATATATTGCAGCCGATAGAAGGAAACTTTTTCGAAAAAGAGTTACATAGTACAATTAAAGAGGAGAATGTTTATTAGTACTGTCAGTATTTAAGAACGCCTTATTGACTTTCTGTGCAATCTCTTATTCCCTCATACTTCATAGTACCTGTAGATATTTACGGACGTGCCGTAGCTGCATAGTTGAGGTTTATTTTATTTTAATGACCTACTCGTATACAAAAGATTAGTTAGCTAACAAGCAGACTGGAAGGGCTTAAAGTCGGTATTGAACGTTACAACAAAAAGCAAAACTTCAGCAGGGTTATTTATAAGGTAAAGCCTATACGTATCAAGAAGCCTCGAGGCAATCACTTATGTACTAATTAATTAGCACCTCTATTTACATACATGTTTATATAAAAAAGAGCATTTTTATCCTTCTCAGGTTCGCTGAAGACCCGGAAAATTTCTCCGGTGTCTAGAAATCAGTCCTTCGAAGTTGGTTTTAATCCGCCTCCAAAGTTGGGAGATGCAGAGCATTCTTCAGACCCACGGTCTGGCACACCCATCAAAGACTCCGATCTTCCTCCAACAAATGATGCATTAATACTAGGTTAAAGCAAAGTCATCGTTGTCGCATGACTCCACTTCCCGCCACTGTTATACATACCCGGATAAATTTTCAGTTCTCTCATTTGCGTACCAGCATTTTTCGCCTTGTGCTTAACAAATATAGAAGAACCTCCGTGCCGGTATACGTTATCACTTGTAAATAAATGAAAATGGATTATGTCTTCTCTCTTCACTTGGTATGCGTTTCCACGTATGGCTGCGTGTGGATATATTCTATTTAGCCACTCCCGCTGTTAAGGTCTCGAGCAGTAAAAGAGAAGCCCGCTTTTAATTCAGCATAAAAGAGTGTCTGGGCAAAATCTCAAGGGCGTTTTTTCCAAGAAGAAGTGAGACTATCTTTATTCCGCCCTCTAACTTTGTAATTCACAAGTTTTCGCGTTTTTACAATTGCTGACGAAGTAAAACTTGTTATGCCGGAGTTATTGATGGACGAACAAAATGATTCACATCGTGTGTTGTTACCGGTAGCTAAATAAAGCATTGACATTCGACACTAAATATTATTTGGCCCTGTGAGCAGTTCTACGCAGTGCAATTTCTCCCACGTGACACAACGAACTTTTCTATGCGCATCTACCGCAATATATCGATGGAAGCCAGGTCTATTTAATTTTTATTCGTTTGGACACTAGGGACACTTAATCAGGCTTATCTACTTTGAGCCATGATACTGGCATACCCTCTTTGATCACAAAAACAAAAGCACATTTTAAGAGCTGGAATTAAATTCTCAGATGATTGTTCATCTATCTGGACTTTTCTACGGTGGCTTTGATACCGCGGGCCTATAGCTCACCTTCTCTCAAATGCAAGGCATTAACGTTGTATCTCGTAATCCTAGCGGTCAATACTGGCGTTGTTTGGGAGACTTGTCGCGCATGAATTGTGAGATAGGAGTGCAGTCTTGAGTTAAGTTGGCATCATTCGAGATTGAACTGATGACATTACATACTGATTTCCGAAGGATCGAAGTACTACACATTAAAACGTTTTCCAGTTCTATCCTCGAAGATCCCCGAATTCAAGGATTCTTGTAGATGTGTGAAAAGACAAAAATGGAGGCCGTACTACATTAAAACATCTTTCAATGGATTTAAAGTGTCGCGTACTCAGTAGCTGGCATGATGTGCTATTTATAGTCGTAATACTCTTTAGCCGATACGCAATCTAACCTCTTTTTAACAAAATCCGGTGGAGTTTATTAAACTTTTCTCTCAGATAAATAACAGTTACTCTACAGCTCTCAACAAAGCATGAATGCTATATAAAAGCCTATTAAATGAACGGTATTCAAACGATAATCCCCAGAAAAACCAGCCCAAATCACGCGCGGCCGCAGGGCGACCGAAACAAGTAAGAGAACGTAGTACCTGGAGAAACAAATGAAGTACACCGCGAACTGTAATTTGGGAGCTGGAGCAGACACTACCTTGTATGAATTAAAAAACTACGTATTTCTACTTTTGATCGCAGCAGAATAGGTTTCATAATGCGATTTTACAAGGGACGGTGCTGGGGTTCTCAACATGCGAAGGAATTATACATAGTTGTGAATGCTGTCGTATGACTTTCTTGCATGGGACACTTCTGCCTAGAGTGGTTAATGCACGCCGCAGTCAAAGCAGTTTCTCGGAAGTTAACAAGACCAACAACTTAGGAATTTTAAGGTTTTTTCCCTACGTGAACTTGGCTTTAGCAGATGGATCAGGCAACTGTCATGGCGAAGACGTTTTAGTTGAACATTAAGGTGGATCCGCCTCCCGTTTTTAATCTGGAGTAACACGCCCGAAAATAAATTACACACTCTGAACCACAAAAAACATGCGGATGTTTACCTGTGACTGGTAATACCAACGACAGTCACTGTTTCAGTTATATAACTCCCGAGTTCCTCAATATTCTTTGTGATACATTGTTTCACGAAGAAAGGAAAGTACGAAATGGGGTGTTATTGGAGACTTGTATTATATGTGAAATTAGAATCGACTTCTTGTTGTCCCGATCATCGTTTGTTAGGACTTTATCAAATAGACGTTTTTGCCGAACCGGTAGCATTGTTTTTCACACGCTAACAAAGGTAAAGCACTTCTTCCTTAAGCATTCCTTTCCGTGAACCAATGTACCTCTAAGCTATGGCTGTTTTGACAGTGGTGGCCGTCTTAGGTGAACACTGCGGACAAACTTGCACCGACTTCAGCTCTAATTTACTGATACACAGCGTATGGCCAGAAGGACTATGCAGTCAAAGGTGACGTTTGAAGGCTTCGTTATCGACAAATCGGAGTGATAAACTTGTGCCGAAAAGAGGAGTTTAGTGGCCTTATAATCCGTGATGTCCCACTAACAGTCGATGCTATGTTAGTGGCTATGCAAGCCAATCTGGATGTCAAGAAGACCATTGTGACTGTCAAAAATTAAAAGAAAACACGAATTTCTACATTAAATGAGGCCCTCAAAATGTCTATGCCTAAGAGGTTTGCTGAGGTCTGGCTTTTGAAATCACCAAAGTTTTCCTTGGCAGAGGCTTGCTGACAAAAGGCAGGAGATTGTTCTTAAAAATATGTTGCAGGCTTTCTCGGACAAACCGTTCATTCGATGTGGACAATGTTAAACAGTTTTATTCCAGGGTTAACTTAATGAAGACATGGATTTTGTAAAATGCGGAAATTAATGACATTCCATGAAATAAATTTCAAGCTACATGAAAAGTTGAATTAATCGAGGCAAATTAGCACGAAATAACACCAAGGCCATGAGTGCTAGCATTGATTAAACTATATATGAACGTTTGACTTTGGTTTCGTTTCGTATGGATTTGTAAATAAATTTTCATATACGGTTTAACTCATTACTTCGTATCACTCAGCGACGGATGCAGCTGATGAATGGTCGGTAAACATTTGGGACTTAACAAACTGATGAGTTGTACAAAATTTAAAGTGCCCTTTTAGCCATACCTTGATACTTTTCTGAGAACTAATCCAGTATAGCTCACATGGAAAAAATGATGCTTATGGCTAGAAATTTTGGCGAAAAGGATTGCGGGAAATGGGAAGGACGAGGACAGACGCCGTAAAGTCATTACCTGTTCTCAACAATCATCACCCTCTTCATAGGCCGCAACTATATAACCAAGGACCAACACCCGAAACTATCTGATCGACGGTGCCTCGAACAACGCTGGGTGCTTTATGTGCAACTGCATTATCAATGAACTGTGCATAAACTTCTCGTCATTTGAAAAACACAACGAGACTACTTTTGGCCACACCTGCCATTTTTCTAAAGCATGTGCTATTATGACGCATCAGAGTGAGAGAGGTCTGGAGGATTATTATGCAAACATGGAAGATAAAAACGACTATTATTGACTTAGTGAGCTTTGTCGGCTAATTTTTGAGATTCTCGTTTTCTGTTTTTTTACATGTACGTCTCCACACAAGTTTGCTACATTTGGATGTCAGTAAGATCAGGAATGACTATTGGGCGGTTGGACATATCACTGAATTGTTGTATCCCCTGAATAGACTATTTTCACCATCCCGACAAAAGTGTACTTCTAATGCCACAGAACCTCCGGAGAAGTACCTAAGCGTGAAAAAGGAGGTCTTTCAATACAAAAAACGATCTTGAAGGACAGATGACTTTTCCCTTTTTCATTTAACCCTATCTCGTGGTCATGAAGACTTAAATCGCAGTCAGATCTCAGGTATCCGAGTAGGCCTTTGTAAATGTGCCCTGACCATGGCGACTAACTTTGCCCTGTTCGCCTGAATTATCGAACTACAACATGCGAACGCCCAGGGTCGCTTTAGCATTCACCCGCACGTGACTGTCTTGCGGACTACACATACCAGTGTTAGGCATATTAAAAATAAAGGAAATGGTAGGGTGAGGGACTCCATTTAATTTATGGCAACGGAAGTGAGTGCGTTAATTAAAAATAAGCAAAGGCTAACTTTTAAAAGAAAAACATTTTAAGTAATCGTTTGAGTTCATGAGAAGTGATTATTGCTGGCAGTCTAAGGTCTGCAACGGCCTAAAAGTGGATGCCAAGACAAAACTCCATAGGAAACTTTCCAGTCTACCTGGGGTCCCTGACCGTACCGTTGCCGAGATAATAATAGTTGCCTGTAATTTGATTGGGAGCCTGTAGATTCGCTTCCTTCTACGTTTCGGCGATAGCGTCGCCATCGGAGAGGTATGTTGAAAAGATGCAACCTACTAAAATCTTCTTCAACTTTGATCAAGCCGTCCAAAGAAGGCTGGGGCTGGTGGATTGAAAACGTTTGCTGTCGACTGGTTGTGGCAATCGTCTGTTCAACAGACGATGAGATAACTGAGGCCAAGTTCCGAATCCTGGCAGCAGGCTAACGTTTCCCATGACGCTCGGCAAAACTATTTACATACCCCAATTCAATAACAAAATGTCAAAAAGCCTGAAACAACAATGCAACACTTCTTTCTTTTATGGGGTTGGCGTAAGTTGAATTACTTATGTACGCTACTGGATTAAACTTCAGACTTTTTTACAGCCGGCAACCACCCTTGTCCGAATCCAGACAGACTTTTGCTTCACATTCCCGTCTCATTTTATTCACTAAGAATTAGCCAAAGAACCATTTTCCGTTGTCAAACGAGTTGAAAATGTGATAAAGCATTAACCGACGGTGAAAGAAGGCATAATTGATAAGAAGGGGGTTCGAAGAAACTTGCTCGAAGTAAAAAACGGCTCACTCCATAAACCGTGGAAAAAGGAATTCGCATTTGACCTTAAACCTGCCCACTTCATATTTATCTATTATGCGATGTGCATTGGAGATAATAGGCTACTCTCCAGAGCTCACTCGAGAAATATGCAGTTGAGGGACAGGCGTACACCAAAACAAACAAACTCCATATATATGACAGAAGTAACATACGAGCAACCAGCTGCCAGGTCGAACTCGGCCAATACATGATAGCAGCTGAAATATCTTGAGTTTTAATCAGGATTATGATTAACTGAATAAAAAATAAGGGCGAGGTTGTGCTATGTAAATCTACCCATACATCCGTATGCAAAACATTTAGCAGGCGCTGATGCGACGACTGATCGCCGTAAACTTATTCTTTTGCGTGCAGATGATTTAAAAAACCAGCATAAACAGTGCCTACGGCATAACTGTGAGACATCCCACCTTGTGCAGCTAGATGACGGCCGCCCGAAGGGACTATATTAGATTCACTATACGAGAGCCCTTTTGCTGAACACGTTGGAAGTACGCCTTAAACGGATGAAGGCAGTTCTGACAAGGATGGAGTCATAGGGGGCGTGGAGGACAGGACCTACAAAGCCTCGACCTCCTCCCCTGCCAGCTAGAGGTGGGTTTGGGCAGGGGTGCAGAATGTCGGGATGTACCGGGGACTTGGACGGTGAGAAAATGAGCAGACGGCTGTCCACCGGTAAGGTTGATGTAAACTCACTAGCAGGCTAAGTGTCAAATTCAGACAGGTCTGTGGACAAACCTCCTCATGG
Organism: Spirometra erinaceieuropaei; assembly: GCA_902702965.1. Classification (NCBI taxonomy): domain Eukaryota; kingdom Metazoa; phylum Platyhelminthes; class Cestoda; order Diphyllobothriidea; family Diphyllobothriidae; genus Spirometra; species Spirometra erinaceieuropaei. Next base: position 228,317 of record CACRXP010000191.1, on the reverse strand, counting down.
CCATCCTGATGCTGTCATGAACATTAACTTTTACACTCTGAAACTGACACAAAAATATAGTGGTTAAGCCTTTGCATGGAAATTTTTTGGCAAATGTGTTTTGACTTTGTGTATGTAAGAACTCCATCTGCGTGGCTTTAGTCTTGCAGGACATAAAGCAGCTCAGGGCATCCCCAGCTCCTTTAGTCTGCCAGAGGTCTAACAATATCTAGTCTGCCCACTGATCATGAGGCTTGATTCGACAAAAGTCACATCAAAGTAAACGGGAAATGGTCTAATACGGGTTCAATCAGTATCGACAGTTACTTTTAAGCGAATTGTGTGAAGTCGCCTCATCTTCATTTGGGAAGGTTCGGTATCCTGTAGAAATTAGCTGTCTTACGACTGGAGACATTTTGCGACCGGTCATGCCTGGCCCATTTCTTTTCTTCGACCGTCTGACGAATTTGCAAACAGGCCAGCTGTTCGTGGAAAGTTCAGCCAATCTCCTTTTTCCCTTGCTCTCCAGTTACTTTAATTTTTCGTTATTTACTGCCTGCTGATATTCTGTTAAATAAGTGAGTTCGAAGAAATCGTGAACCACAAATACTACCACCACCATGGCCGTCCAAAAGTAGCTGATGTCGAGCGAGTCAGACAGGAAGGATTAC
>CACRXP010000191.1:186841-210157 GCA_902702965.1 Spirometra erinaceieuropaei | reverse complement strand
CTGCAGGGAGGGTGTTTATTGGCCGAAAGTCATCAAATGATGTAGACTTGCCGTGCTTAGGAATGGGCAAAATGTGTGATTCCTTCCACAAGGTAGGATAAATTTCACTTTCAAGAGCAAGATTAAATATCTTGCATAAGAGGGATGGGAAGATCGTGTTTGCATCGGCTTTTAAAATGCTTACTGGGACACCATCAGGGCCTGGACTATAAGATTGACGAAAACGCCGAATCGTAACAGTCACATCCCACAGAGTAAAAGTTATAGTTTCTAGAACTACCCCGCTCAATGACTGGATGGTCGGAAGTGGAGTGGTCGAGTCTTCAATAAACGTTTTGGACAGGAAATCATTGAAGCTATCCGCGGTTAACTGGGCATCAACTATGGGATTTCCGAGATCGTCTCGAAGGATGGGATACTGCGTCTTTCTCTGAGTTCGTATTTTTCTAGAGAAAAGTTTCGAGACACTTAACGAATGGTTTTCGGTAAAGTGGACCTCTTCGGCTAGCTGTTTTTCTTCAGACAATCTCTTAGCTCGATCAAAAATATCACAAATCAAGGGCAGAACAGAAACATCGTTCTACAGATGGAAACGACGATAAAGCCTGCGCAATCTGCGACGAAAGGGTAAAGGTAGGAAAATCTCATCCCCAACATTAATAATTTTCTTACGGGGGACAAAACGAGAAATAAGCGGACCCAAAATTTCGTACAGTTTTGCAGTGCAAACATTTACATCCGGACTAAGAAAGAACTCAGTCCAGTCGTAGGAATTAAGGTGTGTTAATAATTCGGTTGAGCGAGTTGATCGGAAATCGCGGAAAAAGTTATACTTTTGGGACGACATTTCGACAGCCTCAAATTCGAACGTTGAAACAACTATGTCATGGTCTGAGCCCCCGAGTGGGCCTAGGGATGACACTGACGATGGCAAGCAGCCTCTACAGAAAATTAAGTCAAGTATACTTGAGCCTCGGGTGGGAAAATCGACAACCTGAGTCCACATCCCGACATCCACAGCCTCAAGAAAGTCATCGAACCTTCTGGGGCCTGAAGGCGGAGACCAGCGGACTTCAGGGAGATTAAAATCACCCGCAACCAGTTGATACTTAAAGCTTAAGTCGGCCGCAGCATGAAATGCCTGTGAGAGTAAACGATCAAAATTGTCATTGGCGTTGGGAGGGCGATAGACGCAGCCAACGAGTAAGGAGAACTTTTTTTTTAGTGCAACCTGGAGCCAGCAGCTGCCTTCTACCGCTGAAAAGTGCGGGAGGTCCAACGGCAAACATGTAAGTGTTTGCTTAACGTAGACGCAGCTGCCCCCACCACGGCTATCTTGGCGATCATTTCGAATGCAATTGTAGCCTAGAAGAGAGAGTTCGGAGTCTGCTACTGAGGCTGATGCCCACGTCTCAGTTACTAAAACAATATCAGGACAATGGACGAAAACCTGAGTCTGAAGCAAAGGCATCTTATTAAGCAAGGATCTGGCATTTAAAACAAAAAGTTTGAAGGGAAAGGCTGTTAGTTTTTGAGGGAGGTGGGCTACATCGTCTAGTTCTGGCTCGCCCACGGAGCAAACGGTCCGGATGCAACCATCCGGTTCTGCCAAAAATTTTGTGGCATCGAAAAATTCTGACGTGGATAAAGAGGGGTAGGACTTGGGGGAGGGAATGACGGGCAGATAAACTGGTAACTATTGTTAGCTAACTTATTTTCAGCTGGAAATCCACGGGGCAGATACTGCAACGTATTCCCGCCGGGACAAAACTGAGGATCGGATGAATTAACTGGTTCAGTATGGACATTATCATGAGGAATAAATTGGTAAAACGGCCGTGGAGGAAACAACTTAGGGGGTGGGGGACGCAATGTTTCCATTGGAACAAGAGGTCTATTAAACGGTGGGAAAATCGGCATATTCGGCCTAACTGCCTCTATATGAGGGCTGGGGGGCAGTTGCGAACCCGCTACGTTTTGAGTCGGGGTATTTAAGGCACTGTTCACCGATTGTGGAGGAAAACATTTTATACTGGTGCTGGATTTATTGGGTGTCCGAGTGGCTGTGACAGCAATTGGATTTGCCTTTGACTTAGGCACATGCTTAGGCTTACTAGGGGTTGCTGAGGGAGTCGATAGAGGCGTGTTTATACCAGGCGTGGTGGTGTGTTTAAAGAGGTCAGCATTAAAAGTAGTCGAACTCCCTACGGAATTGACTATGCCGTGACTTGCAGATGCCGCAGGTGGTGTTGTAGAGGACATATTCAGACTGACAGTAGGTGTCATTATCTTGGTGTTGGTTTTTGCCGATTTCAGTTTATTCAGTCTTCGCTGCAGGGGTGTGAGGTCTGGCGAAACGGAGCAGCGCCATTTACGGCAGAAGTCTCTAGTCATCTCCCTACTCGACAAGATAAAATCGACTTCTATCATGGAGAAAAGGGTAACTAGTATCGGCGCATTACGACTAAGCGAGCGAAGTCGCTTAGCTTGTGCGACACTAAAACTCAAGCCACAACTTTGTAGGAACACATGCGCTCCCTCCATAGCAGATAAGTGGCTCGGAATGTTTCGCAGTACGAAATTATGCTTGCGTTTAATTCGTTCCTCAGTTTCCGAACTTATTACCCCAATAAGTTTAAAAGCTTGTTCAAGCACTTTTTCAGAAGTGCTGTTTATGTCTCCATAAATCAGCTGATCGATTATTTCGCCGGCTGATGGCCTGCTACGACTAGCAGAGGCGTATTTTTGGACGACTGAAGGGTCGAGAGGTTCTACATGTACTAAAGGGATTTGTGAGCTAATCAGATCTGCAGACGGCGAAGGACATACGCTGGCGTCTGCCATGTCTTCAGTCACGACTTTAGCACCCAGAGACGGTGGGGAGGCCGCAAGCTTTGGCCTTTTAGCACGTGCTCTGCGGGGCATTACAGACAAAAAAAAGTTTTTTCGTTACAGAAGAGGGATCAAAACGGAAACGCGCACTGAGTAGCACGTATTACTGTTTTTTTTACCACGAAAACTAGAAAGCGGTAGTAGGGAAAGGATTCACTACAATGGATTTTTACAAAATACGACTATTTTGCCAGACTGTCAAACAAACTGGGAAAAAAATTTTACCTTATATAGAAAGGCGCCTTTTAAAACGGACTCAAGTAAAAAACAGGCATTAATTACTTAAGAATATCCAGATAAATGCAGAGCTTCACTTATCTTTGAAATTGAGCTGCGCGCCTTGACCTTGAAAGTTGACCATCAACCATGCAGTTCTGCCTTCCATGATATCGCTGGCAATTCTCTCCGCATGGAAGAATAGTCCTATCCCAAACGTTTCTCTCCCACTCATCAGGCAGAATCGGTTTGGAAAACAGTGAATGCTGGAAGCGCAGCATTATATGGTCGCTTGACCCTAACGGTGGTCGGTCTTGCCGGTCTAAAACACTTTCCTCCTCTCGGAAGAGATAAGATCAAAGCATTTCGACCGTTGCGCTTTCATGGTCCGCGTTCCAAAGATAACGTTGTGGCAGATAGGTTTGCCTGTTGCCCATTGTAGAAGTTTGTGATTTAAGTTGTTTTGCGGCCCTTGCGCAGTCCATGTCTGTCAACCAATGCCAGGAGCGTAAAATTCCTCAAAGATGAGGATATCTTTCTTCTCATTGGCTTTACAAAATTTGGTTATGAGAATGAAATCATGGTCAGAAGACCGGTTAGGCTAGCGGCACATCACCGAGAGCGCCAGTGGTCGAACCGACTTAGCAGGGTGTTTTTGAATGTAGATCTTAGGAGCTTTTTCGTAGGTACTTAGTTAACGAATGCAATGGTCTCTAGTTGGACATCATGGTCGGCTTGCGAAAATGCCCAGTCTCCCACGGCCCATTAGATTATAATACTCACGGGTGTTTTTATTTCACGAAAAACTGAGGGGGCTCAGACCATGACATATTTGTCTCAAGGTTAGAACTGGAGGCTGACAAAATATTGTCCCCAAAGTATAACTCCTTCGATTTTCGATCAGCCTGCACGGCCGAATTACTTACACACCATAATTCCTACGACTGGACTGATTTCCTACTAACGTCGGATGCAAACGTTTGCACGGATAATCTGTACAAAATTTTGATTCCGCTTATTCCTTGATTTGTCCCCCCTAAGAAAATAATTAATGTCGGGGATGGGTTTTCCCACCCTTGCCCTTCCGCCGCAAGTTGCGCAGACTTCCTCGTCGATTCTATCTTTAGAACGATGTTTCCGTTCTGCTTTTGATTTGTGATATTTTTGGGCGGGCTAAGAAACTGTCCGAACAAAAGCAAATAGTCGAGGAGGTCTAATTCACCAAAAATCGTCCGTGAAATGCCTTGAAACGTTTTTCCCGAAAAGTAATAACGCATAGAAAAACGCAGCATTCCAACATCTGAGACGCTTTCGGGAATCCTATAGTTGATGCCCAGTTGACCGCTGATAGTTTCAATGTGTTCTTGTCAAAAACATTTATTAAAAACTTGACCGCTCCGCTTACAACCATCCAGACATTGACTGGAGCAGTTGTCCAAGCTAAAACTTTAACTATGTGGGACATGACTGAAGCTATTCGGCGCTTTCGTCAATCTCATGGGCCTGAACCTGATGGTGTCCCATTTGGAATTCTAACGTAATTCAAACGCAATTTTTCGATCCCTCTTATGCACGATATCTAATCTCGCTCTTGAAAATCGAACCTATCCTACTTTGTGGGAGGAATCACACATTTTGCCTATTCCCAAGTACGGCCAATCTACGTCATCTGATGACGGATGATGACATAGTGCTTGAGCTCCTAAAAAGCGACCTACAGGCCTTTGCCTAGTGCTGCCGTACATGGTGCCTTTCTCTTAGCATAAATGCTCAGTCATGGTAGTTGGCGACGACCACCAACCTCAACTAAGTACTGACTGTCACAACATAAATGTGCCTGAGGTTATTAAGGATCTGTGTGTATCATACTCCAAGAGTCCCAATCTTTCGAAGCACTGCGCCCTGATAGTCTCCGGAGTACGTAGGACGACCGGGTTTAGCATCCGAACCTTTAAAACTAGCGGTATTAGAATGCGGTTTTTCTAACATGTACGTCAGACTTGGCCTGCAATATCGTTCGTTTTTATTCAGCCTCATGCGTCCTGCTCGGCGGAAGAAAATAGAATCAGTCCAACTCTTTTTTACCAAGAGAATTTTAACTCCGGAACACCGAAATTTATTGTATAAGAACGTTGCCGGCATACAGGCCATGATCCTTTGTGATTTCGTAGATTAAAATAGGGACTGTTTTACTATTTGAGCATTAACATAATCGTACCTTTAACGCACTCACTACTCTAAGTCATCTTATCCACCTCCAACGTAACAGTCATTGTGAAGTCTTTTTATTTCTCCCTCTGGAACGGAACGCTAAATGTCATCGGTTCTTTTCTGTAAGCGCAATTGCTATTTAGAATAAATTACCCAGGAATGTGAAGATTCTGCAAACTTATCCTTTGTTTAAGAGAACTGTTACTCGATTTTTTCATTCAGAAAATCTTCCACAAATTTTGGGTGCTGAATTCACCGATCGAATATACCGTAGCGATGGCGTTCGTGGTGTATGATCCCACCAAGGACAATTTCTTTAACCATCCGCGGCAGTTGCTCTCCAGTGCCTCTGTTTGGTCCAGTCCCAATTTCATGAAAGTAATTGGCGACCAATTATATCCGATGCAGTGCTACCCCTCACCTTCTTGACTGTCGTCATTTAATGGGCAGCAGTTTTTTTTCTCCTGAACCCTCCAATCTATAAAAAACCCCATCGCCTCTATTCTTTTGTTAGCATTTTTTCACTGCTTTCCGGATTTGTGTTTAACCTTACCCGGACAATGCCTGTAAACTGGAATCAAATAATATTATTATTGTTATCTACAGGTGGGTCTCAATAACAGGCGTAAAATTCGTACTTCGCAGAATAACAATGAGTATTTCTAACCCTGCCAGCACCAGCCCCGCCTAGCCCCGCCTGGCCCCCTCAATAATGGCGGGGCTAGAGGGGGCTATGAGGGGGCTAGGCGGGGCTGTGGAGGGGGCTGTGGCGGGGCATGCAACGCGATAGCCCCGTCTAGCCCCGCCAGCGAAAAAAAAACGCGCAGGGGACGCCACATCCCAGCCCACTTTTGGCACCACTTTAAAATATCGTCCTGTATACCGAGTCCCCTGAGGCGCAGTGCCTCACTGTTCCCACATGTTACACGTCGAAACCCACCCTGCGTACGTAGAGTACTACGGTATTACATAGTACTCACAGTGACCCCGCCGTACATGTACCCACTAATCAGCAGCCAATATCAAATACACGCGACGCAAATTCATGTGAGTGAGTTATTTATTGTATAAACGAAAAAGGAATCGGAAAATATGTACAATCATAATAAATGTCAGTGCCAGTATATACATGGACTTCAACATATGTTATGCCATTCAGTTGGGCGTTCCAGAAGTCCCCGCATCGACGGCTGGTTCCTATAATTGAAGAAAAACAATTGTTTGGAAGACACATGGTCGACGGAAGGGAAGTAATACTTTAAAATTTAAATGACAATTTTCACACTAATTAAGTTCACAGTAGCAGCATGAATAATTAACCGTAAATATGTAAATTTCATCTAATGGTAATTACCGTCTCTTCAGATGGAGGCAGTGTGGGGCAACGTGTATCATCGCTAGTCCCTCCAATTGCCTTCTGGCGTTTAGCCCGGCCGCCATACCGGTCCCTCGATCCATGAAATAAATAAATAAATAAATTTTAATTTAATGCCAGTTTACAGGCATTGTCAAGGGAAGCGATTAAACACAAATCCGACCAGCAGTGAAAAAAAACTCCTGAGCTTAAGGCATAAAAATATAGTTGATGGTGGTTTTTGTGGTTTGGAGGGCTCAGGAGAAAAAAACTGTCGGCGGTGGTAGAATATCGACCGTCAAGAAGGGGGGAGGTTGCACGGTATCGGAGATTATCGGACGTCAAATTCCTTTCATGAAGTTGGGGATAGTCAAAGTAGAGGCGTTGAGGAACAGCTGGTGAGACCGGCCATAGTGTTCAGAGACCACAAACGCCATCGCTACGGTACAGTCGATCGGTAGATTCAGCACCCAAAATTTGTGAGAGCTTATCTGAATGCAAAAATCGAGTAATAGTTCTCTTAAATAAAGGAAAATTTTGCAGAGTTTTCACACTCATGGGTAGTTTATTCCAAATAGCAATTGCATTTACAGAATAGAACCGACGATATTTAACAGTACGTGCCAGAGGCAGAAATAAGAAGACCTCACGGTGATTGTTACGTCGTGGGTGGATATGATGTCTTAAAGAGGTGAGCGGGTTAAATGTGTGATTATATAAGAGTGTAAATAGCAGTCTTGCGAACCATTTCGTGGCCGCAATCACCAAAGATAGGGTTCAAGCGAATGGCATCTGAAGTGTTAACAAATGAGGAAAGCTTACCACATAGGAGTGCATATAATGGACTACCGACAAAGGATTGTTTTCCCACTGAGCCACTCCAACAGTAGTCACGGCAAAGGGGTGGTCCTAGCAATTTACTGAGGATATTCCTCACAAACTATTTGTTGTTACGCCCGCCAACTGTCAGTCAGTCAGTCAGTGTATTTGAGGGAAATAGGCTTACGCCTTTGAACTCCCTATTTGTACATAAAAAAATCGATAAACAAGCAAAAATGTGAAGAAATTACAGCATTAAGTGAATGCATACATTGATTCACATACGTCACTAGTCACATGGTTAAAAATTCGCATAGTCCGCTTGTTGCTGCAGCATATATCTGTCAAGGCGACATTTAAATGTCTCCACAGATTGAGACATAACAACCGTCACGGGCAGGTTATTCCACGGTTCCACGACACGGTTGGAGAAGAAATATTTTCTCACATTCAGTCTACCCTGTGGTACACGTAGCTTGAAGGGATGTCCCCGGAGGTGAGTTGTGGTGGCGAGTTGGAAAAAGTCATCGCACCGAAGGGCACAATCCAAGCCGCGCACGATACGGAAAGTTTGTATCATGTCTCCGCGCAACTGCCTATAACTCAGAGGATAGAGATTAAGGTTAGTTAAGCGGATCTCGTATGGCAGTGCACTTTGACCTCTTACTAATTTTGTGGCTCGCCTCTGCACCCTTTCAAGCAGATCGTAATCCTGGTGCGTCCACGGTCTCCAGGCCTGAATTGCATATTCGAGATGGGGCCTTATAAACGTGCCGAAGACTTTGGTGAAGCAGTCTTCATCGAAAACTACGAATGCCCGCCTGATGGCATATAGCATTGACGTTGCGGCCTTGGCCGCCTTACAGCATTGTGTAGAAGGCTTTAGGCTGTCTGCAACCCAAACTCCGAGATCTTTCTGAGTTTCTGCTTCTCGGAGTGGCGTTCCGTTCAGATGGTATTGCCGCGTACTAGGGCTCTGATTTCCGAGGCGCAGAATGGTGCATTTGTTCAAATTAAAGGACAAGAGCCATCTGCGGGACCACTCGTCCAACCGACAAAGATTTTCTTGGAAGTTGGTCTCATCGGTAGCATTCCGGATAACTTTCCAGATTTTTATGTCATCCGCAAACATGGCACAATCACAGTCCAACCCATCCACGCAATCATTGATGAACAAGAGAAAGAGAGTTGGTCCGAGCACCGAGCCTTGTGGGACCCCACTCTCTATGAATGTGCACCTTGATTGCTGTTGTTCTACGCAGACAATTTGGGAGCGGCCGACAAGGAAATTTTCGATCCATTTGAGAAGTTTGCCACCGATGCCCATAATTCTCAACTTGTGTAGGAGACGCTGGTGCGGAACACTGTCAAACGCCTTCCGGAAATCAATTTAGGCCACGTGCACGGTGTGTTTTGCGTCCAGTGTTCGTGTCCAACTTTGCAATGTGTATAGCAAGTTCGTAACACATGGTCTTCCCCTACGGAAACCATATTGGGTATTGGACAAGAGGTTGTGGGTTTCCAAGTAAGCCATCAACTCCTTTTTGATGGTTTTCTCCATCACTTTGCAGCAGATTTATGTCAGACTGACGGGTCTGCAGTTCGTTGCAAGAGCACGACTACCGCTTTTGTAAAGGGGTGTAATGTGGGCCGTCTTCCAGTCTGTGGGAAGAATTGCAGCATCAAACGATTTTTGGCACAGAAAGGATAGTGGCTTGGCCAGCTGTTGGGCAAGCTCAAAGAGCAGCTTTGCTGGAATCTCGTCCGGACCGGGAGATTTACATCCCTTCAAGCTTTTCAGTTCTTCCAAAATCGCTTCTTCTCGAAACACAATATTTTCGATAGTGGGATCTGTCATGTTCTCAGAATTAGATGAGGTAAAGTCCGCTTCTCTTGTGAAAACGGATCGGAAAAATTGAGAAAAGTGCTCAGCCTTATTTGTACTGTCCGATATCTCCAAGCCGTCATCACCCCTCATAACAGGAATGGGATTCCTGTTACGTGTGCTTTTCCGCAAATAGCTGCAGAGCAATTTCGGATTTTTAACGGCTTGGTGGAGCAAATTACTCTCAAAATCAAACTTAAACAAGTTGTTTCATCTATAACTCGTGGAGAGTAAATAAAGCTGCATATTTACATACCACTTCTTCCCGAAAATCGGCATCACGGTTTAGCTTCCCTTCGAAGTCTTCGTAGGCGTCCTTCGTGCATAGCGGCAAGGGCAGTGCGGGAGGCCTTTGACCGACAAGGACGGTGGAGGCATGTATTTGCCCAAGTTTTTCAACCATGAGGGCGCAATGTTGTCGAAATTCCTCATGATGGACCGTCTGATTATGGACTAATTTGTCTAATTTTTTACTAAACAAATCTAATCCAACGGTATACAACATGCTCTTACCGCACAGATTTCAATTCCCTTTGTATTGATTTTAATATTTCACTCTGCGCCACAGAAGCATCCTTTTCCGTTTGCAGTCTGAAATGGATAATAAATATAACCTGCTTACTGAAGTGAGGGGACTACTGAAGGTGAAAACCTGCCCCATCCGGCCGAGGAAGTAGGTATGTTTTCTTCAAGTCTTGGCCTACAAACCATCAGACTTACTGCAATTTACTGAAGTATGGGTGGTGGCGACGGCCAGCCAGCTAGCGGCCTTACAGGCTGTCGTTCCGCTATGTTCTCGTCCTCATCATCCTCCGAATCAGAGGATAATCTGCGGACAAATCTACAAAAAATTTTCATTTTCAAGTAAAACCTACTTCTTTCTAAAGCCTCGACCCAACTCCGTGGGCTCCGAAAAGGAGAGGTCTGACGTGTCCTCGGCCCTATGTACCAGCCGCCGGGCCGCATCCAGAGTCAGGTTGTCTTTTAAAATCCTGACAGGATATACTTTCGTCCCACTCGGCGGTGGCTCATTCCTTTCGAGAAGAATGTTTCGTCGTCTGTCATTTTTCAGCCACATAACGCAGTTCTTATCATAGAACCACGCCTTGGCTACGACGTCGACCGACTTGTCATTGATGAACTCAACAACGGAGTACATCTTACACTTGCATTTTACCAGTCATTTAGCGTCAGGGCTTGGAAAAGATAAATGAAAAAAATCACTGTGCAGTAAATGTGTGTAAAAGGGGGATAAGGTAGAAATCGTCGTCAGTTTGGATGGGAACAAATTTATAGACAATGTCCGCAAGGGTAGCCATTGAGGGAATGTTTTCTAAAACCGATGCTTTAAACATGAACAACGTGGAAGACGAAAAAGATGTGGTAAATAAGTCCCTGCAATCCAAAAAAGGGCGATACTCAATTCTGTCAGCCGAAACAGACGTCAATACACACGGCCTGTTTCCAATCAGTACTACGTTATTCGGCGCTGTAGTCGACAACACGTATCCATTGTATAAAACGGCACCGGAACTGCGGGGCAAGTGAAAAGGCCGTGCTACTCCATCATCGTCGTCCAGCAGCATTGAAGATGCTGGCAAATTAGGCAAGCGTCTTTCTATAAACCGCCTGTACACCTGGACGGCTATGTTTGTCGGCCCTTTTATGGTGTTGCGAACTGTTTGCAAAAAGGACTCGAAGGGGAACGCAGAAAACCTATCCAACACTCCAAAACGACTTACGTCTTCATGGAGGTGAAGGAGGCAATGTACGTTATATACAATGTCTGCTTGACTGTACAACTGGGGAAAATCAGTAACAAAATTGTTTAACATGAGACGGGCAAAGTCAATCCAGGATGTATGTAAAGTTGGGTAGCAAAATATTTAAATGGCTACGCTCAGTAACAAAAAGTGGTTATAACGGGTGATATCAAGAACGGTAGATAAAACTGTAGGGCCTATGTACAGTAAGAATTGTCGGTATTCGGCAGCCTTCCAATATTCGAGAGAGTCAAGAGATCTGCACATGCGAGAAAACTCCGCCGGCAAACACCGACTGCATTTCTCGATGGAGGCATTAAGTCGGGCAGATAACCTTGGCCCCAGTCGCCACAAGTGAATCAACTTCCGCATCACACCCAGACAGACTAGGTGCATGTAGTCGATTGGAAATGAGGCTACCATGTCGATTGGTAAATCCTCAAAAGGCGACCTGCCCTTGTGGTGCAATGCCTGGGTTCGCAATCGAAATGACCTGTCGTCTCGCAACCGGCCAGTGTACGTGGGGAATGTCATGCGGTTGGCAACGGGGCGCCTAACATGACAGCACCTACCGTGACTGCCGTTATTTGTGCGAAACAACATACCTGTCGCATCCGTAATAGCCATTATGCGCTTTCACTTGCCTGATGTAAGATCGAGCGGGCATATCACAGATGACATTCTCTAGGGCTACCTTTATAACCATTCCTGTCGACGGGAAGCACAGGCCAGTAGCAAGTAATCCCTTCAGTTCCATTATACAGTCATGTAAGAAGTCGTCCAGAGGCTCTGGCTTACTAGATCCGGAAAAAACGCCGACAACAAAGGGTTGTCCAACTACCGGATGGCTAATACGACTTAGTATTGGCCATAAGCACTGGTTGGACCCCTTAAAAACTTTAATTCCGTCGGTGTGCACTTAAATGCGCATGTCGGAAATACTGGTTCTCGAACGAAGACGAAGCTCATGAAGCAAACCGTCTGTGAGACCCAAGTGAACGCAGGTGCCGTTACTCAGACGCTTCTTATTGCACGCTCGAGGCGTTCGCAATAGCGTCCGTGGGTCCTTAGGTACTTCCGGATGGAAATGCCGTAACATATTAAATAACTTCTTTGTATTAGACAAAGGCATTTGCACTTCCAGGGCGTATTCTTTCAAGGCCTCCAGAAAGGACTTGCCTCCAACTGCGTTTGTGTCGTCCATGTCTTCCACGGACTCTGCACCCATTATTCGTTTACACGCTCATAATACCTACCAGCGGAAGTCTCAGAGTTCAGTATAGGCATTTCTGGCTCGGGGGACTGATTGCCAACTGCCGTCGACGTTGATGGAACCTCAGGCTCAGGCTCTTCAGTGGCCTCATAGTATGCCTTCATCTGGCGCTTAATTCGCCTGTATATGGTGCTCCGGTGATAGCCTGAGTGATTACGCTTCATAATTGCTTTGGATATTCAGTAAGAAACGATAAACAATTTGTATAAGTGGACTACGAACACCAAGGCTAAATAGTACATACAAAGACATACAAGTCCACTACTTGAACTGGCTGGTGAGTAGATACCCAAACAATTAGCATAATATACATAAATTAACTAAGACAGATATCAAGAGCACGAAAGCAGCATTGGTTGACTCACGATATTATCTGCAACCGATTGTCAAATATACGAATTAATAGCACACACAGATTGTAAACCGGTGAACAAATAAGAGTTTACTCAATGAGGGACTTAAACAAAACCTCAATATATTGTGCTCATCCGCAGCTACATTCAGTGGGCGTAAACGGATGCTTTCTCCATGGTTTATAAGCCATTTTTGGAACATATCTTTCGATGCAAATACGCTTAAAAATGCTTCAATGCAGAGGGGGCTCTGGCCCCACCCAGCCCATTCCAGCCCCGCCTATGAAGGAGCCATGTGCTGGCAGGGAAGTTTCTTGGCTTGCGTAGAACGCATATGTGGTTTCTGATCATTCAGCATTTGCCCTGGCATATTGGAATTAAGATGTGGGGTGGCAGGGTAACAAGCGACAGCACTTGAATAAAATGTTGAGCGGTAGTAAGACTTACATGACGTACAAATACACAAAATGGAATAGCAAAAGTGCACGGAAGCCAACCGGAAAATTGAGGCGCATGATGCACTCTATAAAAAACGCGGAAGAGGACGAGCAAATGTTTTGTGCCGGCCGAAGAGGTCTAGAGTAGCACATGCAATCGAGTATATTACGTAGGATAGCCTTCTGGTTATGTACCACTGAAAAATTTGTAAAGCAATACATCAACACGTATATATTGATATAGTATGAAAATGGGTTTATTTCAGTTTATAGCGTACAAAATCGGTGTTACCGTCAATAAGTGAGCGCAATAACAACAGTAGAAAATAACGAATACAAAGGAATAAATAGATACTCTAGAAACGATCCGCCTGGAGAGGGACCTTGTCACATCATACCACTTAGATACTGATAGGAATTGCAGCGTTGTTGAAAATTGCTGGTAAGGATAGTGGAGTTTGCTGACGATAGAGACCGCGAACGACTAACGGAAAGCGAGAGCAGAGGAAACGATGTCAGCAATGGGAGGAAGGAGCACTGGTCATCTTTGCTGGCACACAATCCCACCACCCCACCCAGGATCCGCACCAGAATGGCCTCTGTTCACGCAAACAACTCTATCGAGTTTGTAGTGTGCTATACTGTGACGAAGGGCAGTAGTTAAATATAATTACATTAAAGGCGAATAACGCATGCCTTAGAAAGATAATAGTGATTAAATTCGGAAAAATATGTGTGCTACGGTAACCAAACCACTACATATTTACAATATTCAGATGGACTGAACGTGTTCGTGTTGCATTTTTACATGAAATCAGTGAGTTGTCTGTTTTGATTGTAGACCTGCCCTCAAATTTTTAGCAGTCCCGTGAAAGTACCCAGTGATAACTGTGAAAAGTTGGACTAACCTACGTAAAGGGCCATGGGGAAAGTTTACTCAGTAAAGTCTTCTACTTTTCCCAAAAAACGTATTTGCCTTCAAATATATGCATATATATGGGAGGATAAGGCAATCACGGGAACAATGGTTTTATTGACATGACGTTTCAAAAGCAGACAAGCCTCCATCATCAGAGGTGGGTTTCGTACCGCACGTCGCAGTATTTAAAGGTTTTCCTTCGTGCTGGCGTGTCACCGACTTTCAGCGCGCTACATCACAAGGCTTAGTGATTGTTGTCATGGCGGCATCAGTTCCTCATCATCCTTTGTCGGGTGTGCGGAGGGGAGCGCCGTCGGGTGCATTTTCCGTTATTCGCCCTCCGCGTATCTCGCCTTCTTGCCCTGTTCGCATCTGCTGGTAACCGTGTGGACGGCGGTTGTCATGCCAGTGTTGACGTCGGGCTGGGGGATCCTCTTACTGGCGGACGTTCTCACCAAGTGACGCGTCTGTCCGCATTCGGACCCAGAAGTCGATCTCCTGGGTTTGCTTTCGCCGCCGGTTGTACCTGATTTTGTCGGTTTCCGATGCCTGTCTATGCTCGACCGTGTTCCCGTTTGGTATGGGTTTGATTACTGCCGTCTCTGGCCCGACGCCTCGTCGGTAGCCCTCCTTATTGAACTTCACCTGTAGGGCTTGGTGGGTAGCCGGCAAAGTTACGCAGCGGTTGATCGAGGTAGATGTGGTGTGCCAGGCTTCGAGCGTCTCCCTGACCGTTTGATCGCTCCCTTGGCCTAAAACTTCGGCGTCTTGGAAGGCAAAGGCATGGCCAAAAGTTGCGCAATGTTCCGTCACCTGAAAGAGCTGGCCCATTATTCGTACCGCTTTTTCGTGCTCGTCCATGCGGGTCTGCAATATCTTCCCGGTTTTTCCAACGAAGTTTGCTTCGCAGGAACTACACGGGATCCGATAGACGACGAGGCGGAACGGCCAGCAGCAGAATATTGGCGAAACACGTGTCTGGGATTTTAGCAAGTGTCTATGTCGGGAGTACGGTATAATGTCTTTACCATATGGACTTCATACTATTCCTAGTACTACTTGCTTGTAGAATGGGCATTACGTGGTTAATCCACAGTAGTTGATTGTCTTCGACTCGAATGTTCATTGAAATTTCGGCTCTGACCCTAACAAGTCATTTCCCGGAAATTTAACTCCAAGCCCTGCACTGAGTAATTTCCGAAATTATTCACATCGTGCGCAATCTGGGTTGCTGCCTCGAATCTGGAGACTTCTTCGAGTTGGCGACTACAATTAACCTGAGAGGCCATTCATTCAACCTACGTGTGACTGGTGTCCGGCTAGACGCACGAAAGTTCTTCTTTTCCAACAGAGTGGTTGCAACTTGGAATGCTTTGCCTGAGGCTGTTGTTATGTCAGGAGCCGTAGACACTTTTAAACGGAAGCCAGATCAACACTGGAGCGCGCACCACAATGACGCCGGACCACAGCCACCTTGATAGCCAATTTCGAAAATTCAGTGTTAAGGCGATTCTACTACCAACATTCACGTAACATATGTTTATGTAATTTATTAATTTTGAACCACGTGGCACACCGCTGTTCACATTAACCACGATGCCTGCAGAATAAAAAAATTTTACTTCTTTTCCAGGATCGTCAGTGTGCTTCAACTTCTGCTGCATTTAATTAACAAACCGAGTTCCTGTGACTCTAAATTCTGTTAACACATGACATTCTGTGCTTATCTGTACAGTTTTTGTTATTCCCTTGTATTTCTTTCGTGATACTTCCTTCCCATTTTCTCCATCTACTTCCTCTGCATGTAACCAATAGGGATTTCAAAGGTACACACCTACTTTCTCTGAAATACACTGATTCTGATACTTGATTATTCTCTGGAGTTCATATACCGGAAACAGCATAGAGAACGCTGGGGGTCCCTCTGAAGAGCCGAAACCCTCGCAGTTGTGTCACGCGGCGGCGGAATATCGACGAAACACGTTTCTGGGCTTTTAGCAAGTATCTATGTCGGGAGTACGGTATAATACCTTTACCATATGGATTTCACACTACTCATTACGTAGTTATTCCACAGCAGTTGATTGTCGTCGACTCGAATGTTCATTGAAACTTCGGTTCTGACCCAAAAAGTCATGTCCCGGAGATTTAAATCCAAGTCCTGCACTGAATAATTTCTGAAATTATTCACTTGATATATATATATATATATAAATGGATATAGGCTAAAATGCTGACCCTAGGTGTTAATATGGAAGAGGAGGATGAGGCGATCTCTGGGGAAGAGATCGCCTCATCCTCCTCTTCCATATATGTATATATATCAATCAGGAATGGGCGCACACCGATCTATTGGCTTCACAAAGCAAACAAGCTCCGTATGTGGGGCAAAGGTCACGAACAGGCAACCAATTACCAGGCCGAAGTCGGCCAAGTCATAATAGCAGCGAGGAGGGACGACAGAGAATGACAGGTGGCGAGGCACTGATAAACTTCGGTTCGATGAAGTGCTTATGACCCATCTGGTAGGCCTCAGTGGTCTCGCCTCTTAACTGCAAGTTGATGTTCGTGGATGCGTGTAGAGGCACATTTTCCCGTTTGGCCACAATATACGGCCATTCCGGTCTCCCTTGACTTTGTCGGTATCATCTCATCCATGTCTACTACTAGTCGCTGTGCGACTGCCTGCGAGGGTTCTAGTATGAGCCCCAAGGCACAACGGAACGAGCATGTTCCGTAACCTGATCGGCGAGCGCCCACTGTCATAATATATATATATATATATATATATATATATATATGTTGAGAAGGTGATACCGACAAAGACAAGGGAGACCGGAATGGCCATTTCTGGCTTATTAGCCGTCATCAGCCAGTCATACCCAACCCCAAGTGTGGATCACTTGAGATTCGAACCCGGGATCTTTGGTCATGGAGTTGAACGCTCTACCATTGAGCCACGGGCCCGTTGTCCTGTCGGTTGTGATCGGGAATATTAATTATGATAGTGGGCGCTCACCGATCAGGTTACGGAACATGCTCGTTCCGTTGTGCCTTGGGGCTCATACTTAAACCCTCGCAGGCAGTCGCACAGCGACTAGTGATATATGTTGAGAAGGTGATCCACACTTGGGGTTGGGTATGACTGGCTGATGACGGCTAATAAGCCAGAAATGGCCATTCCGGTCTCCCTTGTCTTTGTCGGTATCACCTATCAACTAGAAACTCTGCATAAAGCTATCAACTCAACACTACCGGGAATTACGTTCACGCTCGAAAGAGAAGCTAACAGCACACTTCCATTTCTTGATTTCCTCGTACAGCGAAAAACTGACGGGACATTCCAGACATCAGTATACCGCAAAGAAACTTACGCGGAAGTCATCCTACATTACGAGAGCAACCACCCTATGGCTCACAAACGGAGTGCTGTTAAGACCCTACTTAATCGAGCAAAGACACATTGCTCTGAGAACAAAGGTTACAAAAAAGAACTCAATTATCTATTCAACCTATTTTCCCAAAACGGCTACCCCAAAGATTTTGTACGCAGATGCATGAAAGAGCAGGAATCAAAAGAAAGAGAGAAGGAACTAGATTGTTCCGATCAGACGCCAAAACCAAAACATTGGCGAACGCTTCCCTACATTAGAAATGTGTCTGAACTCGTTGCAAGACACCTGAGGAAGCACAAAATACAAGTGGCTCACAAACCGACTACCACGCTACGCAATCAGCTTGTACACCCTAAGGATAGGGTTGGCTATTTGGATAAGAATGAAGTAGTCTATAAGATTCCATGTGGCACTTGTAATGCAGTGTATTGTGGTCAAACCGGAAAATCCGCCTCTACACGCCTACATGAACACCAATTGGCAGTGAAGCGGCGGGACCACTTATCCCAAGTCGCCATGCATACTCTTGAAACTGGGCACAAATTCGCTTGGGATAAAACACGCATTGTCGGTTCCTGCCCATATAAGAAAGGCCGAGAATTCCTAGAGGCCATTCACTCTGATGATTCATGCATCAATCGACGCATCGACCTTGATACCATGTACACAAATCTCAAAGAAAAATGGAAAAGGTAATAGCCAATCAAGACGTGACATCATCCCACTGCATTAACCCATCCTCAACCACGACAGAGCAATATCGATTTTTTTTCGGCATTGTTTAAATTTTGACTGTTTCTTCACACTTTCTACACGTCTGAAGACGAGCTGGGGAACCAGACTCGAAAATTTACGAAATAAAGTTTGTTCATTTTCCCAAAGGACTCATTCTTCTTCGAAATATATATATATATCAGCGAGGAGGGACGACAGAGAATGCGGGTAGATTGATACAGCACTGGTTCGGGCTTATTCTGCCTTCATTCAGCCAATCATAACCCTGGCCACCAGCAGCTGGGACCAGAAACACAAACATGCGCACAGACGCACCTGGCGCAGTCGGTCCACCACTGAGGCCTACCAGATAGGTCATAAGCACTTCATCGAACCGAAGTTCATCAGCGCCTCGCCACCTGTCATTCTCTGTCGCTGCAGATCGGGTATTTATCAATCAGGAATGGGAGCACACCCATCTATTGGCTCCACAAAGCAAACAAGCTCCGTATGTGTGGCAAAGGTCACGAACAGGCAACCAATTACCAGGCCGAAGTCGGCCAAGTCATAATAACAGCGCCCATTCCTGATTGATAAATACCCGATCTGCAGCGACAGAGAATGACAGGTGGCGATGCACTGATGAACTTCGGTTCGATGAAGTGCTTATGACCTATCTGGTAGGCCTCAGTGGCGGACCGACTGCGCCAGGTGCGTCTGTGCGCATGTTTGTGTTTCTGGTCGCAGCTGCTGGTGGTCAGGGTTATGATTGGCTGAATGAAGGCAGAATAAGCCCGAAACAGTGCTGTATCAATCTACCCGCATTCTCTGTCGTCCCTCCTCGCTGCTATTATGACTTGGCCGACTTCGGCCTGGTAATTGTTTGCCTGTTCGTGACCTTTGCCACACATACGGAGCTTGTTTGCTTTGTGAAGCCAATAGATCGGTGTGCGCCCATTTCTGATTGATATATATATATATATATATATTACTGACTGAAGCGAAAATGCTCGTTCCCGGACATAACTGAGCAGGTGAGGCGATCAAAGGAACGAGGGTTTTATTGACCCGACGGTTCGAAATCGAACAATCTTCCATCATCCAAATTGGGTTGCCTACGCCACTTGACAGTGTTTGCGGGTTTTTCTTCGTGCTGGCGTGTCACTCACTTCCAGCGCGCAGCATCGCGGGGCTGGTGATTGTTGTCATGGTGACATCGGCTCCTCCTTAGCCTTTGTCGGATGTGAGGAGGGAGGCGGCGTCTGGTCGACCGCGGCCATTGTTCTTGTCTGCGTTGTCCTTTGTCAGCTCACCATGTTTCTGGCATTCTTGCCCCGTTCACACCTGCCCATTTATTGTGTGGACGGCGGCTGCCACGCCATTGTTGACTTCGGGCTGCGGGTTACTTCACTGTCGTGCGTTCTCGTCGAGTGCTCGCGTCTGTCTGCGTTCAGACAAAGAAAGAGGAAGAGCCGATGCCACGATAACAACAAGCGCTAACCCCGCGATGCAGCGTGCTGGAAGTCAGTGACACGCCAGCACGAAGAAAAACTCATAAGTGCTGTTACGTGCCGTACGCAATCCACCTTCGACGATAAAAGATTGCTTGCTTTCGAACCATTAGGCCAATAAAATCCTGGCTATTGTGATCGTCTTACTTTCTCACTTATGTCCGGGAATGCGCATTTTCGCTCCAATCAGCGATGCATATATATATATATATATATGAAAAACCGACAAGGCAACGGGCTCGTGGCCCGGTGAGTAGAGGCGTTGACTTCTAAACCAACAGGTCGCGAGTTCGAGGCTCGGGTGTTCCACACTACGGGCTTGGGTATGGCTGGCTGACGACGGCTAATAAGCCAGAAATGGCCATTCCAGTCTCCCTTGTCTTTGTCGGCAATAACATTCTGCCTATATATATATATATATTTAAGATAGTGGGCGTTCACAGATCAGGTTACGGAACATGCTCGTTCCGTTGTGCCTTGGGGCTCATACTTAAACCCTCGCAGGCAGTCGCACAGCGACTAGTGATATATGTTGAGAAGGTGATACCGACAAAGACAAGGGAGACCGGAATGGCCATTTCTGGCTTATTAGCCGTCATCAGCCAGTCATACCCAACCCCAAGTGTGGATCACTTGAGATTCGAACCCGGGATCTTTGGTCATGGAGTTGAACGCTCTACCATTGAGCCACGGGCCCGTTGTCCTGTCGGTTGTGATCGGGAATATTAATTATGATAGTGGGCGCTCACCGATCAGGTTACGGAACATGCTCGTTCCGTTGTGCCTTGGGGCTCATACTTAAACCCTCGCAGGCAGTCGCACAGCGACTAGTGATATATGTTGAGAAGGTGATACCGACAAAGACAAGGGCGACCGGAATGGCCATTTCTGGCTTATTAGCCGTCATCAGCCAGTCATACCCAACCCCAAGTGTGGATCACTTGAGATTCGAACCCGGGATCTTTGGTCATGAAGTTGAACGCTCTACCATTGAGCCACGGCAAGTGTGGATCACCTTCTCAACATATATCACTAGTCGCTGTGCGACTGCCTTCGAGGGTTTAAGTATGAGCCCCAAGGCACAACGGAACGAGCATGTTCCGTAACCTGATCGGTGAGTGCCCACTATCATAATTAATATTCCCGATCACAACCGACAGGACAACGGGCCCGTGGCTCAATGGTAGAGCGTTCAACTTCATGACCAAAGATCCCGGGTTCGAATCTCAAGTGATCCACACTTGGGGTTGGGTATGACTGGCTGATGACGGCTAATAAGCCAGAAATGGCCATTCCGGTCTCCCTTGTCTTTGTCGGTATCACCTTCTCAATATATATATATATATGAAGGCAATTGACAGATCGACATCGATCTGCCAATCGCCTATGAAGCACTGCGTGAACAAATCAACAGCGCAGGTAGATGTCACCTCCGGCAGAGGTGAGCTAAATACACGACGATCTGTACAGTTTTTTTCATTCCTTGACGATGGGCTCGCGTGAGAGTTCGAAACGTCGGATAAATAAACCATTGGTCCCAGCGATCACCTTCCCGTCTTCTTCTATATATATATATATAGGCAGAATGAGCGCCCCCTAACATATGTATATATATATTGATATGAGTAAAGATTCGAGGTCAAGATATTGTATCCCGTTCATCATCCCCCGATGAAGACGAAGAAGAAGATGGGGCGAATTCATGGACCGAGTTATATTTGTACTGACGTTTCGGAAACCCTCTCGTTTCCATCATCAGAGTAATGTGTTGACTGTTCCTGCTGGTCTTGATTGCGTCAGCCTTGATACCTGCCTGGTATTATATCCGTGCGCGAGGCACGAACTTTGACCTGCCCGTTCGCCGCCGATTAGCGTTGACCTCTCCACGATTGGCCGCCGGTGGGCTCCTGCCACTAATGACCCCTTTGCGGCCGTCGTAATTGTTGGTGAGCCAGCATGTTTGTCGGCCTCCCCCTCGTCACTCAACGGACTGAACAGTTGTTGGGGCTCATGTGAGTTGATCTCAGCCTCGTGGGTGTTGCGGTGAGGTGGCGTCGCATGCTGGTCACATGATCCCCGGCCGGCTTCTCTCCCACTTTCAGCTGACATCGGCTGTTGGCCACGCGTCACTTTGCTCGACTGTCCTGATGGCCTTGTCCGCACTGACTCGAGCCTTGTACGTAGCGCCTGATAGGCGGGATGCAGATCTATGGCTCTGTTGAGTGTGCCAGTCGAGGACCAACTTTCGAGCACCAGTCTGGCCATCTTATCATTGGCTCGGCCGATTACCCTTGCCTTTTAAAAGGCGAAATCGTGGTTCTGCTGTTTGACGTGGCCATAAACCATAGACAGCTTGTCCTTGCGGTGGATTGCAAACTGGTGTTCATGCAATCTTGTGCCAAGACGTTTGCGCAAGATTGGCTCAAGATTGCATGAACACCAGCTTGCAATCAACCGCAGCTGTATAATATCGACGAAACACGTGTCTGCGCTTTTAGCAAGTATCTATGTCGGGAGTACGGTATAATAACTTTACCATATGAAATTCATACTACTCGTAGTACTACTTGTTCGTAGAATGGGCATTGCGTGGTTATTCCACAGTAGTTGATTGTCTTCGACTCAAATGTTCATTGAAATTTCGGTGCTGACCCTAAAAAGTCATGTTTCGGAGATTTAACTCCAAGTCCTACATCGAGTAATTTCTAAAATTATTCACTTGATTATTCTCTGGAGTGCATATAACAGAAACCGCTAGAGGGGGTCGCACTGAAGAGCCGAACAACTCGCAGCTGTGTCACGCAGCGGCAGACTATCGGCGAAAAACGTGTATGGTCTTTTAGCAAGTATCTATGTCGGGAGTACGGTATAATACACTTATCATATATATATTGCTAAAAGAAGCGAAGATGAGCGTCCCCGGACATAATTGAGAAGAAAAGGCGATCTCGAGAACCATAGTTTTCCTGTCCTGAGGTTTCAAAAGCATACAAGCTTCCATCGTCGGAGGTGAGTGTGGTATCGCGCATCACAGTATTCATAGGTGGGTGACAGTCATGTCAAGACGGGTTTTACTTACATACAAAGTCAGGGCGGCGAGGGGGATGGGGCGGAGTGGGAGTCCTAGAGCGTCTTCTCGCCGGATAAGGGGGGGGTTGGGGGGGGCGGTGGATCAGCTTTAGTGGTCACAGGGAAACAATCGAGGCTTGGCACACGGGGAAAACCTCCATCAACCGTTGTGTGGCTCTCCCCGCTGCCTATCAAGCCCTTCGAGCGCAGCTCAGTAAACAAGTGAACAGACATGAACTCAGGCTAAACATGAATCCAGGTATGAGCGAGTCCATGGCGGATGCACACTTAACACCCCTCAACCTGGTTCCGACGAAGGCGCAGTCGTCACCACAGCCGTTCCATCTACTAGTCCGGCGGACGAGAAAACGGACAGTCGTTGCGGCGTAAACAAGATTGACAGCCTTGGACGACAATTATGGTCATTGAAGGTACGGACGAAGACCACCAACGTCTCAACGCCGGCCCCCGATGTAGACTGAGTACTTTTCGTCACCCTCCCTCC
>CACRXP010000191.1:173852-185659 GCA_902702965.1 Spirometra erinaceieuropaei | reverse complement strand
TCCCACTCCGCCCCATCCCTCTCACCGCCCTGACTTTGTATGTAAGTAAAACCCGTCTTGACATGACTGTCACCAACCTATAAATACTGTGATGCGCGATACCACACTCACCTCCGACGATGGAAGCTTGTATGCTTTTGAAACGTCAGGACAGGAAAACTATGGTTCCTGAGATCGCCTTTTCTTCTCATATATATATATATATATATGCAGAATATCATTACTTACAAAAACAATGATTGGTTAAAGTCATCTACTCGGGATTGGTTTGGCCAGTTTGAACCTGTCCTTAACAATTTTGTATGTGACATCTAGGTCTATATGCCGGTTGATGCATGCCTCCTCCGAGTGCATTGCCTCCAGAAATTCGCGGCCCGTCCTTATTGGGCAGTCGCCAACAATGCGAGTGTTTTCCCGTGCAAATTTGTGCCCAGTGTCCAGTGTGTGCATGGCCATCTAGGATAGATTTTCGCGTCTCTTCACCGCTAACTGATGCTCGTGTATAGGGGTTGAGACAGATTTCCCCGTTAGGCCGCAATAGACGGCATCACAACTAGAACATGGGCTTTTTTTAGACAACACATTATCTTTCGAGGTAGCCAGCCCTTTCATTAAGGAGTACAAGCTGTGTACATTAGGTTATAGGTAAGGAAAGGAGGGCAAATGGGAAGAGAGAACAATGGACCTATCAGTAGTGAGTACGAAAGACTTATTTAAACCTTGCATTCCCACTTTTAGTCTATCTCCAATAATGTGCTCAAGTATGAGTGTGAAAAGCCAGATGAATAAACCATTCTCCACAGAGATCTCTTTACCTTCTCCCATCTCAACACCTGGAGTCAGCATTTTTGCCTATATCCATCATGATTTCGGGCGAGAAGCCCTTCGCCGAGCACGGCGCTTGGAAATATATTCCCATAGACAGGAGTCTACATATTAACAATTAGCTTTTCTACACAACTGTTTTAGGTCCGACATTATGCCAAGAGTGTTTCTTTAAGACCACCGGCTAGACTTGACTTCGGTCTGGCGGTCGGCAGGAGCTGCAGCCGATGCCTACGAAGAACTTTAATCAACGAGTGTCACATTCGCCTGGGAAAGTACAGCAGGGAAATCGAAAGGGAAAAGACAGCATATGCAGCATACCTCGAGATGGAACCCTTGAGAAACTTGTAGAGCTGGATCTCGAGTAAGGTGATTAGCGAGCGAGAGAAGAAGAGGACCCAACTCTTGAATAAAATGAGTAATCTAAAGCAAGACACACTACCCGAGCCATCCTCCACCCACAGCCTGTCATCCAAGCAGCTGACAGACGACCAGATTAAAGTGCTCCGGCACGAATTAGGCCACAACACAGGGGACGCACGCCCAGTGGATTTTATCGCTGCACTTGATGCGACGCTCTCAAAGACGAAGTGCACAGAAGACTCGAAGAACTCGATTCGCCAACGAGTCGCATCTCTCATCATATCCCGTAGGCCACGTCGAACCATCTCCTCAGCCGAGGTAAATGCCATTAAAGAATTAAAGAGGGACGAAGAAATTGTAATTGTCCCAGCAGACAAAAGTCGGGCAACCATTATCCTGGATAAGTCAGAGTACGTAGCGAAAGCTCAGGGGCTACTAAACGATAACCAGTTATACACAGTTATTGGCTCCGACCCCATGAAAACACTGGTCGGAAAAATCAACAAGAGCCTGAGTCTAATGAGGAACCAACAGGCAATATCTGAGACCGATTGGCGACAGATGAAACCACAAGATGCTGCCATAGCACGCTTCCATGGTCTGCCAAAGATATACAAACAAAAAGTTCCCTTACGTCCAATTGTGGCGCTGAAAGGCACACCTACCTATGGTCTGGCTAAATGGATTACCAAAAATCTGAAGAAGCTGATGGAGGGCTTAGAACACACAGCTGTATCCTCACCACAATTCCTGGAAAGACACCGAGGCATCAAAATAGCCCCCGACGAAATAATAGTGTTCTTCGACGTCGTATCTACTTTTCACCTTCATCCCTAAAGAATTAGTCATGAAGGTCATAATTGACCCACTGGAGAGGAGGTACGATGAAGAGGAAAGACCTCTGAAAAGGAAGCACATAATGGAGCTACTGGACTACTGGTTGAGCACGTATTTTACGTTTAATGGCCAGGTGTACGAGCAAATCTACGGAACTCCGATGGGATCACAAAGCTCCGGCTACCTAACTGAAGCAGTTGTAGAAGAACTGGAAACAGGACTCTTTTAGTCCTACATGCCAAAATTCTGGATGCGCTACATGGATAACACCTTTGTCATCGTACCTCAAGCCGTGAAAGAGACGTTCAAAAAGAAATTGACCTCAATTTCCCCCAAATTCAATTCACAATGGAGGAAGAAAAGAGCGGAGAAATCCCCTTTCTGGATGTCCAGGTTTCGAGACAGGAAGAGGGAGCCCTCCGGACTGGTGTCTTTCGAAAGGCGACCGATACTGCGAAAATCCTCCATTACGGCAGTAACCACCCCTAGTCAAATAAACACAGTTGCGTGCGGACACTCTTCCTACGCTGTAACACACACTGCAGCAAAGAGGCTGAAAAGCTTCGAGAGCGTAAATCCCTATTGCGTCTCTTTCTCTCCAATGGGTACCCACGTAGCTTCATAAAAAATTGCCTGTATTAAAAGCACACGAAGACCGACGGTGAACAAAAACAAAAACCTGAAATCTTCCGTGCTTTACCTTGCATGAGTGACGTTTCCGAATCCACTGAACGCATGCTCAGACCACCCAACGTGGGCCTTGGACACCGGCCGGAGGTCACTATCCGCCGCTTGCTCATGCAACCAACGGGGCGGCTACCACCTGAGGACACATCAGGTATTGTTTACCGCGTCAACTGTCTAGACTGTCCGGCCAACTATTGTGGCATGACCGACAAACGATTAAGGTCGCGCATGCATGACCATTCTCTATCTGTAAAGCGAAAAGATGTATGGTCACATGCTGCTGTGCACAACCTCGAAAATAACCATCAATTCGGCTTAGACAAGGCAGAAGTAATCGGCCGAGCTGGAAGCAAAAGGGCGAGAGGGATAATCAAAGCTTGAAAATCGAACGCCAACTCGATCAACCGTAGGATCGGCCTACCGGCGCCATACGAGGCCGTCAGACATAACTTAGGCAGGAAAGGAGGGCCAATGATAATTGGTGTTTTGCCGGATCGCATGTGTATGCGTCAATAAAGCAGTTGGACAAACCAGCGAGGGCGCGATACAGAGGGCAGTTAACAAACGGTCGTTTTTCTGTTGATCTGCCACGGCAGAAGCTGAGCCATAGCGGTGAACTGGGTAGAGAAGTCAGGAGATTCCTGATTTAATCCTTCTCACTTCCCCCTCCAACAATGGTCAACTTTTGTATCCGTAAGCCGTCATAAACATAAATATAGATTATGATAGTGGGCGCTCACCGATCAGGTTACGGAACATGCTCGTTCCGTTGTGCCTTGGGGCTCATACTTAAACCCTCGCAGGCAGTCGCACAGCGACTAGTGATATATGTTGAGAAGGTGATCCACACTTGGGGTTGGGTATGACTGGCTGATGACGGCTAATAAGCCAGAAATGGCCATTCCGGTCTCCCTTGTCTTTGTCGGTATCACCTATCAACTAGAAACTCTGCATAAAGCTATCAACTCAACACTACCGGGAATTACGTTCACGCTCGAAAGAGAAGCTAACAGCACACTTCCATTTCTTGATTTCCTCGTACAGCGAAAAACTGACGGGACATTCCAGACATCAGTATACCGCAAAGAAACTTACGCGGAAGTCATCCTACATTACGAGAGCAACCACCCTATGGCTCACAAACGGAGTGCTGTTAAGACCCTACTTAATCGAGCAAAGACACATTGCTCTGAGAACAAAGGTTACAAAAAAGAACTCAATTATCTATTCAACCTATTTTCCCAAAACGGTCTCCCTTGTCTTTGTCGGTGTCACCTTCTCAACATAAATATAGATATTTGAATACCGCCTCCTATGCAAATCCGTCCTCCATACTCCACTGACCAACGGAGTTGTTTTAGGCCTTCTCGGCTTACAACGGCAGATGCAGAAGACGAAGTCTATCCTTAGAAAGGACGATCATCGCCTGAGAACATTAGTCGTTGTTGCCTTGCGCTGCTGTAAGCCATTGTGTTTGGCAACGCTTTGTCCGGCAACGTAGCCCAATTTTTTCCTAGTTGACTGCCAACGACACTGTGAACAGTCCTACTGGAAGTCGCAGCATTCGGGTGTGTCTAATGGAAGCATGCAGGCTAGCAGTTGCTGTCTGTCTTTCTGTGGACAGTCTAACATACAGTTGGTGTGCTAACTCATGAAATGTTAACCGAAATTCTGAAATGCGTTTGTTGATTCGAAAAGATTACTTAAGTAGGGTTGTACAATTAGTCATTATGCAACACAATTTTATAATGATTCAGTTATCTTGGGATGCCAGTTTTCGAGCTAACTTCTTTCCGGCCGCATGCAAAAACCACACTCTGTAAAAAATAACCATTTAAATAGCAGGCATTTCTTTCATTGATTTTCGATGCCCTTAAAAATCTATTAACATTTTATGGAAAAAATGCATAAAAATATGCATTCTTTTATTCATTTGGTAGAAAACTACGTCTTCTTCCAATTTTATACCCGAAGAAATGGTGCAGTTCCCTTTTTTAAAAACTGTTCTAATTCCCGAATAATTTTAAGTCCGACCTGGCATTAAACGTGCATTCAGGGTTTCCGAACTACCAGCCATGTATTTTTGTGTACGGAAAACCGTACATTTCTCTACGGTTTTAGGAGGAGACCATTTGAGGTTCATAAAATCTAGTAGTGGATTTGAGCCGTATCGTAAACTTTACAAGCCATATAAACAAATGCAGAGACACGATGCTTTACGAGCAGACATTTCACGGCATTAAATAATCTCATGGTTAAGAATTTTTCGAAAACGGAATCGTACCCTTTTTTCGAGTAGAAAATTGAATAAGGACGTAATTTTCTATCAAATGAGTATAAGACTGAATATTTTTATGCATGTTTTCCATGAAATATAAACAAATTTTAAAGGGCATCGAAAATCGGTGAGAAAAATTCCTGCTACTTAAGCAGTCATTTTCTACAGAGTGTGGCTTGTGCATGCGGCCGAACAGAAGTTCAGTCTATAACCTAGCCCTAACCCAAACCTCAGTCGTAGAAGTTAACTTGACAGATAGCCGGACCATATGCCTAATTCCAACTCCAAGCCTAATATTCGAAGCCTGACAGGTTCCAAACCCTAACCAAAAATGTCTTAACAGTAATCTAAACCGCAAATGCAAATGTAAGCCTTAATGCTAACCTTAATTCTGATTCCAACCCCAAAACGTCAACCAAACTGACAACAGTAACACAAGCCTAACCAGGAAGCTAAGGGTAAGCCAAAAAGTACATCTTACACAGGGACTAAAAGTTAACCTTAACTCTATAGCTGAACACAGGCCTGATACGTCCCTCTCCCACCCCAAAAGACCTAAGAGAAAGCCAGTATTGTAACCCTAAACCTAACCGCAGCCCACGAAACTAGGCGGAGACAAAAAGACCAGGTGTTAGACGCCTACTGAAATCACTTATAGTACGTAGACAATAGCAAATCGACAAATCCGTTCGGCGTAACAGGACCTCAACGTAAACTTAAATTTAGATGCCCAAATTCAGCGACCTCAGGATGCTGCGTTGGAAGTTTTGTTTCCACTGCAATTTCAAGGAGGTCCGACTGCAATTCTTCCGTTTATTTCGCCGAGACAATCACGCTTCCTTCTTTTTAGAATTGGTCCAGATATAATTATATAGCTACACGCGAGGTAAACAAACGCCAGCCACCTGTTTTACGGGGACAGTGCTTATAGGAATTTTTACAGGTGGGACCGGCGAATGCACAGGCAACGAGGCCAAGTGTTTATATGCTAAAGAAAGGCCACTGGGAATGCGCGTTTGTACTTGCAGTGGTTGAAAAGTTAGTATCCTAATCCTTAACCATAACCCC
The DNA here is from genome assembly GCA_902702965.1 of Spirometra erinaceieuropaei. Taxonomy (NCBI): domain Eukaryota; kingdom Metazoa; phylum Platyhelminthes; class Cestoda; order Diphyllobothriidea; family Diphyllobothriidae; genus Spirometra; species Spirometra erinaceieuropaei. The sequence goes on along the minus strand of CACRXP010000191.1, from coordinate 179,601 downwards.
TAAGTCTAACACCTAACCCTCAACCCTAACCATAACCCCTAATTGCTAATCCTACCCCCAACCGTAATGCGTCCATCAGATGCGGCTTCATGACCATATCCTACCGAAAATTGCTTTGGGTGATTTCCAAAGACTAAGCTGCATGTGTTTAATGCGGGACCATTAATGGTGCCTTGCAATCTTATTTTCTCCACTTTGCCCATACAAACATTTGCAAGGAACGGTCCAAGCGGTGAGCCATTGTCACACCATCTGCCTGCCCGTATATATACCATTGCACTAAAACTGGACATTTCTATGCAAAACGTCAGTTGTTCTTTTAGCGTTTTCACGGGCCTGTCTATGGGGTAGTTCGTATCACGAATAACATCATAAAGATAATTTACTGTTTCTGACAGGGGTACGTTGGTAACTAGCGATGATACATCCAGTGATAACATCCTCCGTTTGCCAACGTTAATATTTTTGATAGCTTCGACGAACTCAAAGCAGTCTTTTAAACTTCCAGGGTACAGATAGCTTTGCAATAGCTTTAGTCTTTACACTAGCCATTTTGCAACGATATGATAGTGCGAATTCCTCATATCCAAGATTGGACGTAGAGGCAACCCTTGTTTGCGAATTTAAGGAAGGTCGTATATTCCTGGTATTGTTGAGCCCACCGGTCTCAGTCGTTCATAATCTTTGTCAAACAACTGAATTTCTTTGCAGAGATCTTTTAGAATAGTCGTCAACTGACCCTCGACAGTCTCCGTGAAATCCTTATCTTTCTCGGATTTTAAGAACTTGGAACGATCGGACAATATTTCTTATAGTTTCGCCACATAACCCGTTCTATCCATCAGCACTATTCCTGAACATTTATCCGGTCTGGTAAGCACAATGTTTTGTTTTTACGAAGTTCCCTAAGACTATCGATATGGGCCCTTATCAAGTGACCCTTGTTTCTTGGGGCCTTCCTTAGATACTGTTGGCAGCAGTTAACCAGAGTCGACTTAAGACAATCAACTTCTCTAGCTTCGGTAGGTTTTACATCTGCAGTCTGACTAAAGAGAATCACATATCGGATTTCTAGCTCTAATTGGTTCGGCATTCGTCCTGCAATACAAAATTTAGGGCCAAGAGCTAGTACCTGTACGAGAGCTTTATCTAGACGTGCTGAGGAATGGTTATGCACGTACAGTTCCAGATTGTTCGGAAGGACGATCTGAGGTTTGGCTGACTGGACGCTTCGTAGGAGCTTAGTCCACCTGGCCTCCATTCTTTTAAAAGACTCCTTTGAGTTCGTCGAAGCTATCAAAAATATTAACGTTGGCAAACGGAGGATGTTATCGATGGATGTATCATCGCTAGTTACCAACGTGCCGCTGTCAGAAACAATAAATAGTCTTTGTGATGTTATTCGGGATACGAACTACCCCATAGACAGGCCCGTGAAAACGCTAAAAGAAAAACTGACGTTTTGCATAGAAATGTCCAGTTTCAGTGCAATGGTAACTATACGGGCAGGCAGATTGCGTGGCAATGGCTCACCGCTTGGACCGTTCCTTGCAAATATTTGTATGGGCAAAGTGGAGAAAATACGATTGCAAGGCACAATTAATGGCTTCGTCTTCTACGGTCGGTACGTGGACGATATCTTCTGCCTGGCGGATGGTACCATGATAACAATTACCCTGTCCAAAAGTTCAACAGCGCGCACCCCTCGCTAAAGTTCACTGCAGAGGCCGAGGCAGATAACGAAATTGCGTTTTTCGATGTCGTTCTGCACAGGCAGGATGATGGGTCTATCCAACGCACGGTGTTCCGAAAGAAAACCTGGACTGGACAATACGTTCGTTTCCACAGTTTTGTTCCCCTAAGCATCAAGCGAAATTTAGTCCAGGAATTGGCGGCTAGAGTGAGACGCATCTGCTCACCTGAAACTATTGAAGAAGAGCTCCAACAGCTGCGGAACACACTCCGCGAGAACGGATAGCCAGATAGATTTATCCCCCGAAATATTGGTGCACGCTCCGCAAAGCCCACTGTTGCGACTGTGGAAAAGAAAGAGGTATTCATAAGATTGCCTTTTGCAGGAGACGTAAAGAGCGGACTAGTCAGACGGTCTTTAACGACAGCTATCACGAGGGTATTCCCCGCGGCGAATTTACGCGTATGCTTCACAAACTCTCCCTTCCTACGTTTGGAAGGTAAAGACAGACTACCGTTGGAGTCCACAGCAGGTGCATCTACTCGTTCACTGGTTAGATCGCAGTTGGTAGCCGGGAATGTGGAGGCGGACGGCCAGGTCCCTGTCGTACGGGAATGGTGGGAAAGAGAGTTATATGGGTGGGAAAAGGGAAGGGCAGATAAAGGAATGCTGGATTTCGTGGGCAAAAGTAAAGTTAACAGGGGAAATGCTGGGAAGTTTTAAGCAGGTAGAATAATGACAGAAAGTTAAATCTTACGCTTAACCCTAAAATCCAATCCTGACCGCAAACATACGGCCTAACTCTGAACCTCAAAACCTAAACGTAACCAAAATCCTAAAACCCAAAACCTAGCCATAAACCTAACCAGAAACTTGACCCTGACTCCGACCCTAACCCTAGCCTTAACCGTAACCCTAACGGGAACCTAGACCCTAACACTGAAACCCTCAATATGCATCCTTTTAAGAGAGAGTGAGTACGATTCGATCAATCAAAAAGCCATGATTACTCTGCTTGAGGTTCATGTAAGAATGCGTATCCAGGGTTTAGGCGTTTTGCGCACAGCTAAAACAAAGCCCTAAGAAATTAACCTACGGTTTTGCACAATTTTCAAGAATAAATCTGGTTCGGACCATTCTGACAACGATATTCAGATATTTGACCAAACAGGAAGCAACAATGCTCCACTTTTATTCATTTTTTGGATAGATCGCAGTTGGTAGACAGGAATGGGAAGACGGAAAGCCAAGTACCTGTCATACGGGAATGGCGGGAAAGGGGTTATATGGGTGGGATAAGTGGAAGGGCTGGTAGACGAATGCTGGAGTTTCTGGGTAAAAGTAAAGTTATCAAGGAAAGCGTTGAAGAGTTTTAAGTAGGTAGAATCATGGCATTAGTTTAAACGCTAGGGTTAACCCTAAAATCCAATACTGACCGCCACCGTAAAGCATAACCCTAAGCCGCAAAACAGAAAGGTAACCAAAATCATAAAACCCAACACTAACCAAAAACCTAGCCATAACCCTAGCCCTAATCTTAACCCAAACCCTAATCTTAACTCTATACTAAACCCTAACCCTAGCCCTAACCTTAACCCTAATCCTAACCTTAACTCTAACCCTAACCTTAAGCCAAACCTTAACCTTATCTCTAACACTACCCTTAACCGTAACCCTAACGGGAACCTTAACCCTAACCCTAGCGCTGAAACCTAAACCTAAAACGCAAACCCTAATCCTAAAACTTAATCTACGCCTAACCCTAACCCTCACTAAACCCAACAGCCTGACCGAAACGGACGACCTGCCTAACTCAGTAAGAGCACACCTACTGATAACAAGTTCCCTAGACAAGGTAAGCACACCTACTGATAACAAGTACGTACGCCGACAATATCAACGTATAATGTATGGCTACCAACTGCGATCTTACCCCTTTACTTGCTCCTGTGGAGCGGGATACATGGGCAGCACAACGAGACGCTTAGTAAAGAGGATGCGTGAATAAATGTCCGCCTAGCTAGACAGAGGTGAGACCCGGTCGATTTCGAGTTCTATTCTCGCACATTTAATCGATACGAATCACCAAGTCGATGCCAAGGAAGCATTTCAGGTTGTCTACCGGACACCAACATGCTTCTCTAAAGGCCTACGTCGGCGGATAGCAGCGACGGCCGAGGCAGTGGTTATACGGCTAGCAAATCCGGTGTTATACTGTCAGAAAACCCTGACACAGGCGCTCCCTCTGCCGTGGCTAACGTCAACCCCAAGCGATGATGACACGCCGCCCCAAATCCCTAATTACAGTGCTGGGTACTCCGTGTATTCTGTCTAAGAACATCACTCAAAGACTCTTTTACCCCCTCTCCTAGCTCCGAGGACCAAAACCCACCGACCTTGTCATGCGAATGGCGTGGGGAAGATGAGTGTTAGTGACTTAATAGCCCTTGTTGATTTCGTGCATTTTCATTCCTTCATTTAGCTGTATTGGCCGGAAGAAGAATAACCGAAAACACGTGTTTGCCAACTTGACTTTTCAAGTGTAACATGAGAATATTTGCGGAACTATTTCAAAACTGATGAAACTGTTATTATGCCCATGCATTCTGAGATTTAAACCTAAAGTAAGTCTTTTTGGGCGTTTCTGCCAGAAAGTAACAGATTGAATTATCCGCATGTGTGATCCGAAATATCGCCACCAACGCATTCTTTCTTTCTCTTTTAACAGCGACAGGTTGGTTTCTGCTATGAATAACGGAACTAAAGTACACGTGATTTCTCTCTTGCACAACAATCCTATGACTCATACATTTTTGCACTTCCCCGTATTCCTAGAGATGATATTTGCGTCTAATGATGATTTCGTAACACCTCTATTTGGCATCTCTCGCTCTCTCAAATGAAAGTTTATAATGAATATCATGGAGTCATTGATAATATTTGTGAGCGTTATTATTACGGAGAAAACGACGGATTCTTATCATGCGTCTTCGGTAATAAGCCCAAAGTAGTACACTCATGTGACCTTTGTCTTTTTTCGTCAATATCAAGCTTATTAAACGAATCTGCCATACGGATAAAAACAAGATAATGTTATTTTTTATCTCAATGGCCGTCTGCTTATTGAATCTTATAGGTTGACGAAATCCATTAGCAGGTACCTACTATCCGCACTTCTCACATTCCCAAAATAATGGCCTCAGTCACAAATGAGTGCTGATATAATGCACTAGAAGATAGAAAATTGTCAGGAGCCTAAGTGTCTCTGTTGGAAGGCGATAATTAACTGTCCCTGTTTCGTCCTCTACTTCTTGCATGTCCTTAGTGCAGACCCATTGTCATACTGCAGCCAACTCAAATGATCTTATGGTTCTCCGGGCTTAAATGACATGCAGACACCCTTAATGGCAAAGGATGATGAGCTGATAAAACTGTAGTGGCGAACCATGTCTGGTTTCTGGGAAAAATTTCGGGCGATGGAAAACGTTATTGTGATTTTTACGTTGGCTCTCACCTCACTTCAACCTGTCTGGCCTCTGTGTTCTTCAAGCAGTGTCCTAGGGTGATGAATATTTTAATTGTCATTTGAACGAGGTCAATGCTGCTTCATAGTTTTGTACTTTTCCCCTGGCAATGATCAACTTCGTCCGGAGAACAGAAGTGAAGACTGTAATTACAACTTACAAAGCCAACCGTATCACGCTTATCAACGCCAAAAGAGCTGCTTACAGTTCCAATAAGCGGCCTTTCCATCATGCCCACGATGCTGACGGAAATTTCGCGCACGAACAGGTCTCTTCGGGCATTTCTGCACCCGACATATTATGAACACGACAACTCCTCCTCCCATCTCATAAACCGACCTCAACTCCACCGCACTACCGCAACATCCCGCTATGTCGACATCCAACACCACCAGCGCGCCAACTCCCAGTGCTCCGTCGCTCAGCACCACCTTCGCCAACATTACCACAATCCCCGTGCCGACGGCGACAACAACCACTACCACAACTTAACCATGGACTGGAACAGTTCCCGATGACTTGTCATTCCCGA
>CACRXP010000191.1:149383-165429 GCA_902702965.1 Spirometra erinaceieuropaei | reverse complement strand
AGGAAATATCGAATGACAGGGACACTCATGGTCATTCAAGGATGAGGTTCGCCTATCGAACGTACAATGGACGACAAAGCAGGAGTATTCCGTTTCGTTTTGCGTTTACATTCTGGAGCCTTTCTGGACGGTTGTTTGTCAAGGAGCAAACAGTCGCAGAGATGATTTGCTGGCAAAGATCGGAAGGCATTGAAGCAGCTATTGCAACCTTCTTTGCGTTCGTTAGTCTCACGTACCCCAAGCGAAGAGTGAAAAGGTAGGCATTACAAGTCAAGCGATACCTCGTTGTTACGTTCTGCAATCGGATCGGGCCGGAAAATGTAATTTTCACTTGAGTTCGGATCTTTCTGATCGTAATTAACGAAATACAAGACTAACTAAGCGGCATGCTCAGCAGTCACTTTACCCCGCATCTCCCTCAGGAGACTTTCCAGCTTGTATCCTAACTGTGACTGGTTAACTGTGGCTGCTGCATCTAAAATGACCAAGATTATTTTCTTGTTCCAAATCGCATCGACTCAAAAAGAATTTAGGTTCTCTGCTTGTTCCCAGTTGGTGACTCTAACGAGGATTGTGGATCCTTGAAATAAAAGAGGTCGTGGAAGGCCACTAATGGACAACAATAGGGTGTAAAACCTAAAACTAACTTGGGTTATACTGTTGACCGTATCATACGTTGAATGGTCGTAGAGGGGATTTTAGGGGTGGGGCATCATGCAGTACAAAGAGTAAGAAGACGCGGAAAAGGATAAACTTTTGCCGAAAGTCTTATCGTACGCTGTAATTTGGTGAGGAATGTGGGCGCGATAATTATATAATAAACAAAAAGCAGTTTTCAAAAAATAACGGACTTTGAATAAAGCGCTGCTGCTAAGTTTACATGAAGACAGGAAGGGAAGGTAATCTTGGCCAAAGAGAACGGTAAACAATAAGTAATGTTTAGAGTCACACTGGACATTAGGGTATATTTTTGCCGTTGTCGTCTACTTGTGGGTACGACACCCTATCGTTACCCACTACTGATTTCAGCAGACTTTACTCCCACAAAAATCCAATATCACACTGCGTGCGAACACTTTTTTACATTTTTGATGAAACTTATGCCTATGTAGCAAATTGCGCAGATAACCACACCTAGAGCTAAGGTAACGTCCCTCTCATCCATTTTGAGACATCGGACAAGTTCGGCGGATGCAGTATTTGTAGTATTTTTAATTTTCGCCTCAGGAAGGCTTACGGACGGATTCGATACATTGATTTATAAAATTAGGTTTGAAGGTAAATAAGGTAGGTGCCATATGGAGATAGGTGCCATATGTGTCAGTGTTATTCATCAAGTCCCCAGTCGATTGTATCCCAAAACAAGGTTTCCAAACTGTTTTAACTCGAGACGCATTCGCAGAACAGATCTTTGTTGAAACAAGTTAATCAACACAATGAAACAAATAACAAAAAGAAATTTAGGAATTTTAAACACGAATTTCTTTAAGACATGTAGCATAAGTAGAAAGAGTAGAGGACAAAAGCCTTTTTAGAGGCAACTTACCGTCGTTATTTCGTTAGGGAATAAATGTTCTTAAAATCATGAATGCTGGATTCCTCCAGCAACACGAGCAAGTGCGTCGCACTCATTTTCCGATTTAATTTCGCAAATTATCGTTAACAATCGTAAGAAAACCTACATGTGGTGGCTGTCGGATTTAAAACTTAACGTACTGGCCAAAAACTGTTGCATGTCTTGCCTCCAGTGTCTTTATTGGCAGGCTTTTTTCAAGATTTTCCTAATCACTTTTTATGGAAATGAATGTCTTTGTCGAGGAATGCAAGAAAATTAACTGTGCAAGTTCTTCAGCGTAGTAATTAGCTTAATAAGTACATAGTAGGTGTTTTAACTCATGAAGTGTTAGTCAAAATTCTGGAATGAATTTTTGACTCGTAAATAATAATTGAGAAGGGTTGTAATACTAAGAACTGTACAGCATTATCCAAAGATATTTCAGTTACTTCAGGATGACGAATTTTCAACGAACTTCGTTTCGGCCACCTGCAAGAACTAAACTCTGTAAAAAACTCCTCAAGCAGCATGATTTTTTCTTTTTGATTGTCGTTGACTCCCTATAAACTCAAATATATTTTATAAAAATATGCATAAAAGTATTCATTCATTTACTCATTTGGTGGCGAATTACGTCTTCCGCAAATTTTGTACTTAAAAGAAGGGTATAATTTGTGTGGAATTCTTTGCTGGCAAAGTGACGCGTATAAGCCAAAACAGATTTCGGTGTTTATACGGTACTATTGATAGAATAAAGAAATAATGAAAAAACGTACCCTGGACAAAGAATTCCTTTGTTATTGTTCGAGCAGATCGAATTCCCAGCTCAAGGTCAGAATACAAAACTAGTTAATTAAAGGAACGCCGATCGCGCTCAAAAAGGTTAAAAAAGGGGAAGGGGAATGTCAACAGGGGCCAAATGTGGAAGCACTTGAGAGGAGGGCGTGGAGAATTCCAAGCGTTGACCCGCTGGTTACAACACCGCCCGCCAATTCTCCACGTCCGGCTCTTGTAAATGCTCTACGTGTTTGGAGGTATACGGCTGCTCTGACCCTCAAGTAGACAAATCTTTCTAACGTCCCTTTTTAAGAGACCGCCCGCCGTTCTAATATATACCGTCCTAACGAGGCCGTCGCGACTCCTTTTGCACCTATCTATTACTCCCAAAGGCCAATTCTCACGAGGTGTGCGCTCCCCAGAAACTAAAACAACGTTACCTGGTTTCAGTTCCGCGGCTTCTCTTGTCCATTTTGTTCTTTTCTGCAGACTTGGAAGATATTCTTTTACCCATCGTCTCCAGAACACGCCAGCGAGGTAGTGCACTTGTTTCCATCCAGCGTGGTACCGTGCCACCAATTCGTCACCGCTAGGCAGCACTGGACAGTTCCTCATCAACAATAAGCTAATCGGCGTAAGCGGTTCCAAGTCGTTGCTGTCTGATGTTAGCGAGACAAGCGGTCTATTATTCAATATACGTTCAGCCTGCACGAAGAGGGTGCCGAGCTGTTCGTCAGTTAGGGACTGCTCCTTACAGAGAGCAAGAAGAATCCGTCGTAGAGACCTGTTCATTCGTTCCCAGATGCCTCCCCGATGGCTGGCAGCGGGTTGGTTAAAATGCCACTGTATTTTTAGAGTTAGCAGTTGGTCCGACACTCTCTTTTGGTCCCAATTGTGTAAGTCCTTTCGGAGTTCTGCTACCGCTCCAACAAAATTGGTTCCGTTGTTACTGCAGATGTCAGTGGGACGTCCGCGTCTACTCACGAATCTCATCAGACACTGAACAAAAGAATTCGTGGTCAGGCTGGCGGCAATCTCAAGATGAACGGCTCTCGTCTGTAAGCAGCTAAACACACAACCATAGCGTTTCTCCGAAGACCGTCCGCGTTTGACCATCAACGGACCAAAGTAGTCCACCCAACGCACTTGAAGGGATACCAACCGACTTCTGTTCTATTTAAGGGAAGCGGGGACATCATCTGCCCCTGAAGTTGTCGAAATTTACGTCTGCAAAGTAATCATCTACCGATGACACGTTTGACAGAAGCGGTTCCTTTTAGAATCCAGAACTTTTGACGGATTGCACCTAGAACTTGGGCTGTCCCACAATGGCCTTCTAATTCATGAAAGTAATGTATGATTAATTCCGTCACGGGATGATTGTATGGGAGGATTGACGGGTGTTTTAACGATTCACAAAAAATTGAGTAGTTCAGGCGACCACCAACGCACATTACTCCTTCAATCAAAACCGGCCATAACTTTCTCAGGCCAGTATTTCTCACAGACTTTCTTTTCTGGCAATCTGCTGGTGTAGACTGCAGAATATCCAATTCTGCTGAAAAGTGTTTCCTTTGTATAAGCTTTATCAAGTTAATGCTAGCTTGGCGCATTTCCGATACTCGGATAGGACCCAACATCAGCGTCTCCTTAGGAGCCTTGCCAGTGGTGACTCTGACGTACTGCTTGAAACGCAGGAGCCAGACCACAGCCCTTTGTAGCCTTTTCCAACTTGAAAAACGCATAACTAATTCGTCTAAATCATCACATTGATTTAATACATGAACTTGGACTGTTGTCCTCTTGAATTCCAAGTCTTCAGGTTGTCCTACGGGAGGTAGTACAAACCATTCGCCTTCAGGTTGAACGAAAAATTCCGGCCCGTCAAACCATCTAAGTACCAGCGCAAAGTTGCACGTACCTCGAGAAGCAATGTCTGCTGGGTTGACGTCCGAACTCACGTATCTCCACTGAGAGGTCGCAGACAGATCATGTATAACCGTCAGTCGGTTGGCCACGAATGTGCAGAACCTGGTTGATTCATTGTGTATATAATAAAGGACTATCATAGAATCGGTCCAGAACGTTATTTTTTGGAAGTACCTATCGGTGCTTGAGCGGATGAGATCAGCCACGCGCACAGCCAGAGTAGCAGCTGCCAACTCTAAACGTGGTATAGAGACGGCTTTGAGGGGGGCAACACGGGCTTTCGAATAAACGAGTGAACAATGTAAATTTCCTGTGTCGTTAATAAAGCGATCATATGCTACTGCACTGTATGCTACTTCCGAGGCATCGCAAAACACGTGCAGTTGGGCTCGCATCGGATCGCTGATATCTTTGGGCTTTAGACATCGGCCCAGCTGAAAAGTCTTCAGGCTCCGTAAATTAGTGATCCAGTTTTCCCAACGAGAGCTCTCGATGCCAGATAGTTTTTCATCCCAATTCAGTCCGTTTTTGCATAAGGATTGCAGTAAACACTTCCCTGGTATCAGCCAAAGCAAAGCGAAGCCCAGAGGGTCATAAAGTGAGGACAAACAGGACAAAATACCCCTACGAGTGGACGGTTTTGCGGGCATATTGAAATTGATCACCAGAATATCGGAATGCGTATCCCACTGCAACCCCAAAGTTCTTTCAGTGGGTAGGGGGTTGACGGCAATATCTCGCATACCAGAAGAACGTTCAGTCGCACTAACGACCGAGAGTATACGCCGGTCATTAGAAGCCCAGTTTCGCATACGAAAGCCGCCTTGAGAGAGAAGTTTACAAATTTCGTCCACAAAACGTTTGGCTGAATTTACATCACATAACGAGACTAGACAATCATCAACGTATATACTCTGGTGAATCGCTCTGCAAGTTGATGAAGAGTAAGATGAACCGAAATCTCCAACAGATTTTGCAACGCAAAGGTGGCACAAAAGGGCGAAGAAGTCAATCCGAATGGGTGATATGTCCACTGAAACTCAACTGGCTCTCCTTCAAGGTCGTCATTTTCCCACCACAAAAATTTCAGAGCAGGTCGATCAATCGGGTCCACTTTCACTTGCAAGAACATTTTCTCTACATCCCCTGCCACTGCAATACGCTCAAGTCGGAAACCCAACAACACACTTACTAGCTTAGCGTTTAGGTCAGGTCCTTGGTATAGATTATCATTCAGAGGCACGCCCTGACACTTGGCAGCACAGTCAAATACAACACGAATTTTTTCTCGTTTTCGGGGGTTGACAACGGGGTGGTGTGGTAAGTACCAGTGTCTCGTAACTGGGAACGCTTTGTTGCCGTCAACTCGCTCGATGTATCCCATCTCCATGTACGAACGGAATGTTTGCTCGTATTTCCGAAGTAATTCGGGATCTCGACCCAACTTACTCTTGAGATGGATTAGTCGTTTACGCGCCAACTGAAAATTGTTCGGTAAATTCAGCGTACTGTTTCGCCAAGGGAGTGGCAGTTGGTAATGCCCTTTTATGATTGTAACGGAAGATTGCACAATAGCCAGTGCCCGTTTGTCCTCCAATGAGTGACTCGCAGTCGTTGTTGAAGTGTCCGTAAACTCCGAGTCGTATAGCTTCTTAATGCTGTGCGTCACGTCCTTTTCTTGATTTACAATGCAGTGACAGACAGCGTCCTATTTTTGCCTGCCACGTAAAGACCCAAGCAGCATCCAGCCCAGCAGTGTTTTAACGGCGAACGGCTCCCTTTTGCCACCCAGACGTTGGCCGAGTACCCAATGAGCTTCCACGATATCATTCCCAATGAGTATGCCAACCTCGCAATCAGTGAGCTCGTCGAACATTATATCGCTCAGGTGTGGCCACGAAGAGGCTATCCTTTTAATTGTCGATTCTGCACGAAGTGGCAAGTCTTCGACTACCAGAGCCCTTTCAATCTCACCTGACTCGGTTCCATTCATGGGCAGCACCCTTAGACTTCTGACTTCCGAGTTGCATTTGATTGAACCGCTTAAGGTGTTTATTGTCAATGTTGTTAGCGTTGTTAACACCCCATTTTCGACAAGAAGCTTTCGTTTAACCAGAGTGACATCCGAGCCACTGTCCAAAAATGCGCAAGTTTCGACGTTTCCTGTCGGAGTTGCTAACTTGATAGGAATAACCCCCAGTCGTGATGGTACATGCGTAACTCCAGTCAGGGAACAAAGCCCTTCATCATGTAATGTTTGTTGATTATTTTCCGACGATATTACATGCAAAAGCGTATGATGTCGTTTTTTGCACCCGGAATGACCGCAAAGTTCTCTGGTGCTGTACACCTTGGCAAAATGCGTATTACTAAAACAAACAAAACACGCTTTGTGTTGCCGCAGACAATTCCATCGATCTGCGACACCCATTGCAATTAAACGTGGGCAATTTGCCACTTCATGTGCATTAGAACATATGTTACATGGCCGTTGATCTGGTTCGACACTCGAAATGGCAAAATTGTTAGGGTTCTCCCGTTTTTGATGTTGGGCCGTGGCAGCAAAGGGCTGTTGAGAGCGCTTGCCATCCCCAACTCGAGATATTTGTCCGAAACGACTTCTTGCTATCCTAGCTCGAGTATTTACGAATTCCGTGAGGTCTGCAAAATCCGGATCTCTACCATTCATAGATATTTTATCAGCAACTTCAGCCCATTGAATCTGCATAAAAAACAACAAACAGCGCACAATTCGCTCTAGGACATTCAGCGATTGTAGGTCGGAAACGTAGTTCATTTGCGTGAGCGCTATTTCACAACTTCTCATTTTTATGCAAAAATCTGAAAGTGCCTTCGCAGTCTGGTTAACTTGGCGTGCCTGTCTGAAAACACCGTCCAGAAGAGCATTAGCCACTACATGTGGCTGGCCAAATAAGCTGCTCAATATTTCCCGTGCTCTTGAATAAGCCGAAGGTGAGGGAAGCATGACGCATTCTTCTATGGCCGCTCCCGCATCACCTCTGCAATAATGAATCAAGTAAATCAGCCTCTGTCCAGCATCTCCAACTTTGCTCTCTACGTACACTTCAAACTGTCGTATAAACTTCGAAATAATGAACTGGGTTCCCGTCAAACCAGGACAACTCTACCTTGGGCAGTTCTAAACTGGCAGCTGGCAGGATCCTAGCGCTTGTTTTGGGCATATCAACATTCTCACGTTGGCAATGATTACTCTCTTCAGGATAAATTTCATCCAATGTGCATTGTTTCAAATATCATGAGACATGCGCGACGGAATCAACGAGTTGACGGTCGTCATCAAACATCTCTTCATCGGTCTCTACCTATATCCTTGCTAGCTCTGTCCTTTTTTCTGCATCAAAAATAGCCCGTTGAAGTTCGACCTCACGCTTAACTCGCCTCTCTTCTATTTCGGCTATTTTTAAAGCTTTAACTGTTTTACTAGAGCTACGACTACTAATAGAAACGTTCTTACAAGAGCCGGACTGGACGTCTTTCTTCAGCTCTCCTTGTCCTTCGAAGGCACCTGGTTTGTCAAGTCCGAAAGACTGTTGCGTACCGTCTGATTCATTCTTCATAGAACGCGTCTGCATTTGATGAAATTAATTTCGTCCAATTTCTGGTAGGATGTTGAGTACTGTGGAATTCTTTGCTGGCAAAGTGACGCGTATAAGCCAAAACAGATTTCGGTGTTTAATACGGTACTATTGATAGAATAAAGTAACAATGAAAAAACGTACCCTGGACAAAGAATTCCTTTGTTATTGTTCGAGCAGATCGAATTCCCAGCTCAAAGTCAGAATACAAAACTAGTTAATTAAAAGAACGCCGATCGCGCTCAAAAAAGGTTAAAAAAGGGGAAGGAGAATGTCAACAGGGGCCAAATGTGGAAGCACTTGAGAGGAGGGCGTGGAGAATTCCAAGCGTTGACCCGCTGGTTACAACAATTTGGTTTCAAAAAGGTGTAAGTTATGAGATTTTTAAGTCCGTGAAATGCCCCTTCATAAAAAAAATCGTGTCTCTGCACTTACTTATGTTGCTTGTAAAGTTTGCAATATGGTTCAGACTCACTGCTGAATTTTATGAACCCCATATAGTCTCTTCTTAATAGCGTATGAAAACATATGATTTTCCGCATACGCAAATATACAACTTGTAATTTCGAATATCTTAGTGAAACTGCAACGGTAGGTCGGACTCCTAATTGTTTGAGAACTGGAAAAAGCTTTTAAAAGCCTAATTGTACCCTCCCTTCAAGTATAAAATTCAAAGTGGACATAACTGTTTTCCAAATAAACAATAAAATGAATCTTTCATGCATGTTTTCTATGAAATATATCCGAATGTATAAGTGCGTCGAAAATCAATGGGAAGAATTCATGCCACTTGAGTAGTTTTCTGTGGAATGTAGCTCTTGCAGGCGGCCGGAAGTAGGCATCCCGAAGTAACTGAAATATCTCGGGATTATGCTACACAGTTATTAGCATAACAACCCCTCCTAAGCAGTCTTTTCGAGTCGCAAACGCATTTCAGAATTTCGACTAGCATATCATAAGTTAACACACCTACTGTAGGGGTGCACATCCTGCATGAATTACCATGCTGAGAGTTCAAGTGCTATTTAAAAGCCGAGACACGTGTTTCGCCGATATTGCGCCGCCTGATGACACAGATGCGAGAGTTTTGGCTCCTCGGTGCCAACTTCTCGGCATTTTCGCGTTCTTTCTGGCAGGTACTCCGATTCTGGAATTTCATCATTTAATCTCTTAGATATACAGGGATATTATTAACAAACCTACCCAACGCCAATCAAGCCGCATCGCTCGTCGGACTTTAATCCATACCGCCGGAATAACCAATCTAAAGCAACATCTGTCCATGCAAAATGGACTTTGACAATGGCCCCTTTATGAAGGGGAAATTTTCTTAAAATAAAATGTCTACGCCTTCGCGCTAAGACTTTGGACTCCGCATTAAAGCGTGACCGAAGGCAAGAAACCATTTGTAAATTCTGTTTGTCAGTCAGGTATTGATGTAACTTCGGCTGTTAGCCAAGCATTTGCACGACAGTTGTTAATGAAGCATTAGCAGCATAAAACACCACAGCGGCGCCTCCATGACAAACACGGAACGCATACCAAAAAGTTATATTTGAGCTCCTGTCCATGCCTTCTACTGGTTCGGAAAACTCTACCGAATTTCTTACGGTGCTGCGTGGATAATTTTGTGCATGTTATCAAATTTTGACCTCGAATGGTAGGTTTTATGACTTAGCATCATTTCCGCCTTTAAATTTTATTGCTCTAAAAAGTACCTATTCACGTCAATCTTCTAGCCGAGGGGAGTTAGTCCATTTTTTCGAACTGCAGCACATTTTGCTCTGGGTTAGTATCTGCTGATTCACCTAGCACCTTAATATTTTATTAATCCACCACCCCCGCATTTCATTTTATTAACAAGCACACCTAGGGTGGTTTCCAACCAGTTAGAAGTTTTTATCGGCTCTCCACAGTATGCATGCCGTAATCTCAAATACTTTTCATAGTCTGCCACCGTAAGATAAATAAGGTTTAAGGAAAACCAAAGAGCATGGTCGTGTTTTGCTCTAGTAATTGCCACCAATTATCTAGAAACGAAACTAACATGACAGAGATCTGGCATTCGTATCCGAAGTAGCTTCTTCGAGGTTCATCAAAGTCAACCTCTCTACCCACGAGCCATGAAGTGACAGTCTCTTAGCTGTGACTGTGTATATACGTTTCGCGCGGGAACGGGTCTTAGTGATTTCACGACGAGGATGGAATGAAGCCCGTCTTATCGACTTATCGCGAGTTATAGTTGTTAAACAGAGACTCACTTGAATATCCAAAGGGGATAGGATGAACCCTTCTGGTTAGTCGGCAGCCACTGTTCCGCTGCCTTCTACCCCAGGGTCCGCGGGACCTGGAATTTGACCCCAGGAATTCGAAGGTTTTAACATGCCAACTATTTTGTTTGCCATTTCAAAAGATCTCATATTTAAACTTTCGTCTAGGCATAAAGTGCTCATTAAGATTTCAGACAGTTAACTCTGGCGTATTAAAAGCCCCAGATAGCCAGCCATCCCTATAGATCCACAACACTCAAAACTACTGGATTTGCCGGCCTACACGGAACTTGGGCTTTGACTTCCACCCGATCTTTAATTTAACAGGTGATAAGTACTATTTTTCAGGTACTCATGCTTCTGAAAAATCAGCATTTGTGTTGGTAGATTTGTGTAGCAGTTTTTATATGCACTAAGTACATTATTTAGTGCTAATACGTCAGGTAAGACAGTACACGGCTATGCAAACTGAACATGTTAGTATGTATCTCGAATATTTACACAATTATGGGGACTAGAGCAAATCATAACAACTTTTCTTCATTGCCTTCATTTCAGGTTCTCACCCTCAATTTAGAACGAAATTATCGAAATTTCACTCAAAAACAGAGAATTTCCTGAGAACCATAGAAAACGTTCTAATAAACTCATATAGAGCCGCAGACAGTCGACGAAATGAAAAAATGGACATTTGAATAGTATTGGTACTGAAAATACGGATAAATTAATTTTTCAGTAAATCCACCTAGACTCTAGATACTTGACTGGGCTAGAATAACGAGTTTTTCAGGCAGAAGTTCTTCTTCTGGGCAAACTAGCGAATTATGACATCGCTGTATAACAGTGATCTTCTCACAAGTGACTACAAGGACTGCGAAAATCATTAAAGCATTCAAAACCATAACCGTGATCATCCGGACTTTTAGGATAGTGTTCAACTTGTCACAAACAGTAAGTATGCGCGACCAATGAGAGGAGTGGTTTCAATAAGTGACAGAGATTACTACTTCTACTTTATGACCAACCCTTGCGCTTTTTAATCATTATTTGACAAGAACGTATGTGCTATTACCGATCTGAACTTTAAAAGGGTCAATAAATGACTGCTTGTCAAATGCTGTGAGATATTTGATGCAGAAATTGAAGCCTTGAACGATTTAAAATGCCTTTAGATACTCATTTCCGAGCTCGGTTCTACTTTGTAGTGGAGATGGTCCGATTCGTGAACGCATCCCACATCTCAAATATCCACCATCTTGTACAACCATAAAGGTGGGGATGGACTATTTATTTCCCACATACAGAGCTGTTGCATTGCCGGAAGTTTTATGTCTAAAGACCATATAGTATTGGCTAATAAAGTGTACACGCAACAGATTATTTGATTACCCATATCTCCATTTAGGTTTACATTAAAAAAATTTGATGTCATTAGTTAACTGCGCGACGACACGACGGCATTCTTCAACTAGCTGTAATGCGAGCACAGAGTTTCTTTTAAGCTGTCGCGCTCGGACAGCTAATTATTTTAACAGGTGGGCATAACGCAGTTCAGGGAAATCACTTCTTAAAAACCCAGACATAGGAGGTATCTGACTGTTCGCCATAATTTAAAAAAGTAAAACCGGTTCTTACTCGGATGGATTAAGTTTGTGCTTTGGGTTTTTAAGGCTGATAAAAAGCTTCGTTGTGTAAAGTTGCTTGTTTTGAGTAAATACTAGATGAAATATTATGAAATCTTTATGAGATGAAGAACTCCACAAATCAATTCGGGGCATTGTATGTTTTGAGCATTCCAAGATTTACAGAGCTCTTGCTCTTTTGACGGAGCTTATCAGTTTTATCCTGTGCAAAGTAGGGCCGTGTTTTGATGTGAAAATCGCTTCCATTGTTCCAAAATTATGAAAATACTCCAATGAGATCATTCCTCTCCGTAATTTGAACCAGTTTGACGTCTGGCCAACAAACGGGCGGATTAAAAACAGTTTCCCCAGATCCGGGAGTAGTGATGTCTCATTCGTTTTGTACTTTTATGGTCGTATTTTAAGAGGTCTCGAGGAACACATAAATAAATCGACCATCAAACTAGTTTTACGTGATTATAGGAGATACCTATTCGTTATGACCGCTTTTTAACCAAATGTAAAACGAGTGACCGAAAAACGCCTTGGGTTGAGTTTTTGGGCGTTTCTGCCAACTTTACTCTATTTTTTCTAGCAATATGCCTCAGATGTAGATTGGAAACTGCACATATAATCGGAAATTCCGACAGCAATCCTTACAATAAGGAGATTCAGAGAGATAATACTACCTTTTCTTTCGACGAATGCAAAAATGATACTCTAACCGCTCTCTAGTTCTCTCTTGAGGAACGTGGAGTACCTCATTTCATCTAGGATTTATGAGCGCCGCTTGAGTACCGATTTTCACTTAAGGATCAGCCGGATGGAAGCTCCTTTTTTAAATAATTCCTTTTACTGTTGTCTATAATAAATGTACGGACTTGGATTATAGCACTCGGCAGGAACCGACCGATGCAGCAGACTAAAGCTTATTGGATACATTGCAAACTCTGTTGTAAACGAACGTTATTGTAAAATATTTCCTATCCAGCGAAAGTTCTTTTTGCATCCATATGTGCGTATAGTTGCTCATAATCGGAAATATAAACGCCCCCATCCATTCTAGTAATTTTCGTTGCGGTTAAACGCTAGTTGGCCACAATTTTCTTTTTTGTAACGACTGAAAAGAAAGCGCTGAGTTCACAAACTGTGTTCTCTAGTTGCAGTGACAATTTCAGCGTTTGTATAACAGCGCCTCCGTGGATATCTGACTAACTTCAGGCAGCTTACTTCTAGGTATGTGAATCCGCTTCTGAAACACAAGACTTTTAGAGCTTTCTTCAATGTTCTGATTACCTGGTAAACGTTTTTTAAAGCAAGTGTTTATATGTCACTCCGCGTTATAAATTAAGATCTCTTTACCTGCATTGTAAGATAAGCTACTGCCATGTCTAATCGTTTCGAAATGATAAAGAGAGTTAGCCAACATGGTTATGTGGCGCTGGTGTGACATGATACACCATAGAAGACTTTGAATTGGAGAAAGGTCAAGGGAAGTGCTTTTAGCTCGCTGCTGCACAGCCTTTTTGCCTGCGCGATTTTCGTGGCAATTCCAGTCTTTTGGTTTGCACAGTACGTATCTACCCACCCAAGATTTGAAGTGGAAATAGGCCGATTTATCATGCGTAATCGACAGGGTTAATAGGGATCTGCTTATTTTAGACTCGGGATTGGATACTTTCATAACCAACTCTGTTTCTACGCGGTTCGTCCACTCGGTTCGGTTTTGCCTAAGAACTTTTTTCATACCTTTCGCTGGAGGCTTTTCCCTTAATTGAGTGTAGTTCATAATGGCATGCTAAGTCGAAAAGCAAGACATTAGTTTGAAATGCAAATGCGAAACTCGTAAAAATAGGTAAATACAAAACACAGAGTTATTTGTACTAGTTAATCTAAAAGGGTTGTCGTCCACAATAGAATCTGATTGTCAAGGAAATGGAACGTTGCTTGTCGGTTAGTAGACTTGATGTAGGCAATGCATGATCTATAAGAAAATGATGTTTTATCTAAAATTTCGGAAATTTAAATATATTTTCATTTTTAAATGTAACATACTCTAATGAATGTCTCTCAGTCTTGCGGGTAATGTGCAGATAACTTTGTCTCCTAACCTTTTGCTCCCACAACTGTTCATGTGACAGAGAAAAGCGCACGAGGCAATTCGTGACGGAGTTGGCTGACCAACTCCAGCCCACCTTTTCCTTTTGGCATACAGGCCGTGACATACTTGCCGGGAAATTATAAGAAGGTTGCCTTGCCAGCTCTACAAGAATATATTCAAGACTGAAGCCTTCGGCGAGAGGCTTGCCTAGGAGCTAGTCTATCTCCCCCTTGAATACAGAAGCATAGGAGGGCGATGCATAGGCTCGAAATGTGTTCCACACAAGTCTGTATCCTCCACGAATGGCTGAGCAGCGGTTGCTCGGGACGTGTCGTTTAGCGTAAGGGTAGACAGTTGCCCAAACCATTCTTCGCAATGTAAAATAACTTTTCCTATGTAACAGTGTCTCTTGTTCTGTTCTTCATGAAGACAGCCATTCATTTAGTAGGTTTTATGATCATCATGAAGGCTTGCAAGCACTAATAACTGTACGCGCTACGGCCAACTTTACTGGACCCTCATTAGCAGCTGACGCGATAGGTCGAGGCCGTATATATAGCAAATGGCGCATAAAAACAGCTTGCATTTCTTGTACAATAAGTATATGAGACTTCCATATCGACTAGGAATTTTGTGAAAGTTACCCTCAGATTGGTTGTGGCAGGGCGCCTGAAATGTCTCAAACGTAGCTGCTGCATTAACTTATATTTTATTGGTTTTTCCGGGCACCGCTTAGTATTCTTCAATATACCGAACTACGTTAGAACGTTCTCTGGCATATTTTTTTCAAATTACCAGTTGAATCTCTGCAAAGGTGTGCACCGTATGAGCTCCTCCATTGTACCTGTGCGCTTGAACAACCTCATCCACATTTCTAGTTATGTTTTCACAAAAACTGCTGCAATTGAGCGTCTCCAGTTGATAAAACAAAACGGACATCGGATATGCTCGGATGAGTTAAATTATGAGCATGGTGATGATTCCTTGCCTCTATCTGTCACATCAACAGATGTTTAAAACGAATTTGGACACGTTAGTGCTAAGCAATATCATGAAATGAAATCGTCAATCGATTGGCTCCATGCTTCTTTTCCATTATCATTCTGTTAATTTAATGAAGTAAACATTAAAGAATTTTGAAGCTTTGTATGCAGGCCGGATGAAGTTGCCCCGAAATATATCGCAAGTGTGCGTGGAAACAGCGGAAACCGCCCTTATCACATTAGAACGCTCTATTTCTCCGAAAAAGACACACCCCAAGATCGGCAGCCTCAGTGGTATGAGTATTCTAAATTAGAAGCGGGTGTTTCCATGTAGTACTTGGTGAGGTCTGGAGTCGTTGAATCGGTTATACGCTCACAAACTACGCAGATTTGTCTCAAGATACCGACAGTCAGCGGGTGTTGGACTGGTTATTTCAAGAGAATTCCTTAATTCGTTTGAAATGGACGCTCTGTTTGTTTGGATATTCTCGGCACCCTCAAAAAACCCCACCTCGGAAATTTAACTTCTTAACTAAGCCGGTAATAGGGAAGAATAGCTACGCTTTTATTGCACAGCCCTTTGGGCACATCTGCACAGGCCACACAGTCAACAATTGATGTTTGTTCGGACAACTCCCACAAAGATAGAGGGCGCTCACCAATCGCTTTTATGGAACTCATTCCTCCCGTTGTGCCTTTGGGCTCTCTCTCTCGAGGCCAACCAACAGCCACGGAACAGTGCCTGATGCATTGTACATTAGCTGGGAATGCGCTTGACAATCTAGAGGGCCAAGTTGGACCACAGCACTCGTTTATCAGAACGCGCAGTGTCCGTTCGTGCCCATAACTACTGCCGCACACGAAAAGGGTGTGATGGCACGCCTACGTGCAGGCTTCACGCCGTGCCACCACTGAGCACAATCCCACCACAAGGGGCTGACAGGCGCGGACAGTGACGTGGTGCATGGAAGATGCAAAAGAGAGTGGAGTCAACACTAGGAAATCAGCGCGATCGTCACTAATAAGAACCTGAACTCATGTGTATATCACCATGCGTTAACAGTCCGGGTTTGGGAGGTTGCCAATTGGCGGGGTAGTTTGGTAATCACAGGACTGGGAGTCAGGCTAAATGAGCCCCTTTGAATGTGGATCCACTAACACTCCACTTTCAATGCGATCTGATTTGCCAATT
>CACRXP010000191.1:103694-143687 GCA_902702965.1 Spirometra erinaceieuropaei | reverse complement strand
GCATAGCGGCGCATGATATAGGCAGAATGTTGTTACCGACAAAGACAAGGGAGATTGGAAGGGC
The DNA here is from genome assembly GCA_902702965.1 of Spirometra erinaceieuropaei. Taxonomy (NCBI): domain Eukaryota; kingdom Metazoa; phylum Platyhelminthes; class Cestoda; order Diphyllobothriidea; family Diphyllobothriidae; genus Spirometra; species Spirometra erinaceieuropaei. The sequence goes on along the minus strand of CACRXP010000191.1, from coordinate 143,623 downwards.
CATTTCTGGCTTACTAACCGTCGTTAGCCAGTCATACCCAGCCGCGAAGCGTGGAACACCTGGGGCTCGAGCTCGCGACCTGTTGGTTAGAAGTCCAACACCTCTAACCACTGGACCACGGGCCCATTGTCCTGTAGGTTTCGATCGGGAATATACAATGGTAGAGGGGAGCGATCACCGGTCGTTCTTACGGAACTGACTCGTTCCGTTGTGCCTTACGGGCTCTCTCTCGAGGCCAACCAGCAGTTGTTGAGCTCCAGCCCGCCTCCGGTTGTACTGACTCACTCTTGCCACCGGACTCAGGTGGGTGAGGAAGGAGAAAGTGCAGCAGATTTTGCCCAAGTCTGCTTTCACTTTGGCCTAATGCAAACGCAAGTCACCGTCCTGCGCCCATTATGCCGTGGATATACGGGGCACACCATCGCTCGCGATGGTAAAGCTGTCGTATGTGCAGTGGTTTTCTCCCCTGTCAACTCCCTCATTTAGGACTATGTGGGAGCCAAATGGTATTGTTAACGTATAACTGCAAAGATCCTGAAGACAAGCTTCGCCATTATCGGGCATTAATCCAGAGTTTTCGCAATCCCAATCAAGCGGCGGTGCTTAATCCTGTAATACTGCCTAAAACAGAAATCAACATAACAAAACCATCTTATATTTTCATCTGATTTTTCTCAGAAAATTTTCAAATTCTAATTCTTAATAATATTAATTGTGGTTGGGTTACGTTGTACCATCTGTCGAATTAACCAAACCACGGTCTTGAATACATCAGAAGTCAAGGCAACTTCATTGCTGAAGCTAGGAATTTTTTCGAAATTAATATGCAAATTGCGAGTTTAAATCACATGAAATTTAATTGGTTAGGCTTAACGAAGTGTATACGTAAGCGGAATCATTTCATATGACTTCTGAAGGTTATGCGTCAAGCACACGCATAACTGTATGTCAATAATGACGGTAAGCAGTCACCACATCTCCACACGTGGCGAAGAGTGAAGTTTTCGCAAAGCAAGCGTGACTGGCAAACTCCTGCAGATGTTAACCCATAGCGCGCACATACTCAAAACACCAGGCTTCATCCAGCTGGTTAAACCACTCTAGTGAAAAGATGTGGTTTGTGTATGCCGTTCGCAAGTGAGAAGACCGATGGACCGATCGATAAAAGCTCGAAAATTCTTAACGATTGAGTACGCACATATCGAGTTAAGAATTGGTATAAGTAATGGCGAATGCCGTTACAATTTTCTGTTATCAACCTTAGGCGCAGTCTGGGAACCCGAGATTCAAGTCGAAATGAAGGCAAATCGAAAATGGTGATCTGTGCCCAATAGTCAGAGTAGAAACGTGAATTCTACAGCCATAAACGTATCCTATGACATTGTTGGCTGCAAAATCGGTGCGGATTGTAGAATATGTTGCTGGCAGAATGTCCCGACTTGCAAGACGTGCAGGGGCTGTTTAGTCAGTCACTGTCAAAAACCTCTTCTGCAATCGTTTCACATTAGTCTTGCTATAGGGCCATGATGTAAAGGGTGGGGGCTTGACAATCTGGGACTACACGATCAGCGTCGGCAGTGCCTGTCATTAGCGATATTGTCCCCAGTGAATTGAATAACTGGAATATATGTAAACGCATATGTGGAATCTCGCAGATCTGAATTCAGGTAGGAAAATTTTCGTTCTGCTTAGACTTCGATTTCCAATCTAGAGCTCTCTAGGGCAGTCAGCACACCCCTAATAACCACTTCAACCTACCTTTTTACTGTAGGTATTTTCTCTATAAATAAGCCTTTATATAGTGGGCATTATTACGATTCGAAGGAAACCACCCATTTGGCGTTTACTGTATTCTAAAATATACCATTATTATCAAGATCTCTCTCGAACAAAGTCGGCGACCTGTCGACATTTGTTTACTGATAGACCTCCTGCGCCTCCAGCCCATGACTTTTACATAGCAAGGAACAGTTAAGTTTAATTAAGCTTTGCCGCCTTTCATGAAAACGACCTGCATTTTGAACTGACAAATTAAAGGACGGGATTTTGACCAGCAAACTCCTTATTTGAAGGTTCGCTAAGTAAATGTAAAGGAAACTGAACTCGACGACAGCAGGAAAGCAATTTTAAATTACTTCTAAACTAGTAATCGCAAGACGCGTTTGACTAAAGATTAAAAACACAACCAGAGCTTTTGTTTGTAAGTTCCAAGGTACTTTAACGCATATCAAAATATGGGTTTGATTTTATTTGCTACGCACTATCAAGTGTGTATAACCAAAAATGGCTACGGTATGGAGAAGGACCACACTTTTCTGTCGGTAGAGTGTGGTTCGTGCCATGCGTGATTGGCGATAGGGGGGTTTTACGGGCGGGCAGCGTACTAGACAGTAAGCTGACGAAACGCATGATAACACAGAAGTTGTTTGGATTCCTCCTGACGGACTCATCTTATGCTTTCGTACGACAACGGAAATGTGCGTGATAAGGGAAAAGAACAAAAAGTAAATTTCAAGAATAAAGGAGTTTCAGTGGTGGTTTGAAGTCGTGAGAAGTCATTGTTATTGACAGTGTAATGTCTGCAAATGCCTGCGAATGGATGCCAAAATAAAAGCCTCTATGACGTGATCCGCAATCTGCCGTCAGTTAGATGGGACCCCTCTTCATACCGTTGCTCCTAAAACCATGAAGGCTACGACACACAGTATTGGGCTACCTACCGGGCTGTCTTTCACGAACCAGGCTTACATGGCACACACAGACGGGTTGTCTCGCCAAAATAACGCCAAATTCCCCGGCGATGAATAGACCAGCTACTTCTTAAGATTGTCATGTGGTCACATGACAACGGCATTTAGTAAACACTGCATCCCTGTGCGTTCAGCGTCCTTGTCCTCAACTGCCTCTGCGGATGGGTTGAATTTTAAATCTTAAACACCAAGCGAATAAGCCTATTATCCCAACGATCGCATTTCACCCGTCTGAACTGTTTACTGGGACTTGCATCCACATTTTAACTTACGCGAACACCATCGCATCAAAGGGGTATCAGTAACTTAAATCCATTTGCTCTTTATAACTTCAGGTACGTGGCATCGAAGAAGTCTCTTTCAAAATAAAAAGTTCGCGATCTTTAAAATCGGGTTTCCGGAGTTGAATCTTTATCGATCCCCGGATGAAAACGCATAGGAAAATAGTAGTCGCGGCAAAGACAAGGGAGTGTGGAATGACCGCTTCCGGCTTGTTAGTTGTCATCGGTTGGGTGCTCCCAAAGCCAGGTTTGCGGGACCCGGGATTCGAACCCAGATTCTATGGTCGTTGATGGTTAAGTCTTACGTCCTACCGTTAAGCCGACGAGTTTCGTTTGGCTGGCTGACGATAGCTAACTTGTCAGAAATGACCGTTCGAGTCTACATTACCTTTGTTGTTACTCCCTCCTGCTTGATTACTGGTCGCTGTACGACCGTCCGCGCGGACAACGGGACAAGGATATTCCATAGTCTGATCGGCGAATGCATTGTTCAGAATAAAAAGAAAAATTCGGCATGCTGAACTCCAGATTATAAGCAAGCAGCAATTGTGAGCAAGATTAATGTTATTGAAATGCGTCAAAAGGACGTCTTAAAATCGATAGCTTGGTTTTATAAGGGAAGATACGCAATTAAGGTCGATTTTCAGGCATGAAAATAACAAAGGTCTTATTAAACGCCTATCTGGATACTTTAAACCAAAAACCCCTAAACTGTAGACTAATTAAACGTGTACAAAGAATTGATAACAATGACTACTTTGCTGAAAGTCAGATTACGGACATGTAGCGGTCAACAAGAGCGAACAGGGGAAAATGGAAGTTCAGGCCTTTTCTGAGATATCCGGGCTTGTAACAATTTTGGCTTGCATGAAAAGCATGAATCGTAGGGTTTGGCTAGGCCGCTGCTCAAAGTGGGTGAACTATCGAACGCGGAATAGGAACTTCCTGCTATTAGATGTAGGCATGTATCCAAAGTCCATCATCGCGTAATGGATTAGTTTTTTGAAGAAGGAGCCAAGCATAAATCCTGCACGTGCCAGAGATGACCACCACTTTGCTGACCAGCGGAACGTAAGGGTCTTTTCTAATAAATTTTTTCTAAATACCCACTTGCTTGACGTTTTAATCTGCTTGCTGCAAAAATCAATAGACTAGGAAATATTGGCGTGGAATCGTGAAAAAGCAGCACAGCAGATGGCCGAACATTTTTCATTTTTCTCGTCCTAGGTGACTCAAGTTCACATTATAACAGAGTAAATAAAAATATCTCATAATTGTGAAGGAAAACTTCAAGTGTCAGTTAAGCCATCAGTCTCCACATAAATTATAGTTGCAGTAAATATGGATTTTGATTGTATCCTCGGGAGTTTCTCTGTAGAAAAAGTTTGCCGAATGAAAATTCGATCTCTAATACCAAACGAAAAGGTGGTAAGGCGCGGGAACAGGTGCAGCCCGTGTGGCAGATGGTCTAACGCTAAATGCCAGGGTGATACTTTTTCTCGTGCCCCAACTCCAACTCTAAATTTAACCCCGACCCTGGTTCTAACCACCCTTGGAATTAAGCGCAGGGTCAGTCGTGGCAGAGGGTTCCTATTCCCTTTTTCCACCAAAAAGGTTCCCAGACATATTTCAATGGTCATCAGTCCACAACTTTTATGTACTTCTTCGAAAGGCAGTCGCAAAATAAGTGGCCTAAAGCTGCGAGCTCATTCGAGTTACGATACAGAAACCGCCTAAATGCACCATTTGCGTGAATTACAGGGCAAGACCGTTAAAGTCCTAACTTGTGCGGTATTTTCAATTCGAATTTACCTTGTAATGATTGAATTTCGTCTCTAACAAAAAACGTCGACGTTGTTGGAAAGTCCGATGGTTGGCGGAGGTGCTCTTAGATAAGGACGTTAGGGACCAACAGAATAGACTGTCAAAAGAAGAGTGGGCGTTCACCGGGAGGGGTTTATTTGAGATGTCATTAGAGAACATGAAAATCACCCCGAAAACCAAATATGGGAGCGACGCATGACTTGGAAGAATACTTGTAGTAGATTCTTTTGATTTTACAAGTTTTAGACGTACAAAATACCCGTTTCTTCTCATCGAACCGGTGATTGGTGCAAACACTGGAGGCGCACCTCAGGGTTTGCCTCAAGAATCTTCTTAACATAAGGCGGGGTTGAAGGATAGTTGCAGTAAATTTAAACGTCAAGTGTGCTCTTTTAGCATGCTATTACCGACAAAGACAAAACAGACTGGAATGACCATTTCTGGCTTATTAGCCGTCGTCAGCCAGTCAAACGCAGCCCTGAAATGTGGAACAGCCGAGGCTCGAACTCGCGACCTGTTAATAAGAAGTCCAAGCCTCTAACCAGTAGACCACGAGCCCGTTGCTTTGTCAATTTCGATTGGGAATATACATTGGTATGCAATTGCATTCTGCCTATATCATGCGCTGCTGTGTGGCTGCTGGTTGGGATCGAGGGAGGGCCCGTAAGGCACAACGGAACGAGTAAGTTCCGTAAAAACGGTCGGTCAGCGCCCCCTATCAATGTGTTCTTTTATTCTAGATTACCTTTTTGCTTCTAGTAACACATGAGATTGTTCCAGGTCCTGTGACCTTATTTAAGGCGTAGCCTGTTAAATACATATTCGTATTTTTGCAAACCTTCGGGAGACACATCGGTTGCGTGGTCGCACAAGTTATTTTTCAACAATAAATCAATCTTCCCTTTAAACATCAAAAGAACTATTTCTTAGGATATAACTTTTAAGCGACCTCACAGAAGTAGAATATTAGCTTACACTAAACTGACGATTTTAGAAAGACCGGAACATTCGTTAATACATCTAATAGTAATAATTGTATTTAATACTGCCAACGAAAAATGAAGCACAGATCGTGCCATCGGTGAAACAAAATCCTGACGAAATAAATATACGTGGTAGTGTTTTGGGAGTTTGGATGGCTTAGGAGAAAGCAACTACATTCCCTGAAATGACGTCAGCTCAGAAACAGAATATGAGCGCTTGGTAAAACAGCTGCCAATGAAAACGTGAAAATTCCTATTGACCCAACTGTGAAAAACTCGGTGCCTCGGTGGGATTCGAACCCACGCAGTAAGGAGAAGGCTTTAGCGCAGCCAACGCTCTAGCCACCTGAGCGCGAAAAATCAAAAGTATAGACTGCCAAGTGAATGTATAACTTCAAGTTAAACCACCAATGGAAAAACTGAATAACTTTGCTTTATGTGACCACTGAACTTTAGGAAGGAATCACAACATCTTAACTACAAATTAATTCCTACTAGAAACCACATTACGAATCTGTGGGAGTCCATAGTGAACGGAAACGCTGGAGGTTGACTCGAAATTTAGTACGAGAGTGTTTGTATGCAAATCTGTGTTTGGCGGTTATTTCTATAGCTTAAATACAGCGGAGTCATTTTCTACCCGTTAAACAAGTTTCGTCTAGAAATTAACGTCGTTTGGCTTAAAATAACAAAACTTTAGGCTGCGTTCTTACGTAATTGCTATTTAAATTGCCCGATTCCGGCGTCCCGGAAACCCGTTATTGCTTGGACTTTATATTCTCAAAACTATTTGCTTGACCTTTTACTATTTCAAAGTGCTTTAATGATCCAAAATCCAGTCCTGCCCTAAGAAAGTCTGAGATAGCATAGAGTAAAATCTTCCACTGAAAAATATTGGGTGCAGGAAAATAACACATAATTCCCCGTGACTGGTACTCGTATCCACCTGGAACTACCTTGTTTAGTAAAAGCCACAAACACTTTTCCGACATCTGAATGGAAAATAAACGCTGTTTAGAGTGCACGTTTGCAGAGATTCACTTACCAAACGACAAAACGCCACCGCGAATGCGGTTATTCATACCATACCGCATACATAACACGTGTCATATGTGATTTATTCTAACCTGCGAGTCGTCTGAGAACATTATTTTGGCTTCGCGTAGGATGGCCATCCCCAATAACGTCCGAGCAGCAGCGACACACTGTCTTTAATAACCATCCTGCTGCAGTACAGTTGTCTTGAACTAAGCATTCAGAAGAGCGAACATGAAGAAGCCTTCCTATTTTTTATCATACACTAAAAATGAGCAGTGTTTACATTTGCAAACAGTGATCGTGATTGTTTTCTTTCATCTTCCTGGAGTCAGAAATCGTTGTCGTCCCAAGTCTCTTGCTAAAGCCTATTCCTCTGGCTCTGATGGCCTTTCACATCTTAAAATGACTTTTGTCTCTTACGTGAGGACCATCAGGGAGTGAGATGTCGTAAACGCACTCCGTTTACCCCCGTTCTTAAATGTGCGCCAGAGAAAAACAAAAGTGCCGCTGGCACTGACGCAGGAAATCTTGCCTTCAACCAGAGCATATTTTGCAGACTGCCTTTGAGACACAAAAATGAAGGTTATTGTTTGCTATTCTACTTCTAAACCGTAGGAGATGTTGACACAGTCACGAAAGAAAAGTATGTTCACCGAAAAGGAATTGGGATGGTGTGAGGAATGCAATTCTTTACTAAAACGAGAGTGACAGTTACCAGAGCATGTGAGGGGCATAGACAAAAGCGGACTTTGAAATCCGTACACAAAATGGGATATACCCACTTTAATGGCACCTTAAAACTGCCCCGGTTAGTCGCCTGGTATTGCACGGGGTAACAACGTCAAGCCCAACTGGATGGAACGATCGTCATTTCGGTGACGGACAGTTATGATTGTTAGGTGGATATTCTAATTGGTTCCACCTTGAGAATCTTATTCTATTTTCGATAGGCACAATTGCGCATAACTTAGTGGCCGCAAAAAGACCGACACGCTATTCGCTTGGTCAGGTATTTGAAACCCGGACCGGTCTACATTGTTTGACGGTGCAGTCAATCTTACCAGTGCTCAGCTCAGAAGGCCTACAGATTGAATTTGTCTGTTATTTCGACTTTTTCATCCGAAGAAAGACGACCCCAGACTTTACCATTTTTGCGCAAGGAATTTGAGTAAGGTGACACAAAATGCGTCAAGAGTGCATTTGCTTGCGAAAACGTATTTCTAAGTGTTTCATAATGTCACATTTTTTACTGTTGAATGGACTTCTGGGGTAGAGCTCTCGTACTCTAAAGGGCAGGCATTAGTCGGAAAACCTCTAAAGCGCAATGTTTCGTCCAACTAGACATAATTGCTTAGTCCAACTCATACAAAGACACATCTCCTTCAAAAAGTTAAAGGTTTGGCCAAATAGGTAAAAAAGGATCTTGTGAATTGAGTTTTAATTTTACTAATAACACATTACATACGCATTGTCTTCCTGGCGGGATAATTTATCAAAAATTCAAATCCGGCGACTCTGAAAACCTTCGAGACTCAGAATGGATAAATATACGAAATAAGACAGTTCACTAGGCAAGTCCATACGTGAAAGCAAAAAACCCCTACATGACGTGCCAAAATCAAATACGAGATTTTGTTGGTGAAGGGAGTCGGTATGATATGAATTTACTGGGAAACAGGTATTTCGCTGAATGCTCCAAGGTGTAGAAGAACGTAGCCGTTGGAAGGCTTCTCTTTTCGTCGAGTGGATCCATTTCGGCTGAAATCCGTATGGAATCACCATGGTCTCAATCTCAGCACAAAACCCAAGATGTACAGAGCTGTCATCCTGCTGACACTGCTGTATGGTGCGAAGACCTGGACATTCCACAAGAAACAGGCGCGGATACTCAATAAATTTCACCTTAGTCTGACGTGGCAGGAGAGGATCCGGGGCACAGAAGTTTTGGAACAGACTAGAATCTCCAGTATCTGCACCATGCTTAAAGAACTGTAACTACGCTGGAGCGGCCACCTCGGGAGGAAGGGCGATGAGTGACCATAGAAACGACACTTCTATGGCCTTGTCGTTACGGGTGCTCGTCGACAAGTTCAAACTCGCCGCCACAAGGTCAATTTGAAAGATTCCTTGAAGCAATTACAAATTAACATGAAGTCCTGGGAAGGCCTTGCACAGAATAGACCGTCCTGGAGAAGAGTAGTGAAGACTGAAGCAGCAATCTACGAAGGCAAACGGACCGCGGATGCCAAAAAGAAAAGAGAAGTTCGCAAGTCCCAAACGCCACTGCCCCATAACGCCAATTTCTAACCCTCCCCCTACATGCCCGCACTGTCAACGAACATTCAGCTAGCAGATTGGCCTCGTCGAACACCGAACTCAGAGCACCAACAGCCCGATAACCCCAGACGCTACCTTCCCAACACCCCCAGCGCCAAGTATCTTGGTCGTTCACGACGTAGACCACCCTCACACCCGATAATCGCAATTCCGATTCCGCATCCCCGTCGATCACCGTCATATCTATCATACCTGCCACAACCTCCGCGGCGACGACGACTATCGCCGCTCCCACTCCAGTCAACGATCAAGACGCTGCCGACAACCCGCTAACCACCACCCCCACCCTAGCGATGTGGGCTCGGTCCCAAGTTGTCCCCATTGCGATCGTACATTCACCCCATGGTCACTTGCGAATCCATCTCACAGAGACTGGCAAACCAGTGCCCGAAGCATCAACATATGCCAGATCCCATCGCCTTGATTGCCCGCATTGTCCTCGCACATTCTGTCGTCGCGTTAGTTTATTCGGTAGCGTGCGCCTCCATGAAAACTTGTGAAAAATCACAACAGACATACCAACATCACCACACATTCCCCCATCAACACACTCACGACATATGAACACCTCCAGCATTCAATAAAACCGTCACCTCTCACACAAATGAGAAACGTGCTCTTCGGCTCCTTGCTCCATTCAGCCACTCTGCTGCATGTAAGATGCGAGCAATCTACTCCCTGTTTTTGAAATCCTGGTGCGTGCGCATGGGGTGCCAGGTGTTCCGTGTGGCACGCGCAGACGAACTGTTCTCAGCTCTGTCGGCCACCTCTCCTGAATTTAAGCATCAGTTAGTTAGGCTATCCGGATTGTCGACCGACGCACAAGAGTGAGTTAGATCGAATATCAGACACGACACGATTGAGACTATCTCGGTACGTTAAAGCGTAGCTTGGAAGGTTGCCCAATTACGCTTCAATTCGAACCACGCAGTCAGCCCAGTTGTGGGTTTGTGTTTTGAGTGGCCGAATGGTTGACCGAAAGTCGGATTGAGATGCCTCCTTCTCAAAGGCAGTCTTTCGCACATATGAGATCCGGACCGTTTTTCCCCTTTGAGTGTGTAATCTTGGTGTGTGCGTTTGGGGGCCAGGTCGCGTATATGGTGCGCGCAGACGGACCCTCTAGCTCTGTCAGCCACTGCGCGCACTTGCCGCGTCAGACAACTGACCGGCTCGGACAGCAAACTGGTGTCTGGGACTGGGAAGAGCAAAGTTCATAGTCTCAGCGCATACTCTTAACTACGATCTAACGCGCTCGAATCTGTCATGGTACCCCAAAGGTTGCGATTTGGAAGGTTGCCAACTGGCGGGATAACTCGATCCTCGCGGTCAGTTCAGTGTTTGTTTATGTGGGGTGGGAGTCAGGCTGCAATGGTCGCTTCTTAATGTGACCTCCATGGCAGTCCAACTCTGCTGAATCCGATCAGGTGTGGTCAAACATGCTATGGTGCGGATTTTCTCCGTGACAGCCATCTGAGCCCTCTTCCGCCCCCTCCCCCCGTCTTATGGGCTCTATCATGACACTCTGTCCAGCAAGGCGACGAGAGGAGAGCGAGGTGGATGCTCTCCAAGTCGTATACCACTATAAATGTGCATGTCACTGTTTTTGTTCCAACCCTGCTCTGAAGCACACGGTGGACATCGTCGGTGACGACGGTCTGCCTGTCGTGGTGGTACATTCGCCATTGTCATAAGTTTTGCTTTATATAAAACTAAAACTGCAGGAGTACGAATTATTAGAGTATGGAAAGTTGGTTCGCAGGCATTGACATTAGAAGTTGGTTGTTCTTCCCTTTATTAGAGGCTCCCTGCATTTCTTGCAGAGACTTAATAGACTGTCAGGATCTTAGGCAGTGGTCGCATTCGTTAGTAGTTAGGGGAACGTTCTTGCCTCCGTAGAGTATTTCATTCTCCAAGCGCTGGTATAAAACACAGGTTTTTGCAGGGAGATATCTAAAGTAATCATGCGGTAGAGGGACCCTCACCGATCGTGTTACGGAGCTCATTCATACTGTTGTGGCTTAGGACTCTCTCTCTAGAGCCCAATCAGCAACCGCACAGCGGCGCATGATATGGGGAGAATGACATTACCGACAAAAACAAGGGAAAGTGCAACGACCGATTCTGGCTTATTAGCCGTCGTCAGCCAGTCATACTCAACCCCGAGGTGTAGAACACTTGGGGCGCGATCCCGCGACCTGTTAATTAGAAGTCCAACGCCCTTAACCACTGAGTCACGGCTCCTTGTCCTACCATTATATGCCCGATCGCAACCAACTTCCCTTACGTTTTACCTCTCTCTTACATGGCCTATGCTAATACCATTTATGTTTAGGGGAGTTAAAGGAGCCTGAAGGAACCGGGATGAGGCGTCTGGTGAGCCGAGATCCCTGCGGATCTTTGTGCAAGTTAAAGGGATCTCCGAGAGCGCAGCCAATTCCTGCGAGCTGCGTGAAATAGGTCGCTCACAGAACTGAACCAGACCTCCGTCAAGAGGTGATGCAGCCAAATGATAATGAAATTTTAGTAGTCCCGGGAATAACATGACTTCCATATCGAACTTAATTTACAGACCATATGTGAGGATCTATTACTTTTTGATCATATTCTGACGATTTTGTTTCCTATTCAGAAGGAGTTCAGTTATGAATTGTGGTAGATAAAAAACTCAGAGCTTACTTAACAACCGTCAAAAGGTGCACAAAAATTTGGCGATTGATCTTACAGCAAAACGTCTCTACCATAGTTGACTTTTAGGCTATTAAACCAGAAAATACGACTACAAATTAATTGCACTATGACTTGTCTACAGATTGAAGCCTGATTTGCGCGCACAGATGCATGTAATCGTTAGTAATCTAAGCGATATAAGCGCCAACAAGTGGCGTTTAATTCAAAGCTTTCCCTTTTTCAATCGAATTACCGACGTCCTTCGTATTCTGAAAACTCCGCTATAAAGAGCAGACAATCATTCCTCTTTTTGTGATATGAGGATAAACTGGCTGACGACAATATCCAGTGCTACAGTCTTCATTAAACCGGCTCCCTGTGTTTTTCAAAAACTTTCGTTGGGTCCCGTCTAGCCTGCCGGTTTCGAGTAAACAAATGCCCCGCCAGTGGCCAGCATGAAAAAGTATGCCCTTTTAGGGTGGATGCACAGGGGGAACACGTCAGGTTTCCTTATTACCGTATGAGCAGCCTCTACGCGGCATACAGGGAAATGGGCTACTGGAGCATCTAGCGAAAGAAGAACACGTTAATCGTGAATCTGCCCTATATGGTATAAGTTCCCAAATTTTAGGAGAGAGCGATCCCTCGAGACTGCTTCACTTAAGTACGCGGCAAAGCCAATATACAATAGTACCTATCGTCATGACAACTTACTGATTTAATAACTTTTTTTAAATCAAACGTCAGATGCCAAAACATATATCGTTTAATATAAAATTCTTTAATGCTCTTGCGCTTCCGACTTTTTAATCAACAAACCGGCTTTCGAGGTATTCCACAACGGCTTACGTACTAATTGGCATTTTATAAGGTGCCCTGACTAACAAAAAGGTTTTGACAACATCCCTACAAGGCTCTCCTAGCCTAGCTAAATACGCACTAAATTTTTGGAAAAAATCAAATGAGATAATATAAGACGGCTTGAGGCCTGAGAGCGTGATTTAACGAACAAATCCTTGAGAGTTTCTCAAGGTGCCACATTCACTTGTACATTTGTTGAGAAGTAACAATTCATGCAAGTTAAATGGGATGGGATATTTTATATAAAACACTCCCTTACTTCTAGACTGAACAAACCCGACTCCTAGCAGGGAAGTTATTTCAACGTCCTTAGCCCGATTTTCACACGATTTATTTTTTCCCCGCTAATAACTAGTTTTGAAAGTTTCATGGGTCGATCATTAGTCATGGTAAGAATGCGCGGAGATAGACGGTTCTCCTAACATCGACATTGTGCACACAGAGGCTCACGTACGAATTTTCGGTTGATCTCAATCGTTCTTCTAGATCCATGGTCAAATCCTACACAAACGGATGAAATGATCCGCCTTGCTTATCTTAAACGTGACTAAGCGGTTATTTCAAACGGATGGCTTTTAGTACTCTCAGCAATATGGACGGAAAGATTATGCAAAAGAGAAGATGGATCCCCTGGCCACAGTCAGAGTAGTCCATACCAATTTTTCTCATTCTAGCAGGCAATATAAAAGTAGTTCTGACAGGAAGCAATTCAAACAGGCTTAATTTTGAAACGTACATTGTAATTCTTGGAAGATTACATAATGCATGCCCTAGGGCTAGTAAGCAGACGGTTCATCAAGCACTCTTGTACGTTGCACTAGAACTGAAACCTGGCCTGGCAAGTAATACGACAACTTAGGTGCAAAAATACCCTATAAGACATTATGACACTTAAAAACGACATTCTCCTTTCACAAAGGAATATTTTTTCACGATTATAGTACGAAACAAAGGTCTGATATGCTCGCCCTCCTTACATGGGCGGATTAGAATTTTTCGTGCTTGAAAATTCATTTGGCATAGCAATGATTTTTTTATCAGAACAGAAGAGGTCTGTTATGCTTGAACAACTCCATGGGCTCTTGGCTTCAACTATGTTGTCTTCGTTGCTCTAAAATATCAAGCAGACATAATCAAGTGATTTGGTGATAAACGAAAATGTCATCATATAATTTATGCGCTGCACATACGCTTTTCCAACTTTCAGTCTTGTCGAAAGTTCCGTCATGATGTTGGCTGACCTCTGATGTTCCAATGCCAGAAGGTCTACAAGTTCTATTATTGCACTCTCAATTTGTGGCTGCAAAGGACAATACGCGCACTCAGACTTTAGATGAAAGCAAAACCTATTATTTTTCAATCCATGCAGCCGGAATACTTCAACATTTAAAAATTTCGGCAGAAAATCTGCACAATCTAAATACTGATCGCTCCGTAATAAGAAAGGAAGTAACCACTAAATGTCTTACGTAGGCATTATCCAGTTGCTTGATAACTGCGGATACTCTGGCTGCTTGACCATCGAATTGTTGCTTCTTCAACTTCACCTCTGCTTCCGCCTAATAGTGTTCACAGCAAAAGGTAATTCGCTTAAAGTTAAAGTTTCCAAACAAGCAATGAAACTTTTACAATTTGCAATTAATATAACAGAAAATTAGATAAAAAGATATCTTTTAAGTATAACTTACTTTCTCCTTTTTATCTACCTTGCTGACTTTCTCACATTTCTTCAAGGCGTTTTCATAATCGGTCTTGCATGATTCATGTGCTTTTAGTTCTTTCTACATGGAATAGAACACCTCTGGTGAATCATTTTGTAGACAGATAAACTTCGTTTATTGTGTGTTTGTGAAATAGATAGGGCCGACTGCACTCAAACCGCCGTTTTCTTAAGTGAATAGTAATTTGCCAAAAAACTGCAAACATATTTCGTTAACAAGGTAAAGAACAGTTAAACCTGACAGTTTCAATGGGTAATGATCATTTTCAAATGCGAATATAAACAAATGGCAAAGATATAAAAAACCCTCTTTGAATGTTCTTTCAGGACTCCACTCTGTTTTCTTACATCTAACTCATTCAAACCTGGCCCAACTTCCAAAATAAAATATAATATTTTTCGCCGAAATAATAAAGCCAATGTTGCCGAAGTACTATTTCTGTATTAAACGGGATTCCCTGAAAATTATAAAAAAGCTTGTCGATAAATATAAGCACAATAGCCATGTAAAAATATAAATCGGCGAAGTTGCACTTCTCTTTCTAACTGGAACGTTAGATTAATAATAAACAAAGTAACTCACCAGGTCTATATAGATCGGGAAAGTTAGTGACTTTTATTATATCGTATGAAAAATAATAAAAAACGTATAAAAAGTGGTTTTTGAAACATAATGCGCAGGCAATATTTACTGAGAGTGTAGGATACGTCGTCTCTAAAAACGCGTCGATTACTGACAAAACCTTTGCAGCTGTCTCAGAAGTAAATGATAGCTCCTCAGCGGCAAGCTCTGAAGTTGCATTACTGACAGCTGCCATAGTTTTCTCTAAATATAAAACAAGCAAATGGTGAAAAGCGTTATCATTTAAATTGCTAGAGAAAAGTTTAAAAATGTTTGGTAAACAGTTTGCAGCTTTCAAATATGGTTTCCATTAAAATTAAAACGTACTCAATGAAGGCTCCGGAAACAAATCCGCAGCCTTCTGTTCTGCGGTGGCCAGTTCTGACAAGGGGGTATCTTGTTTGTGGCTGCCTTTTTTTGCTTAAGAAAAAAAATGCACAGTCTCTTGTGAAAATGTTATAACTGACAGAAGGTGTTAATACCGATCTGGGACTTAAACCGAAAATTACAAATTTTTTCAGCACATAACTGGATTCAACTGTAATTAGGTCGCCTTTATTCAAGAAGACTATAGTCTATAGATTCTTGTCAAAAAGAGGAATTAGATAAGCAATTTCGAAAGGATGTTTCAAGCAGGATATTTCAGTTTACATAAAATAATAAAAAGTAATCGCGATTACGCAAGGACTTCGACCTATGATCGCTTTACGTTTATTTAGAACACGTGGATCCAGATAATGCTTGACTATTGTTGTCTATGTAAATAATAGTTTATACGATGCATAAATGCACATTTTTCACGTGACAAATATATACATATATCACACAAGTGCTTAATTAAGTACTTAAATGATATAACATCTACCACTTTAGTGATAAATATTATTTCCAGAGCTCGCCAATTAACCGCGTCTTGGTAGAGTGCCGCATGCATATCAGCATCCAAGAGGTACCTATAAACTGACTAGTGGGTATCGAGTCAACGTAGACTCAAAATCATTTCAAAGGCATTTGCTGCTATATATATATATATATATATATATATATATATATTGCTGGTGATTGACGGCTACTCAAAAACTTTGTTAAAGCGTACCACGACTATATCTTACTTAGTGGTTTTCCGAGCCATGCCTC
Organism: Spirometra erinaceieuropaei; assembly: GCA_902702965.1. Classification (NCBI taxonomy): domain Eukaryota; kingdom Metazoa; phylum Platyhelminthes; class Cestoda; order Diphyllobothriidea; family Diphyllobothriidae; genus Spirometra; species Spirometra erinaceieuropaei. Next base: position 127,403 of record CACRXP010000191.1, on the reverse strand, counting down.
CAACCCATCTCGGATCTTCCTACAAGCCTTCTGTGTGTTCTCGAGCTTTTGTAAGTCCGACATACTAGCGTAGAATCAGGGCTGCAATTAGAACTATATATGTACCAACTCCTGTGTAAAGTGAGCTCGGTTTCGTAAAACAATTCAAGGTCAGAAGGGTCAATGTTAAGAAAACCGTCGTCGTTCTTAATTTTTCCCATTCAGAGGAATTCTTCAATTAACCGATACAGTTGGAAAATCATTAAAAGACTAAAAAGTGTCTAGTAAAGACCTGGGGATGCGGACAGTTGGACGGGAACGCTGAGCTGTATAGGCAGCGTTATCTTAGAGTATCAGTGAGAGTCTAAGGCAATTAACCATAAATATACATCAGCGTGATGTAGAAATTACGTATCATAGCCAGTTATTGAATAGAAAACCATTAAACTAACAAAGTGATGCTCTATCTGCTTGTGTATTATTATTACCTTCACCAGGCTTGGGCACAGAAGGATTTAAATCGGATAATTCCCCCACTCTCACTGCGACCTACTTTAACAGAATCATAGAAACTCTCTTTAGGTACATATGAAAACTAAGAGCTAAGAGCATTCAAGAGGCAACACAAACGCAGCATTTGCAGTGTTAACACACCATGGACTTTGCCTCTTTAATTGACAGAATCATTTGTGCGCAACGCCTGAATATGCATACTTCGGCATCTGTTGGAATTGTCAATATGCTTCGAGCATTACGCATTTTGCTAAGGGCGTTTGACTGCAGGCATTTGGTTCCATCAGTGTTGTTTAAGGTGTACGTATATTTGCGCACACCCTTTGCGATTTGATGTACTGGGTTATCACGGCCGCATAGTCTAATTTGTTTTGTATTTAAATAGCCCCTTTGCAAACGAACTCAATAATGACATCCATTTGTCCAAAGTGCGTAAAAAGTATGGGCTTGGTCTCGTTGCTCGGGTTCAGTTCAAGTTTTCGAGGAATAGATAAGTGACAACATTAAGCATGCATCAGCTGCTCGTAAAAATATAGAATAGCATTATATTTCAAACGATAAACCGTCACCACTGACCGCTTTTATCGTTGATTTATTGAGAATTATACTGTTCTCTATTTTATGCTTCATAGCCTCATTATCCAATTCAGATTTATTCACAGTTCTGTTTTGCCACCCGTTTTTTCAAGTTTGCATTCCGTTATTGAGTAAAATTTTCTAAGTATAAATTGTGCTGTCTGGTCCACCAATATTGACAGCTGTCAGAAATCGTTTCATCATACATTGTCTCATTCATATATCCTCGAAGTTTCGCAGTTATCATTTATATAAATATTTCGGCATAAGTTTTGTATTGCTTTTTCGACACGAAACCTCAGGCAACCCTTCGTCGGAATCTGAAGGAAACTAAACTTCATTTGAAACCCATTCTTCATATGAAAAAATTGATCTAGGGACGCTTGATGATTTTAACAATTTTATGGCTCGTTATTGATCAATTTTTTCTGTTCCTGGTCCCCTTCTTGACGGAAAGTTGACAACGCTTACGTCTCAGCAGTGTGAGAAGTTCATGCCTCTCATTAACCTGGTTGCTACTGAGACCGAAGACAGGCATAAACGAAGTTTCAATTTATATTAAAAAAAGTTCCTAAGGGTAGACAGCCAATCGATGTCGCTTTTCACTTCCTTTATTCATGGGGTTTCAACTTTAGGGTCGCTGAAGCTAAAAGGCTTTCATCTAGGAGCAAAATTCACCAATTCTTGTCAAACTCTTTTCGTCGATAGAGGTGGATTTTATTTTCTCCCATTTGGGGCGCTCGACTCAATATCTCAGGGGAAATAAACTTTTTATTAGTCGAGATCAAACTCCACTGCAACGAAGAGTTTCTCCCCCATTGACAAACGTAAAGTCACGCCCGAATTCTACTCATATGCATTTACCTCTAAGCAGTTTCTCCATTGGGCGTCGACCAAATCTCCCCACTATCTACAGCGGCCCCAGTTCCATCTAGATCTTCAACTGATCACATTATCACAGAGACAGTTAAAACTAGCCTCTTTAAAACTCCCCCACGAAGCAAGGATTGTTCAAATGCGGCTCCCAAATTTACTAGGGAGCTTGATCTTAACAGTAAAAATGAGCCAGTCCTTGAAGCGCAACCGACTCCCAGCACTCAGAATACTGATTAAAATAATGAACTTACATCGAATTCACCCCGTTCCCCACCTGGCCACTCAGGTCTGACCTCGTAGTTAGGCCCAATAAGCTAGATGATAGTTCAGGGAGATCTTAAGCTGTTCCTATCCTGAATTCTCAAATTAACGCCCCAGTTGTGAAGCCCTCTTGCACACCAGACTGTAAAATGCAAGTATATAGCATTGCTGATAACTTTTCCAATCCTATTGCTAGTCTGACACCCCAAATTATAAAGCCCTTTCCTGATGTTAACTGTTTCCCGAAACCATTACGACCGCTACCTAACATAAACTACCCCTCATATTATGCTAACAATTCCCAAAATCTTATTTTGATGCCTAATATTTTTCCAACCCAACAAAATAGCTTTCCTCTTCCTGGGTCCTCCTCAAATGTTTTTCCACATAATACTGCATATCTAGTTAGTAATTACCCCACAAATTTTAGACCGCAGCAACTTTGTCCTCCACCAATTGCTTCGTTCCAACAGCTTAATTTTCCACCCCCGGCTCTTCCTTTTTTATAAGTAGCAATGAGCGGAACCTACATATTAGGAATACGCACAGTAGTGTCTCTCTCAACGCTAGATCTGCTGTGCAAAAGATGGCACACCTAAGAAGTGTAGCTGTTGAGTTTGACACAGACGTATTGTGCATTACAGAATCGTGGGCACACTCACTAATTTCAGACTCGGCACTCAATATAGATAGCCTCAGTTTATACCGCAAGGATCGTGCCGAGAGACGCGGAGGTGGATGCCTTCTTTACATAAGAGCCTCACTTGCACAATCACCCTATGACTTGAACATTTCCTCCTTTTCTGGAAATTTATGTTTTGCTTCGAAAATCCTTCCGCAAAATAGGAAAGCCTCAGTCGGATGTGTATATAATCCTCCTTGTTCCTCCGGAAATGAAAGCAGACTCTGTGAACACGTTGAAAAAATTGCAGAAAATTCTTTCGATGTCAAGCTCATCGCAGACGATTTTTATTTGCCAAAAATTGACTGGCACACACATACTTCTCCTCCTAAATTCCAGAAGCTGCTTGACACCATTTACTTTTCAAACTTACCTGAATTAGGTGACTTAGTTGTGCAAATGTGGACTTAGAAACTACAAACAGGAATATATGCAGAAAAAAACTAACTCCGAATGGGGGAATTGTGTTTACCAACAAAAAGGAACGTACAGATTGAAAGAACCAGACAAGGAATGTTCTAGACTCCCGTAAAGTAGAATCCTATCAAGTAGAGAGATAGTGTCCCGATGAGGAACTGCTTGAAGGAAGGCTCTAGGTTCCGCGATGATACGTCGAAGTCGGCTTTGAGGAGGAAGTCTCCGTCAGCACGTACGAATTACTAAGAGTATTGAGAGGTGACAAGCGCACGCCAAGAAATAACGACGTCAAACACACTCGAAACCAGAACACATGTTGACCGCCGTAGCGTTGTTCATGTGTATTTTCCATTTAGTCAAACAAATGTACAGGCAGGTCAGGTGTACAAGAAAATGTAGTGAAACAAATCAAAAGTGTATAAAAGCCTACACAACTCCCCCACCAGAGCGTTTGCCAAAGAAACAAAACGCTCGATAAAATAAAACGGGAAAAAAATTACACTACAAAGTCTTTAAGTCTGGCGGGAAAACGGATATGTCTACCGGAGCGAGATGAAATAGGCGGTGGTGTAGGAGGAGGATCCGGTTGGGTGGGTAGAATGGTCAAGTGTGGTGATGGAGGGTAGGTGAGCGGAGTGGGTGTTTCGGGTGAGGACGTAGTAGGGGCAATGGATGGCGCACTGGTCGACGGGAGGCACTCCAGATGGGCTGGTTCAAGGCGGTCAATGGAGACCGTGTCGGTCTTATCAGCCTTTTGAAGGACGTAAAACTTGTCATTCCGCTGAACGACCTTATATGGGCCATCGTAGGGAGAACAAAGGGGCTTGCGCATTGCGTCATGCCGGACGAAAACAAAGGGGGCGGATCTAAGGTCCTCGTGTACAAACACGTGTTTCGAAGTCAGACGAGTGGAGGTTGGACGCAGTGGAGCCATGCGTTGATTCAACTGCTGTACGAAGGTGCTCGTGATGTTATTGTTTGTTGTGGAAGGCTGCACAAATTCGCCGGGCAGACGGAGGGGTGTGCCGTACACAAGTTCGGCGGCCGTGCATTGGATGTCCTCCTTGACAGAAGATCGGATGCCCAAAAGCACAAGAGGGAGATTGACACTCCCAGTAGCTGACTCTGTTTTGGACATCAGCGCGGACTTCAGTTGGCGGTGTAGACGCTCAACGAGACCGTTGGAGGCAGGATAGTATGCCGTGGTTGTGATGTGCGCGCACCCGAGCAGTCTAGTGAACTCACGGAAGAGGCTAGATTGGAACTGACTTCCGCGGTCGGTGGTAAGGGTGGCTGGCACACCAAAAGTTGAGATCCAGTGGGTCAGAAAAACCATGGCGATATTTGCTGCCGAGGTATCCGAGATAGGAACGGCAATCGGTCATCGTGTGAAACGGTCAACGGCCGTCAGGATATGTGTGTACCCACGTGAAGGGGGTAACGGTCCGATTAAATCCAAGTGAACATGATTAAATCGAACATCCGGGACCGCAAAGGTACTTGGAGGGGAGATAGTGTGTCGATGAACCTTGTTCTTCTGGCACGCGAGACTCTGTTTGGTCCAAAGAGCAATGTCGGAATTCATCTTCGGCCAAACAAAACGAGCCGCGATTAACTTACGTCCAGCGCGAATGCCAGGGTGGGAGAGGGAGTGACAGTGGTCAAAGACGACCTTACGATAGGATAGTGGAACAACAGGACGAGGGGTGCCTGTGGACCAATGGCACAAAATCGTACCTGGTGACGCAGGAAGTGGTGCATCTCGAAGCTGCAGAATAATAGACGTACGTAAGTCCGCGATGGACTCGTCTGCTGTTTGGAGTTCTGCAAGCCTCGCCAGGTCGAAATCGGATGTGAGTGTGTTGATGTCCGGACGGGATAATGCATCAGCAATGACATTGTCGCTGCCTCGGACGTAGCGGATGTCGGCAGTAAACTGCGAAATATAGTCCAGGTGACGAACTTCCCTGGGCGAGTACCGATCTGGCTTGGCCTCGGGCGTAAGTGAGAGGCTTGTGGTCAGTGTGGACCGAAAAGTCTCTGCCCTCTAAAAGGTGTCGAAAGTGACGTATGGCCAAGTAGACGGCAAGGAGCTCGCAAGAGAAAGTACTGTATCGAGTCTGCGCCGGTTGTAGCTTCTGTGAAAAGAAAGCTAAAGGCTGCAACTGGTTATTCAACTGTTGATGCAAGACTGCGCCGACAGCACTGGTGGAAGCGTCGGTGGTCAAAATGAGCTGTGCATGAAAGTCAGAGCTGAGGTGGTGCAGCATGGTAGCATCGGCAAGAGCCTTTTTCGCGTCCTCAAAAGCTGTATGGGCTGCCGGTGAAAGTTCAATAGGTTTTGCTTTCGACTTCAAAAGGTCAGTCAAGGGAGCCAGGATTGCCGCACAATGGGGAATAAAACGTCTGTAATAGTTGATAGGGCCTATGAAACGTCGCAGCTGAGTGAGTGTGTTGGGAACAGGGAAAGACAAGGTGCATTGCACCTTCTCTGTAAGTGGAGTGATTCCGTGCTGATCGACGTGATGGCCAAGGAAATCGAGAGAATTAACGCCAAAAACGCATTTGTCGACGTTTAATTGCAAACCGTATTGCTGGAAACGATCGAATATGCGGCGTAAATGCGAGACATGTTCCTCTGCCGAAGAGCTTGCGACGATTATGTCGTCGATGTAGGCGTAAGCGAATGGAAGGCCCCGCAAGATATCATAGAATAGGTTTATTGTAGCGCCCCTTGGGCACTGTCAGTCGCCTTTGAACTCAGGAAGAAAACCTAAAACAAACTCGTCAATTTCAACTGCACTTTGACTTCATTTGCTTCGGGTGTCTGGTTAGCCAAAAGAGCGCGAAGTGAGAGTTTGTTTTAAGTTAAAAAACCTCAGTTCTAAGGGAAAATAATAACAAAATTTTCAAAAAATAACGATATGTACAATATAAAAATTGAAGTTTGCAGTTTTGTAGTTTTCGGGGGCATGAATAATATGTCCTTCATGGCAATTGATGAACTTTGATATCGGCCTGACCTTGAAATTATTTTCCTGTTGGGTAAATTTCGGTTTGCTCTAGTTGCTGGTTGTCAGTCTATCTGGCCAGCTGTAAGGGGGCGGTCGCGCAGTTCCTACGTATTTTTCAGGAGGCTTACCATCGTTGTCTGGACTAAGAGCCGGAAAAGATGAATATATATCAGGAGTAAGAAGCATTCAATGGTAAGTCACGATCAAAACTGTCAAAATACTATTGAATCATGTATCATATTGTTCTTGTTAATGTGAAATTGTAGGAGTAGTGGTCGACTGTTAACTATGACCTAATATAGTTCTATATATGTTTAATATGGCTTTAATATAGAAATACGCACGACTAATATGCAGGGTTTTATCGAAGGGTATATTTTTATTAGCTTTATAAGGGATATTTAGTGTCAGGTGACATAGCTGATGAAAACGAGAAAGGGACCCTAGTAGCAAACTATATCGAGTATATATCTATTAGATATCTATTTATCGACATATATATATCGATTAGATATCTATTTTGACGCAAACATAGATATCTATTAGATATCGATTAATCGAAATACTACGCTATCGGCGAAAAGAGGGGGGGGTAATATGCTACGCCCAATGCCCTTTTCTATCCCCCATCCATTCCTTGTCGTGTGTTTAATCCCCCCTGTTACCCAGAGGTACTTTGGAGATAGTTATTGTGGAATAATTATATTGAAAAGTAAAATAGTTAGATATGTACAATGCTTTGCTGAATCCTTTCCGTGATCACTGTGTTGACAGATGCCGGCAATCAGTACAAGCTCCTGGGATGTTGTCTAAAATTCAGAATAAGTTTCGATAAAATGCACTCAATTAAACTTACGTCTTTAGTTTTCTTAGGACGTAGCTGTCCAGCGACTTTTCCAGTCGTCTACATTGTGCCCACCAAGGCATGTGAGGCAGTAGGTCTAACGCAAGAGGGAGTTATAAATTGGGCAGCATACCGATTGGTTTCGGAAGCTTTTGTCCAGTAGTTGGAAATAACCTTCCAGTGGCTCTCAGTGACATCGATTGTGGACGGCAGTGTTGCCATTTGCTTACATATCAGAAGAAATATACGCATCTGATCGCTAGCTGATGACACTTTTGGAGAATAAGTTCAAGAAGTCACATTACCGTCGTCTGTCTGGTCGCCCAAAGGGATGGTTTCGAGTGTCATCGGCGTTCTCCTGGCGCTCCTGAAAGGTATAACGGCGTTATTTTCCATCACTTACTGGAAAGCCTTGTTTCCATACCTCTTAATACGACGTAATCGTGTTCTCCGGGATTCCTGCCTTAACATGGTTAACATAGAACAGTAGCAAACAAGAGATATAAATGAATAATGGCAAGTAAGTGCAAGGACTGTCAACTCACGCGTTCCACGCCGCTCACGCGAAATAATGGCGCGCCCGCGTGTGCTCGCAATCGATAAACGACTAATGAACGGCAACCAATAAAATGCCATATTGCTTAGGCGAGGTGGCCAATTACGTGACAGACATACATATCTCGATAAATCGCTATTCACGTATATCTACTCGATATCTATTGCTACTAGGGGAGGAAAATAGAGGAATATCATTATCTGTTCTATGTTAATCAATGATGCTTTCTTTTATAAATTTGATTATTTTTAGTGCTATGTTCCGGTATTTTTCAATCGGCTGGCATCATCAGAGCCCTTTTGGACCAAATTCAATATCAAAGAATTGACTTGAAAAATGTCCTATCTTATTCAAAAATAAATATGTATTGTTATTTGAAAGGAATTTCTTAGTTTTTATTTTAAATTCGATTAGGGTTCGACTTTTCCGGATTTAACCTGGAAGAGAATTCCAGATAGCCGCATATCTTATGGTGTAGAAATTTGATCGTTGGGACTTTGTGAATTTGGGAATCTTTATAATATCCTCGCTATTTCTGGTGTTTCTAGGGGCGTTTTGGTTGGTAAGTTAATTCATTTTGAGAATATCTTGATCATGGGTGACCTTCAATAGGAAGTTTAGACCATTTTTAAGTCTTCTGATCCAGAGTGGTCGAAGACCGTATTTATGATATAGTTCTAAGTAGGAACCCTGGATGCCATCACTTCTAGACAAAGATCTAGTAAACCGTCTCTGAATGCCTTCTAGTTTCTTTAGGCCGTCTGAGGGCATTATGCCGAAGAAAATTGAACAGTAATCTAGGAGAGGTAAAACATACATTTTGAACAGTTGTATTCTTAGTGCATTTAAGGTGAAATTTTTACATATGAATCCACACAGGCGAGTGGCTTTCGGTGATATTTGTTGGACGTGGGGAGATAAATCAAGGGTATTTGTATAGCTGAGACCTAAATCTTTTACAGATTGGGCCTCTGTTATTTCATCATCCTCGAATATTATGGGGGGAAGTTTTTGTGGGCCAAATATCAGGAGATGGCATTTTTCGGGTGAAAAGGGCATCTGCCACTGACTACTCCATTCGCTGAGTTTTCTGAGATCAGTTTGAATTGTTCTATGAATATTGGCTACTGTATTCCCGTTATAAGCATATGCAATTTTAAGGTCGTCCGCATATAAAAACGTCTTAGCTGAGACAGATATGGACGATAAGTCGTGAATATATATAAGAAATAGAAGGGGGCCTAGGATAGTGCCTTGAAGTACTCCACTGGTAATAGGGGATGGTTCTGAAACGACGTTTCGAATTTGCACCACCTGGTATCGGTTTTGATGATAAGATTTAAGAAAATCAAGAAGGGGTGGCCTAATTCCATGACTTTTTAGCTTTATCAGTAGTCTTTTATGGGGGACTTTGTCAAAGGCCTTTCTTAGATCGAAGTATATTGAAGCTACTGTGTTTCCATCATCTCTATTGCTGGAAACGAATTCCAAAAAAGTAAGGTGGCAGGACTGACATGACTTTTTGGGCAAAAATGCATGTTGAGAGGAGGGAATGAGGTTGGCGTTCATGAGATGGTCTAGCAATTGGTTATATACTATTTTCTGGAGGATTTTAGCTATAGCCGGTGTGCGGAGAACACCACGATAGTTTTTGGTATGAGATCGATTGCCGCTTTTAAATATGGGCGCAATGGTCGAGTATTTCCACATGTCCGGAAAAATTGCATTTGACTGGAGTAGGGTGAATAACTTAGATAGGAGTATTGGAGCATATGTCATATGCTTCAGAATACATGGTGGGATTTTGTCTGTCCCATAGGATTTGGTGTTTGATAGTTGTTTAATGGCTACTTTAACAGTTTCTTCACTAAAATGGATCTCACTAAGGATGCGTTCAGTCATCTCGGTCGGTTGGGGGATGGTTCCCTCTTCGACTGTGTAGTTAGCTGAGAAGTATCTGTTGAATAAGTTTACTATTTGTTTATCATTGGTTATAACTTGCCCTAATTCATAAATAATAGTTCGTGGTCCTGACTGTCGATGATTACTCATTAGTTTCTGAAACATCTGAGCTGTTCGTTCGGGGGATTCTAGTGCCCGATGTTCTGCTGCTATGGTCTTTTGTGTTTCCATTTTCGTGACTAGGTCGTGAATTTCCCTAATTCGTCGAAGTGTGGAAAAATAACTCACAGAGGGGTCGCGTAGCTGTTTTTGTAGCTTTTTTAGTTTAGTTGAAAGGAAGTTCAGGATTGGTGATTTCTTATACGGGAGTCTTTCGTCTATCAAGGTATCTCGAATAACAAATAGGACAGAGTACAATAGGTTAACTGCTTCCATAGGGGATGTTGTAAGAAGATATGGGCTCCAGTCCAATGATCTAATATAGTTGTTCATGGAGTCCTCGTCAAGTTTTTTTGGGTTTAGGCGGGTGTTTCCAAAATGGGGTGCTAGTTTTGCGTTTAAGGGGAGTGTTGATATTATTGCTTTGTGGTCACTTTCAAAGGTTGCGCAGTCGTAGTGCATATAGAGGGGCCAGATATCGTTGGTGAAAATAACGTCTAGTATATTGTTTCCTCGGGTGGGTTTGTCAACTATCTGTGTCCAGTTATTAAAGATAACTGAAGACAAGAATTCTTCGTGCTTGGTAGGTGCTGATAATTCGACCCAGTCTATTTCTGGGCGGTTTAGGTCGCCTGTAATTATCTTATATTCAGTTTTTATATTAGCTATATTGCTTATTAAGAGGTTGAGGCTTGTGTCATCACTACTACATTCTGGAGGGGAGTAGAGGCATCCGACTAATATGTTTTCCTGGGCATGAGATTTTATTGTGGCAAAACACGCTTCTCCAGAAAAGGTTTCGGTTGGGACATCAATACCACTTTGCTCAATGGTAGTTTTTATGTAGATAAGAGAACCTCCGCCTCGTTTATTAACACGGTCCTGTCGATAGAAATTATAATTTGGGACATATAGTGAAGCATTCGATATAAGCTCATTTGCCCATGTTTCTGTAATGCAAATTACATCGGGGTTATATATTTCAACAAAAGTTCTTAGTTGGGATATTTTGTTTACAATCGATCTGGAATTTATAAGAGCTATCTTTAGGATGTTGGATATGGAAGAGGTGGGCTCTGGTGAAAAAAAAGGATTTCTGGGGGTACTTTGAGTGAGTGATGGACTAAATGGAGGTAGGTGTGTGATTCTCGGAGGATATGGTGATGCGTATGGCGTAGTGTGAGTGCATGGGCTAGTGTGTATGGACTGAGGGTACATATGGGGAGGTGCGTTAACTAGGTGGTAATTGTACCTAAATGGAATTTCAGTTGGGGAGGTGTAAAAGCCAAAGTAATTTGAAGGGTTGTAATTAGGTGGTAAGGAGTTTGCAATGCTAGAGTGATTTGGCTTATTCCTATGCCATGCAGGTGGATTTTGGGGAGTCGAGATGCGGTTAGAGAAGCTTGTTTGTTTTTGGTTAGAGTTTGGTGGGCTTCTATTTGTTATGTCAACATACCTTGGGCGTTTTGGTTGTGTTGGTGTGCTTAGTAAGGCCTTTTGGTTTATGCGTCTTGTTTGGTAGTCGTTTTCTAGTACTGACTGATCGGTCTTGGGGGATGTAGTAAAACTTATACTGCTATCTAAGGGTGTCACATGACTCGGTCCGGGATCTGCATCATCGTTTTGTTCTGGTTGAACGTTGTTATTTTGTTGTGCCTTCCTCGTTTGTTTCTGACCAGCAGTTCTAATTGTTTTTGCAGTTGCGCGTTTTTTTTCATGAGAACTAGATTCAGACGTACTTGCTGGAGGTCCTTCTGCGGGGGCTGTGGGTTTATCATTTGGTTTGCGCTGGCCTGTGTATTTCTTTTTATTAGGGCTAGAAGTAGAAGTAGTGGCTGAAGGTTCAGTTGAGGGACCGGAGTGCTGATTATCGTATTTGTAGCTGGTGTCTTTTTCCCGTAGTTTACGTCTTTGCATAGGTGTCAAATCTGGACCTATAAACGAGTTTAGGTTCCGCAGATTTCTGTTTACTTCGGGATTTTGTAGGACAATCTCAGCTTCCGCCTGTGAGCAGAATGTTACTAAGACGGGTTTGTTTTTGCTTCTGGAGTGAAGTCTTTTAGTGTTAGCTACTCTGATATTTAAGCCACACGAATGTATAAAATTTTGAATTGATGGCATCGGATTAACAGTGTGGGGTATACTACGGATAATTAAATTGAGCCTGCGTTTCGATCTATCCGCGACTTCTGACGAAACTAAGTGTATAATCGATTCAATTTGTGGTAGGCTCGTTAGGTTGTTCGTGAATCTATTTGAGTCTGTTAGTGAATCGAGAATCGTAAAAATATGTTCATGTTTCTCGATGAACTTCTGTAAACGGACGATGGCCGAAAGATCTACTTTGTCGACAGCAAACGTAACATCAGTCATCGTTAAATGGGGAGAGTGTAATGGATTTATGTGTTATTTTCGACAGCTAATAAAAATCGACGCAAAATCGACAGAGAAATATGTCAAATATTTCAGTTATAAATGAATTTCAACTTATCTCGAGTCTAAGTGTAATGAACCGTAACCTCACGCGAGCGATGAAGCGCTGAAACGACTGGGCAGCATTGCGCAAACCAAAAGGCATGCGAATAAATTTGAACAGCCCAAAGGGTGTCGTGATAGAGGTCTTTGGGATATCTTCCTTGGCGACCGGGATTTGGTGGTATGCCCTGACGAGGTCTATCTTGGAAAAAATAGTTTTACCGGCTAACATGTGGGAAAAGTCATGAATGTGGGGAATGGGATACCGGTCAGGGATTGTGGACCTGTTTAGGGCTCGATAATCACCGCACGGTCTCCAATCGTCAGGTGACTTCTTTGGCACCATGTGCAGTAGTGAGGCCAATGGGCTAGATGATGGGCGTATAATGCCCAGATTCATCATATGTTCAAATTCGTTCTTTGCTATTCGGAGCTTGTCAGGGTGGAGTCTACGCGGAGGAGCGTGCACTGGTTGCCCTGCCGTGACAATTTGGTGTTTCACTCCGTGTTGAACGGTTTCGGTAAAATGACATGGTTTAGTGATGGACGGGTAGTCCTTCAAAATGTCAGCGAAAGGGGTGCTGGGGATGGTGACATGAATGCCAACCGACCGTTCAGAGCTAATGGTACCTATAGTAAAGAGTTGGGTGGTGGTGTCTGAGAGGCGACGGTGTCTGACATCGACTGTTAAGCCGAAAGATGACAAAAAGTCGGCCCCGATAATGGGCGATTTGACGTTAGCCTCCATGAAGACCCAGTGAAAACGTCGCCGGAGACCAAGATCTAAGGTGAGGGACCGTTGGCCGTAGGTGCTGATTGTGGTGCTATTTGCAGCCTGCAATGAGAATAGAGATGGCTTGAGGCGGTGACGCCTTAGAGGCGGGATGACACTGACCTCGGCACCGGTATCGACCAGGAAACGAAGGCCGCTCGACTTGTCGTTGATATAGAAAAGGCGACTGAGTCGCGACGGGCCAGCAGCAGTCGTCGCCATTACTGGCTGGCGCGGTCGTTTAACTGTGGAGGACAAGCAAACGAACAAGGAGGTATGCACTTTCGGGCTTTCGGGCCATAAGTGCGGTGATACCAACATAAGTGTTGTGAACGCCGCTCACGGGATTTAGACCGACGACGTGAGCATGGCTGTTTTCTAGCCGCTTGAAGACTGTTAAGCGCAGAGCACATGTTGCTCACCTGAGTGCAAAGGAGGCGCACAGTGTCTCTCAGGTCGTCGTAATCGGCGCGATAAGCGGCGGTGGGTGTTCTGGGAGGACCGGCTGATGTGGGCGCGCGTCGGGTTGTGCAACAGCATGACGCTTTTTCCGTATAGGGAGTGTCGTGCTCTGGTAATGGTTGGCCTTCTGAATCAGAGTCAATGCCCTGATGGGGCTTGCCTTTGGAAGGCGGTGGCTGTTGAATAGTGGAACACGAGACACCAATGGGGTAACACTCTTTGATTCGGTCAGCGTGGGTAGGTAATTCTCTAAAGGTGTATTCGAGTCCAACATGGCCAATACCTGTTGCATAGGCAGCGATAACTTTTCTAACCAAATCTCGCGAAAAATGGCGTCGTCAATGTGCCTACCAGCGAGAAGTGAGCGCATGTGACGCATGAGCTGGGAAGGTGTCTGATCACCTAGCTCTACTTGAGTGAAAAGTTCCCGCAGCATAAGGTTGGCCGATTTAGCTACCCGTTGGATTACCGCTTCCTTCAGCAGCGTATACGGTTTGTCGGCTGGAATGGGGTCAAGGAGGTCTTCGACGGTGACAGCTACATCAAATGGGAGTGACTGCAAAACGTACGAATAGCGAGTTCGCTCGCTAGTAATGCGGCTTGTCACAAAAAGAGCCTCGATCTGCCTGAACCAAACGCGAGGATTTCTCGGGGTAAACGGTTGCAGTTTAAAAGAAAGGGATTTAATGTCGAGTGAGTCTTTTTGGGAGTCGTCACTGGCCATGGTAAATAGAAAAAGGTTCGGAATGCAGGAAAAAGCGGGGTAACCAGTTTTGTTGTGGAAATGTGGACTTAGAAACTACAAACAGGAATATATGCAGAAAAAAACTAACTCCGAATGGGGGAATTGTGTTTACCAACAAAAAGGAACGTACAGATTGAAAGAACCAGACAAGGAATGTTCTAGACTCCCGTAAAGTAGAATCCTATCAAGTAGAGAGATAGTGTCCCGATGAGGAACTGCTTGAAGGAAGGCCCTAGGTTCCGCGATGATACGTCGAAGTCGGCTTTGAGGAGGAAGTCTCCGTCAGCACGTACGAATTACTAAGAGTATTGAGAGGTGACAAGCGCACGCCAAGAAATAACGACGTCAAACACACTCGAAACCAGAACACATGTTGACCGCCGTAGCGTTGTTCATGTGTATTTTCCATTTAGTCAAACAAATGTACAGGCAGGTCAGGTGTACAAGAAAATGTAGTGAAACAAATCAAAAGTGTACAAAAGCCTACAACTTTTTGAACAGAAACGATAGTGTTTTAGACTTAATTTTTACTAATGGCACCTTCCCTTTATCTATGGATTCTATCATGACCTTTTTGCTAGTGATCGTGCATTAATCCATTGTTGCCTTCCAGTTGCCATTTCCGCAAAGCCAAGAGTACAACGTAGTATTTTTGACTTTGCTAATGCGAACAAGAAATTAGTAAATAACTTTACATACACTCTTATTGGCACAATATTTCTTCAAATAATCATCTAATTTTTTTCAACAATTTATTACCATGCGTAACAGAAGGTCTTCTTGACCTTATTCCTCGGAAGATGTTCAAATCGAGTGCTAATTCCACCGCTGTCCCGCACTTTCTTAAAAACAGACTTAAAATTTGCGGAAGCAGTTTAAAGATCCTTCTGTGAGCTCATTATCGGTTTATCTAAGAATCGTTGAAATATTTGAACTAGCTGCGAAAATGAGGCTCGCGAGAGATAGGCGTAGAGAGTCTTCAGCTATTAATGACATGAACGCTTCTACATCAGTTGCTCAGATCTTACGTCAAAGATTATCTGCTAAGTCCCACCAAGTCATTCCGCCTTTGCTTAGTACTAGCGATGCCTTTATTACAGAGGTGTCAGGCAAAGCAGAAATTTTAAATTCTTTCTTTGCCAAACATTTCACTATTGAAACTGACCCAATCCCTTCAATGCCTCCGTTGTTTGATGCTTCTTTTAGAATCATTAATTTTTCTCCTGAATGTATTTAAAAACTGATAAGCCATCATCCTAACTCGCATGCAGTAGGTACGAACAATATCCAAAATTCTTTTATAAAACAGCTAAGAGATTTTCCTCCTCTGCTTAGCAAAATATTTTCAGTATTTCTCGTAAATAGATTCTTCCCTGACTATTGGAAAACTTCTATTATTATTCCAGTATTTAAGTCTGGCCGTCGATCTGACGTACAGAGCTATCGAGATGTCCATAAAACATCCTCACTCGCCGAAATCTCTGGAAAAATTATCGTCTTGAAAACTACCGACTTTGACATAGCCAATCAAGTTAGGAGCCCTTCCCATCATGGTTTTTTACCAGATCGCTCTTGTAAAACATGTCATCTGTCGTTTCTCAATCTACTTTCCTCTCTTCGTAATTACCATCTATCTGTCGTCGTTATTTATTTTGATCTTAGTAAAGCCTTTGATAAAGTACCACATAAAGGACTCTTGGTTAAATTGAAAGCTATGGGAATTCGCAGTCCACTAATAGACTTTCTCAGGTCATACCTGTCTAATCGGAAACAAAAGGTTTTGGTGGGATCTTCACTTTCCAGTGAAAGCCCTATTGTAAGTGGTGTCCAACAAGGTACCGTTTTAGGTCCTCTTTTGCTCTTGCTTTTTATAAATGATATTTCGGCAGCAGTTAAACATTCACAATCATTTATTTATGCCGATAATTTCAAATGTGTATATTCTTTCAAAAATTTACGAGCCTTCATTGCCTGGAGCAAATCCATGCTGACTTGCTTGCTCTCTCAGCTTCGAGCTCAAAATGGCTAATGGAATTCTCTCCGTCTAAATGTCGCTATATGTGTTTTGGACCTGACAGACTACCCCAACCAGTGGTCTTTCAAGGCACACCTATGACAGAATGTACCACCATCAAGGATTTAGGTTTACGCTACACTAGTAATCTTGATCTCTCGCCACACGCTGACAGAATTACAGCCAAAGCTGCCCAGATTTGTAGCTTTATTTCTTACAATTTCTATCTTCCTGAACTTAACTTAAGGCTCTATTGTATGTTTGTGCTTCCCATTCTCGAGTATTGTTGCCCATTCTTTTGTTTGATGAATGAAGCCAGTCGTTTAAAAATTGAAAATGTCCAAAGACGTTTTTCTAAAAAACTTTTAAATAAGGAACATCCCAATATCTCCTATTCAGATAGATGCCAGCTAATTAACCTAAAATTTTTATGGTTTCGAAGACTAGAAGCAGGCTTTTGTCTCCTCTTTCGCATAAATCATAGTTCAAATTGTCCTCGGATTTCGGCACTCACCCCTAGTAGTTGCCCATACAATCTTCGCAACTCGTCCTTGATTATACCTCCTGCAGCGTCCTCCACCTCTAAGCGCTCCCTTTTTTCGCTTCCAGATATACATTCCCGTGGAATAACCTTCCAATAAATATAAGATCTTCAGAAAATCCACACATATTTAAGAGAAGGCTACACCTTTATCTGAATACTAACTCGATTAAACTTTTATTTTCTTCATCATCCCCAGACAACTTCTTCTATGACACTGAGAAATGGCCACCGGGAATTTAGTATACCGTCATTAAATTTCCGCATCTGTTCACATTTCCTTCCTTTGTGAGTAGTCTCGATTCCTAAGATCCCTCCCCAGAAATGTTAATTTTTCCAGTTTTTCAGTTCATGCATCGTGCCCTCACAGAATGCGCTCCATCGACGCTCTTGGCAAAGCCTTCTGTATTCGCCATATACTAGTAGTCTGGTCGTATCTCCCTTGCCGCATCCTCGGATGTACTCGGATGAGTGTAACCGACCGCATCTGCGTTCCTATCATCTCGAGACTGGTTTTCAATTTCGCCACTTATTTGCCTTATTCAAGGCCATATACAGGCCAGTCCTGACCGACACGCCAACTTACCCCTTCATGAAATCCGTTATACAATGCCATATACAGCTGACATTCATTTCGGTCCTGACGATGTCCGATTATAATCCATTCTATACCGCCACATGCTGGCCAGTCCTGCCCGCATTTTTCTGTTTCTATTTTTTTCGAGAGGTTTTCTTCTCCTGTAAAATTAATCCGATCATTTTTAAATTTTGATGTGGAGTTTTTTTTCACCCCTCGTTTATCATTTTTCTTAACGGGTTTCTAATTCAAAAACTATGTATTGCACTTTGTACAGATTTTGCCTACCTCGTCTAAAATTCGCATGTAAATTCGTTTTTACTTGTTTTGATGGGACCCCGACGGGTCTTTAATAAAAATTATTATTTATTTCTTTGCTTGCTGCTGTAGAGCAGGTTATTTTGGTGATTTGCCGCCTATCCAGAGGAATACAAATCACTTCCCACCAAGGTTGAGAAAAGGCGACATTAAAGGCCATATCAATGCGATTCTCCCACAAATTGTTGATCCTAGCATCCTGCGGACCTTAACAAAGACGTCCGTTTGATTTGCAAGGTCCCAGTGCACTACCCTAAGTCAACAGGTCAGCGTCTGCTAGCAACAACACAGGCGACTCCCATCAGGTTTCGAAAGCCAGTCTTATGCACAAAGAATAATCTGGCACATGTTCCACGCCTACCTTGACCAAATGTCGGTTACCCGTTTGCACATTTCCTCGCCCTCACACCGCCCCATAGCTCTCATTGCCAGCTAATTCATTGTCCTTTATTGCTCTCCCTCTATTCTCACGTCTTACATATATGAAAAGACGAATTGCTACTGATTTCCCTTTTTTCCCACAGTTTGCTTGTACGCCATTCCTATGTAAATGTATTAGTCTGGTGGAAATTTTCTCAAAGGCACACGTATGCCCGCAAGAGGGTCTTCTTAAAACAGCGATGAATACCAACGTTTTAGCCGGGATAGACTCTATTAGAAGCAGGGGGACGAGCGATCTACGTCAAGAGAGGAATCATCGCGTCAGAACACAAAACTGATTGGTCTCGCGAATGTGAAGCACTGTGGTTTAAAACTAAGAATGCGCAGCGCACCTAATCTGAATTTCCTGACCATATACAAGCCGCCTAATTAAACAGCTGGGGTTGACGAGGCGATGTTTGGGTTAATTATAGGGGTGTCACAAAACCAACAAGTACTATAAACCGGACACTTAAACGCACCAATCGTCGACTGGAACTATTTATTAGTAAATGATTCGTGGGATTGCTTTTATTCCAGGCCCTTCAAATCAACAGCCAACCTCCTTTTTGGTACAGAATGTCTCGTTCTTAACCAGGATCAGGAGGACCAAAGAGCAAATTGTGTGGACCTAGTTCTTACAGAAGATCCAATTAACCACGGCGGACTTAGTTGCCGTATCATACTGTTTATGGAATACCGTTTATGCAGCCAACAAATGGATACGAGTGTGTCTCAGTTGAATTTCTGGCGAGGAGATTTTACCGCCGCGAGAAGTGGATTATCGGTATCCCATCGATTATCCCATCAACATATGATTGTTGATGGGAACAATTTAAAAGGAATTGGAACCGAAGTCATGAATTGAAACTGTCCAACAAAGTGAGTCAAGAAAACTAGTCGCTCAGTCTAGATAACGCGGGACACAAAGAAGAAAGTAAAATGGAAGGCCACCTACCAACAAAAGCTCTGAAGGAGTTGGTTTGCAGACTCGGCAGACCGATTTTGTAAATCTTCAGGTTGTCCTTTGACTGATGCCTGCTCCCCTCTGACTGAAAAGTGGCGAATAAATACCCCGTTCACAGGTGTAAATCTAAAACGAGTGCTAACAGTCATCGACTGGTGAGCCTAACGTGCACTTGTTGCAAATTTATGGAGAGAATAGTCGAAGGATCCACTACGAAGTCTCTTTAAGATAATAATTTCTTCTCTAATTCCCAACACGGCTTTCGAAGCAATTACTTCTACTTAAAAAATATGCTCTATTCAATAGAGCGGTGGTCCCGCTCGCTAGACGCTGAAACAAGTGTCAATAGCGCCTACATCGATTTCAAAAAAAACTTTTGCAGTGTTCCACAACAACGGTTATTTTACAAGATTAGATAGAATGGGATAAGAGGGAACTTTTACCCAAGTGCCCAAGGCCAACTGAGCACAGCACAATTATTCTGCGCTCCAACTGGAACTATTTCGACTTGTTTACTACTTCACATTTATCGTCCCTGACGTTATTACTGGAAGCGTCAGAACAGAATTTAGATAGATAGATAATTTTTATTAAAGACCCGTCGGGGTCCCATCAAAGCAAGTTGAAATAAATTTGCATGCGAGTTTTAGACGAGGTAGGCCTAATCTTTACAAAATGCAAGTCATAGTTTCTGAATGAGAAGTCCATTGAGAAACATGATGATTGAGGGGTGAAAAAAACTCCTTACAAAAAGTTAAAAATGATTGGATTGATGTTACAGGAGAAAAAAAACCTCTCCATAAAAATAATGACAGAAAAAAGCGAGTGGGACTGGCTTGTAGGTGGCGGTATATAACGGAATGTTGCCGGTCATCGTCAGGGTTGCAATAAATGTCAGCCTTGATGGGTACGAATGTGGGTCAGACAGGACTGGCTTGCATATGGCATTGTATACGGGATTCACAATTGAGATCGTCTGGGCCGGATTGGTACGCCGCGTCAAAGAGGCCAGACGAGAGGAACCCAGATGCGATCGGCCACAGCACGTTTCGAGCTCAGCCGAGCAGTGAGGAAGGGAGGTACGACCGAACTACTAGTAGACAGTGAATACTGAGGGTTCCGCCGTGAGCGTCGACAGACCGCATGAGGTCGGAATGCGGGAGATGACATCAAAAACCGCGAAAATTGTCGCTATGGGGGGAGTGATAGCAGTGGATTTAGAAACCAATTCAAAACAGGGGGTTTCTAATGATATAATTAAGAGTTACCACTTAATCTACCACTAAATCCCAGGAGGACCTCTCTCGAAGTCAAGAATCTGAGTGTTCGGCAATGAAACAGTTAACAGTGCCTTTATGCTTTCCGGTGTAAGATGTTTGCGTAATTTCGACTTGAATACCAGTAACTTAGGCGATAATCTAATTTCAGGCGGAAGATTATTCCAAAGGAAGGCATATTTGGAAGCAAAGAAGAGGGAGCGCTTAGACTTAGTACAAAGAGGCGGCGGAATCATCATGCAGGATTTGCGCGGGACATAAGACCGATCTCTCGGCGTGAGAGTGTCAATGTGCGGAAGACTGGAGCTAGAGTTGATGCGAAAAAGGAAGCAAAGGCCAGCTTCGAGTCTTCTTACCCACATAAACTTAATGTTCGCCAGCTGACATCTCTGAGTATAAGAAATACTGGACGAAGCTTGAGAGAACAGTTTCCGGGTGAAAACCCTCTGAACATTTTCGATTTTATTACGGTCGCAGGCGTCCATTAAACCGAAGGAAGGACAGCAATATTCGAGGACTGGAAGGAAAAAATTATGCGATATGAATCCACATATCTGCGCCGCTTTGGCAGAGATTCTATCTGCATGAGGTGATAAAGCAAGCTTATTTGTATAACTTAGACCTAGGTTCTTTATGGTGAGGCATTCTGAGAGAGGGTTATTCTGAAAAATTATGGGACCAGGAAGTTTGGTGGGACCAAAAGACATGAAACTACACTTGGATGATGAAAACTCCATCTGCCATGTCGAACCCCATCTGCTTAAGCGTAGTAAATCGGCATTAATTTTTTCAACACGAACATTTGCAGTGTCCTTAGAGTATGAGTAAACACATTTGAGGTCATCGGCATAAGTAAAAGTTGGCGAATTTCCGAGTTCAGTCGAAATATCATTGATGTACAGAAGGAACAGTAGA
Organism: Spirometra erinaceieuropaei; assembly: GCA_902702965.1. Lineage (NCBI taxonomy): Eukaryota > Metazoa > Platyhelminthes > Cestoda > Diphyllobothriidea > Diphyllobothriidae > Spirometra > Spirometra erinaceieuropaei. The sequence goes on along the minus strand of CACRXP010000191.1, from coordinate 106,141 downwards.
GGACCTAGAACCGTTCCTTGAAGTACGCCAGTCGTGATCGAGTGGGGTGTCGAGTAGCTATTACCGACCATGACTTTCTGATATCGGTTGGACAGATAGGACCTGATGATGTCGAGTAGAGGCGGCCGGATGCCGAGAGCGTCCAATTTTACTAAAAGACGTCTATGGGGCACCTTGTCAAAGGCTTTGCTAAGATCAAAGTAAACAACTACCACTGACTGCCGCTCATTACGAAGAGAAGTGATAAGATTACGAAAAGCCAAGTGGCATGTTTCGCAGGATCGTTCAGGTAAAAATTCATGCTGACTAGAGCTCAGAAGCCGATAAGCTAGACAGAAGTCAAGAATTTCATTGAAAATAATCCTTTCAAGAAAGTTTGCTAGAGACGGCGTTTTGTGCACGCCCCGATAGTTATTAACATCGGACCGAGATCCTGACTTGAAAACGGGAATGATTATTGACGTTTTCCATGTTTCAGAAAAGAATCCTTTTTAAATATAAACCGAGAAGAAATGACTAAGCAATATGGGAAGTTCGGACGCTTGTTTAATAATCGAATTCAGAATCCCGTCCGTTCCTGAGCAGTGTGAGTATTTCAAACGGCTTATGTGTTTCTTAATGAGATCTGAGGAGACATCAATTGTGCTCAGTGTCCTATCTGAATGTGATCGAAAGAAAGGGACCGGATCGGACTCGGTAGCAAGGTGTTTTGCAAAGAAAGCACTAAACAACTCCGCCTTGTCAGTGTCATCGGTGAGGAAGACTTTGTTATCATTTAACATGGGTTGAAGTTCATGACCACGCTTAGAGGAGGACCGATGATGTAAGATGTTAGCGACGGATTTGCCAGGGTTCGAACCACTGAGAGCAATTGATTCTCTTTGCCTGTCGCGCGCTTGGCGCATCCTTGAGGCCATCTCAAATATCTCTGCGATTCTAAGATGAACAGATAAGGAACTAGTGGATGGGTCACGCAGTTGCCGCCTCAACTTTTTTAGTCTGTTCTGAAGAAAATGAGGAACAAGGGAATCTGAAAAATTAGGCTTGAGATATCTACGCGGCACAAACTCTAGTATGTCCTTGGAAACATTGGACATGACATCACGAAGAATGGTTACATCGCTACAAGTGAGGAAGCCACACCAAGGTCAAGGTCAAGGCGCGCAGCTCAATTTCAAAGATAAGTGAAGCTCTGCATTTATCTGGATATTCTTAAGTAATTAATGCCTGTTTTTTACTTGAGTCCGTTTTAAAAGTCGCCTTTCTATATAAGGTAAAATTTTTTCCCAGTTTGTTTGACAGTCTGGCAAACTAGTCGTATTTTGTAAAAAATCCATTGTAGTGAATCCTTTCCCTACTACCGCTTTCTGGTTTCGTAGCTAAAAAACAGTAATATTTGCTACTCAGTGCGCGTTTCCGTACGTTGGCAACGTTTTGATCCTTCTTCTGTTACGAAAAACATTTTGTCTGTTATGCCCCGCAGAGCACGTGCTAAAAGGCGAAAGCTTGCGGCCTCCCCACCGTCTCTGGGTGCTAAAATCGTGACTGAAGACATGGCAGACGCCAGCGTATGTTCTTCGCTGTCTGCAGATCTGATTAACTCACAAATCCCTTTAGTACATGAAGAACCTCTCGACCCTTCAGTCGTCCAAAAATACGCCTCTGCTAGTCGTAGCAGGCCATCAGCCGGCGAAATAATCGATCAGCTGATTTATGGCGACATAAACAGCACTTCTGAAAAAGTGCTTGAACAAGCTTTTAAACTTATTGGGGTAATAAGTTCGGAAACTGAAGAACGAATTAAACGCAAGCATAATTTCGTACTGAGACGTGGGCATCAGCCTCAGTAGCTGACTCCGAACTCTCTCTTCTAGGCTACAATTGCATTCGAAATGATCGCCAAGATAGCCGTTGTGGGGGCAGCTGCGTCTACGTTAAGCAAACACTTACATTTTTGCCGTTGGATCTGCCGCCCTTTTCAGCAGTAGAAGGCAGCTGCTGGCTCCAGGTTGCACTAAAAAATAAGTTCTCCTTACTCATTGGCTGTCTCTATCGTACTCCCAACGCCAATGACAATTTTGATCCTTTACTCTCACAGGCATTTTATGCTGCGCCCGACATAAGCTTTAAATATCAACTGGTTGCGGGTGACTTCAATCTCCCTGAAGTCCGCTGGTCACCGCCTTCAGGCCCCAGAAGGTTCGAAGACTTTCTCGAGGCTTTGAATGTTGGGATGTGGAATCAGGTTGTTGATTTTCCCACCCCAGGCTCAAGTATACTTGACCTAACTATCTGCAGAGGCTGCTTGCCATCGTCAGTGTCATCCCTAGGCCCATTCGGGAGCTCAGACCATGACATAGATGTTTCAACGTTGGAATTCGAGGCTGACGAAAGGTTGTCCCAAAAGTATTTTTTTTCCGCGATTTCCGATCAACACGCTCAACCGA
>CACRXP010000191.1:72681-97293 GCA_902702965.1 Spirometra erinaceieuropaei | reverse complement strand
GAGCAAGATTAAATATCTTGCATAAGAGAGATGGGAAGATCGTGTTTGCATCGGCTTTTAAAATGCTTACTGGGACACCATCAGGGCCTGGACTATAAGATTGACGAAAACGCCGAATCGCAACAGTCACATCCCACAGAGTAAAAGTTATAGTTTCTAGAACTACCCCGGTCAATGACTGGATGGTCGGAAGCGGAGTGGTCGAGTTTTCAATAAAAGTTTTGGACAGGAAATCATTGAAACTATCCGCGGTTAACTGGGCATCAACTATGGGATTTCCGAGATCGTCTCGAAGGATGGGATACTGCGTCTTTCTATGAGTTCGTATTTTTCTAGAGAAAAGTTTCAAGACACTTAACGAATGGTTTTCGGTAAAGTGGACCTCTTCGGCTAGCTATTTTTCTTCAGACAATCTCTTAGCTCGATCAAAAATATCACAAATCAAGGGCAGAACAGAAACATCGTTCTGCAGATGGAAACGACGAAAAGCCTGCGCAAGCTGCCAAAAAAGGGTAAGGGTAGTAACACCTCTTCCCCAACATTAATAATTTTCTTACGGGGGACAAAACGAGAAATAAGCGGATCCAAAATTTCGTACAGTTTTGCGGTGCAAACATTTACATCCGAACTAAGGAAGAACTCAGTCCAGTCGTAGGAATTAAGGTGTGTTAATAATTCGGTTGAGCGTGTTGATCGGAAATCGCGGAAAAAAAATACTTTTGGGACAACCTTTCGTCAGCCTCGAATTCCAACGTTGAAACATCTATGTCATGGTCTGAGCTCCCGAATGGGCCTAGGGATGACACTGACGATGGCATGCAGCCTCTACAGAAAATAAGACCAAGTACGCTTTATCCTCGGGTGGGAAAATGGACAACCTGATTCCACATCCCAACATTCAAAGCCTCGAGAAAGTCTTCGAACCTTCTGGGGCCTGAAGGCGGAGACCAGCAGACTTCGGGGAGATTAAAGTCAACCGCAACCAATTGATACTTAAAGGTTGAGTCGGCTGCAGCATGAAATGCCTTAAGAAAGAAGTCAACATGAAGCGCAAACTGTGGAGAAAATACTGCGTCACTAGTCAAGTCGAATATTTCAACATGTGCAGGACACAGAGGAACAAACTGTCAAGCATGATTATAAAAACGCGGCGGGAATTCGAGAAAAATGTGCATCAAAGAGCAACGTAGAACACAAAATTACCCTACAGCCACCTCCGAAGATTTACAACTAGCAGACGAATCCCCTTAATAAGGACTACTGATGGCGTTGAGATTGCTGATAGCAAGGGTAAAGCTGCGTAGTCTTCACAGTTTTTCCAATCATTCTACAAAAAGGGGCAAGGTTCCTTCCTCAATCCACAGAAGAATTGTCGACCCCAAGCATAAGTGACATACTCTTCTCAGAGGTCATTGAACGAATCGAAGTCGCCAGGACCAGACGAGATTCCACCCAGGCTTTTCAAGGAACTTGCCACGGAGATTTCTGTGCCTTTTGCGATGCTCTTTCTAACGTCATTTGACACTTGAACGCTTTCTACCGATTGGAAGCTGTCGCATATTACTTCGCTACACAAAGGAGGTAGCAAAGCATCAACGACCAATTAAGGCCCATAAGTTTGACATTTATTCTCTGCAAAGTTAACGAAAGGATCATAAAGAGTGAACTGATGCATTTCCTAGAAGTTCACGGCCTGCTATCAAAACTCCAAATTTGGTTCCGAAAAGGAAGCTGCTGCTCGACAAACTCACTGCAATCTCTCCAGAGCTGGACTCGGGATCTCGAAGACAAGCACGCGGTCCACATAGCTTTTATTGACTTGCAGTAGTCGTTCGACACTGCTTCATACCAGAGGCCGTAACACAAACTAAAAAATAGGAACTAGCGGCAACTTCCCCAGATGGATCGAAAACTCCCTTGTGGGTCGACACCAGGTCGTCTGTATCAGTCGGGGAAAATCAGATCCTGCTATGGTCGACAGTGGTGTCCCCCAGGGTTCAGTAATGGGACCCATTTTGTTTCTTATATATGTGGACGATGTCGCAAGACCTTTAGACTGCGAAGGAGCAATGTTTGCCGATGACATGAAGATATAGAGTGTAATTCGGGGTCCTGCCGACAAAGACAGACTGCAGATGAACCTAAAACGGTTGGAAGAGTGGTCAAACCGTTGGTTTTTGCAGTTCAACCTTTGCAAATGTAACATACTTCGCCTAGGCAACACGGCCAGATCCGCCAACACAAGAGACTACTTACTGGGCGTTGCAGCCCTACTAGAGGTCGAAACCCAAAAAGACCTCGGTGTGCTGACGACCAGTTTCCTAACACCATCCACCCATTGTTCGAGAGTGGCAAAAAGCACAATGTCCGTACCGTCAGTCATTAAGCGTGACATTATGGACTTTGACAAAGATTCTTTCTCAAAGACATTCAGAACATTCGTTCGGCCACATTTGCAGTACGGCATACAAACCTGGAGACCGTGGGCGGTTGAGAATCATAATTGCCTCGAGAGAGTTCCGAGGAGAGCCAAAATGATGGTTAGGGGTCAAAGCTCCTCTTCTTATGCAACCCGCCTACTAAATCTGAACCTCTTCTCTTTGAGATACAGGCAATTTCGTGACGATCTCTTGCAAACATTCCGCAATGTAGGGGGTTGAATTGCAGCCTGGCATTCCAGGACTTTTTTGAATTTGCTATCACAACCAAACTTCGAGGTCACTCGTTTAAACTGCAGATGTTGTGATGTCATCATCTATACAAAGCTTTAAAAAAACGTCGACTTATTCGTATTCCGAAATGAGCAAGAGCGATGAGAGATCGAGCTCATTCCCTGTGAATTACCCCCACTTTTTCTTCTCATTACGGACTCTTTTGTACTATTTCATCCCAGAACATTTTTCTGTGTACCACACGTTTTTACGTTATAACTAGGGTACTCAAAGACTTACGCCCACTTCCTTCAATAAACTGAACTAAACTGAACCTAGTAAACAGGGCAAAGGTCTTTCTGATTGACCTATCACAGGCTGTGTGTGTTGGCAGTGCGAAGTCAACGCCAGCGCCAATTGTAAGTGGAGTGCCCCAGGGCTCTGTGCTTGAACCATTACTGTTTTTAATCTATGTCAACGACCGTATGAATGGACTGGACTGCAATGTAGTCATGTTTGTTGGTGACATCAAGTTATGGCGAGTGATCAACGGGGAAAATGATGAACGGGCCCTGCAAGAAGGACTGAACCGCCTATGTGAATGGTCCAACAAATGGCTGCTAAAGCTTAACCTTGAGAAGTGCACCGCGCTGCGACCGAAAACGAATGAATGGGCCGATGGAAAATATCATCGTTACCCGCTTGTTGGAAGGTGTCTTTCAAATGTGACCGAGCAGAAGAGCAACATTTTGTCGTTTCTTAAGCACTCCTCTCAATGCGTTAGTGCGGCGAAAAAGGTAACATGTGTTTTCTTGGCCAGTAAACGAACTTTCATAAAAAGAGACAAAAATTTATCTAAGAGATTATACGGAGTATTCATATGGATATGGAATCCAAGCGTTAAGCCTGTGGCTGAAAAAAGGACTCTAAGTTCTTGTAAAGAGTTCAGAGGAGAGCAATCAAAATCGTGAAAGGCCTTAAGACTTTACCTTACAACTGCAGACTTGATAAGTTTGACTGGTGTCCCCTTGAGTGCAGGCAGATCCGAGGAGATCTCATACGTAAGTGCCGGATTTTGAGGAACCGTGCCTGTGTCCTTAACCTTGACGATTTGTTTACCCTGGCCACAACAAGAAACTTGGAGGATCCTGATGCCGCCAGGACGTTCGCAGGTACTCTTTTTTTTACAGCGAGTCATCGGTGCCTGAGACGGACTTCCCGAGGACCTGATAATGGCTGATTCCAATGAGACATTTATACAAAGACTAGATGCATATTTGCTTGAAAAATGTCGCTTATCTGAACAGAACAGCTTTGTTATACCAAACCAACGCCTTGCATGCACCTACCGCTAATACGAATGATTTTTATTTCATTTACAGTTATCACCTAAAGCTGAGTGTTCTCGAATTTCAGTCCTACATTTTAAAGCAATATTCTACAGGATGCGTGCACTACTGGTAACACCTCAGTAACGTGTTTGTTTAAAGTGAATTATTCGCAGGCTCGCCTGGTTCATCATTCTTAACTGCTGTGGCGCGTCTCTCTGATAACGGTCCTGCGCAAAACTATGCCTTCACTGCCAATAGAAGCGAAGAGCCGAGTCCCAGGAAGTAGTCTTGAAGAAGGAGACACGATCGCCGGGACAAGAGCTTTATTAGCCTGACGTTTCGGATTCCTACTCGAATCCATCATCAGAGACAAAAGAGCAGAAACGGGTGGTTGTTGCACAAGGGGCTGCGGTATTTATAGGATGCGGCAGCCATGCTACCGCATACCTATGAACTTTCACGGCTTCCCCCTTCATCCGGGATTGTCACACTTGGTGTGATCATTGCTTGATGGCCGACATTCGATTCGATAATTGCTGCAATTTCATCACGTGCGTTGGATGTTGGCGTGATGATTGCTCGACCATCTGACGCGTTGACCCGGGTGTTGGGAAGAGTGTTCACCAGTGCGCTCCCCGCGTGGCCAATTACTCCGCCTAGACGAAGTCTCAGCACGCTGTATTGAATGGGAAGATCGTTGCACTTGTTGATGGACTGGGGGCCAGTAAACCATGATTCTAGTAGCTCCCGGCTCACTCGGTTGTCACCTCTTGCGAGAATTTCGGCCTCATCGAATTTAAATGTGTGGCCGGATCTCGTCGAATGGGCCGCAACTTGAGAGCTGGCGTCATTTCTGTGCACCGCTGCCGCGTGTTCGGCCATTCTCGTTCGGAGCTGTCTTCCGGTTTCTCCGACGTAGTTGCTTTGTCCGCAACTGCACCAGATCCGATAAACGACTCCAGACGTTTCTAGCCGTGGCAGTGGGTCTTTCGGTTTCATGATCAGACGCCTGATGGTTGCCTCCGGTCTGTGTGCCACTCCAACCCCAAGTGGTGCGAGAAGGCGGCCGACAGCTTCCGAAACGTTCTTGACATACGGAAGTGCCCGCCAAGACTTGGTGTCCGTGCGGTTAGGCCTTTCGTCCCTTTTGCGTATGCACCGGTCGACGAAGTTGCGCGGGTAGCCATTGGCTTTGAAGACCCGTCAGAGGTATTGTAGTTCAGCAATTTTGTCTTCCGGCTCACTGCAGTGCGTTTCGACACGCCGAAAGAGCGTCCTTACACAACTGCGTTTGTGGCTGATTGGGTGGTTACTGTTGAAGTTCAGTACTTGCATCGTATTTGTCGCTTTCCTGAACACTTTGGTCTTTAGGCCACCACAATCCTTGCGGCATACGAGGACATCCAGGAAGGCCAGCTGGTTGTTCTCTTCCTCCTCCATCGTAAATTGAATGCCTTCACTATATGACTGCCAAACACTCGTGTTTCTTGTATATCATTCCTCAGTCAACTTTAGTAGAAATTCAAGAAAATTCGAAAGAATACCTTCTGTTTCGTGGATCCTGCGCCTTTTTTTCTGGTAACCAACGTCCCCAAACATTATTCTGAACGATTCTATTTGAAAATGAGACGGTTTATATATCTTTTTCTAGGTTTGGTGCACTTTAGTCAGATTGGATTTCAGCCGTAAACGAGCAGACAAAAAAGTGAGATCGGCAAAATTATTCCTTCGATTAAATACGTATAAGACACGCAAAAAGCTTGCATTGGCGGCTTTGATGGACGGTATGCATTCTTCGACTCCGGTATAGGTTTCCTTATCAAAGTCGATCGGAGTCCGTCAGCACATAAAGGAGAAGGCGGCCTCGAGAAGGCATACCTATCCCATGGCCGTTTGTTGTTGATATAAGACGGTAGATTGCGACATCGTGCTCGAACTCCTAAAATGCGACCAACAGGCCTTTGCCCAGTGGTGCTGCATGTGAAACCTTTCTCTTTCTTGGCACAAACGCTCAAGTTTTGTAGTCGGCGATGACTGCAAACCCGAACAAAATATTGACGGTCACGACATAAATGTGCCCGAATTCATTAAGGATCTGGGTCTGTTATACTACAGGAGTCTTAATCTTTGGGACCCTGCACCCTGACAGTCTCCAAGACACGCAGAACGACCGGGTTTATCCTTCAACATTTTAAAACAGGCAATATTAGAATGCGCTTTTATAAGATGCACGTTAGGACTGGCCTGGAATGCTGATCTTTTTTGTTTAGCCTCCTGAGTGCTGCTGGACGGAAGAAAATAGAATGCCTCCGATATTTTTTATCGAAGGAGTTTTAACCACGGAACACCAAAATTTGTCGTTCCAATAACATTGTCAAATTACGGGCCTTGATCTATTGTGGTTTCTTAGAGTAAAATGGGACTCTTTTTATCATTCAAGCTTTTAACCAATTGTACTTTTTATCCCCTTAATATTTTAAAACATATTGACCATCACCAACGTGATAGGCATCGCGAGGTCTTTTATTTCTTCCTCTAGTACGTACCGTTACGAGTTTTCAGTTCTTTACCAAGAACATAATTGCAATCTTGGACGAAATATCCAAGAATGGGAAAATCCTCACAATTGTTCTTTGTTTAAAAGAACTATTAGTGGTGTTTTGCATTCAGGTAAACTCCCAGTTTTTGGACGCTGAATCCACCAAACTAATCTTCCGTAGTCATGGGATTCGTGGTCTCTGACCCCTCCCCCTGCCCGGCCTCATCCCGTGAGAATAGTGTTAAATATAAAACCCGCAGCACTACGAACAATTTCCCTAGACGACAGTGGGTAAATGTTCTTCAATGTACTCTGTTTGGCTCAGTCGGAATTTGTTGAAAAGGAATAGAGACCGAAAACATCCGGTAAATTGTCAGCCATTTCCTTCTTGGCCGACGTCATTTAATGGTCAGTAGTTTCTTCTTCTTCTAAACCATCCAAACTTTCCAAAGCAACACCACCTGCGTTTACTTTCTCATGAGATTTCCCACTGCTAGCCCGATCCGCGCTTTATCTTTCTTTGAAAATGCCTATGAAATGACATAATATACTACTATTATTATTATGTGCACTTTAAAAATACCGTCCATTTGAACAAGAAAGTTCTGTTGCACCGAACCCGTTCATTGCACGCATCTACCGCCAATTCGGATGACTACTAATGCATATTTGGCATTCTCCTCCACAACTAGAGGCTGCGCCCCCATACTTTTGGCATAATACTTTGTAGAGTACATTTGTTGCAGTCACCATTTTAACAACATGTTTATTTAAATCTGACTGTTGTTTGCAGCGTTCTCACTGGGATCTTCAGTTTACTGCCTATTAGTCTTACGTATACCGAATCACAACCGCATTGTTAATCTCTTCTCCATTAGTTTGCAACAGATGTTTGTGAGGCTTACTAGTCTAAATCTATTTGTTTGGGTTCTTTCGCCCGTTTGTGTGGAGCTTATGCTGGCATGCTTCCAGCCAATAGGCAGAACTCCAGCCTCCATCAAAGTTTAGGGAAATCTTGGAGAGCAGAGAGGCCAGTAGGTTTTTGGGTTCATTCAGGACATTTGCGGATATGCTGTATGGGCCACACGATTTGGTGGATTATAACTGTCATGAAGTTTTCCTTACCCTGTTTGCTATGAAGTCTACCGTGTTAACTGTATCGTTAGATGTAGTAGTTAAGGGGTATAATCCCTCGTAAATTACCAACTACTTGGGATACACGGAAATGAAGACATCGAATAAGGTGTTCGACTTGTGGGAGTGATCAGACGATGTATGTGCTTGGCAATTCCTTAGACAAGGACTGCAGCCCCGGTTATGTTTTCCCCCACTTAAATCACCATAGAACGTTTTGGGACTTCCAGTGTTCCTTTGACTATTTTTACTTAAGTGCTGCTCTTTGCCTCTTCAGCAGATTCGACATATAGTTCAGCACGCTTAAGGGTAATGGACAGTGCCTTTTAAGACCCTAATGAAAACTGTACGCACCAAGTTCAGGCTCAAATAAAGATGTTGTTAAAATATTTTCAGCAACAAATACATTCTACAAAGTATTATTTAAGAGGTGTGGGCCTGCAACCCTCAGTTGTAGGGCGTCAGTTAGAATATGGATTAGGAGTCATCCTAATTAGCGGTAGATGCATGCAAACGACTGCTTTCGTTCAAGAGAGCTTGCCTGTCACTTAGACGATATTTTTTAAGTAAAAATGCATCAAGTCCATGTTTGAATGTCTCTGTTGTATCCGCCATTATCACACACTCGGGAATTCTGTTCCAGGTATCGGCAACTCGTTGCGAAACAAATACCTACGAGCATTCAGGCGGGACCGGGCTCTTTCAAAGTTGCCAACGGGGGTTTATTGTTGCGGCCAAGGCGGAGAAGTCATCGAAGCGCAGGGTAGAGTCCTTATCGCTCACTATCCGTTAGGTCCGTATAAGGTCTTCTCAGGTCTGCCAGTACTCAAAAGGGAGCGGGTTAAGTTCATCAAATCCACATTGGTTAGTCAACACCCTGAGGCCCTTCACGATTTTGGACTTCTTCTTGGAATCCTTCCTAACAAAATAACAATCCCTTTTTAAGCCGGGCACATCACTTTTGGATTCCATATTCCAGTTGCGAACGAACAAACGTACCGTATACTTCTCCAAATAGTTCCTTTTCTTTATCCTAAAAAGTGTTTTTGATGGCGAAGAGGACGCAAGCTGTCCATTTGGTCGTCCTGAGAAGAGGGCTTTAGAGATGACGGAATATTGATCGCAAGTCTTTTTGTTCGGTTTCATTTAAAAGAAACTTTTTATCAAGAAAGAACTGATTATTCTCCTCATTTGCACTTTCCTTTTTCGTTTTGAGTCGCGGTGCGACACACTTCTCAAGATTAAACTTCATTAGTCATTTATTGGACCATTCAGATAGGCAGTTAGGTCCCCCTTTCAGGGTCCGTTCACCATTATTGCATTGATCGCCCGCCGAATCTTGATGTCATCAGAAAACATGACTCCTTTGCAGGCAACTTCGTTCATACAGCCATTGACATAAATTTAAAGCAGTAGTGACCCGAGCACAGGGCCCTCACAGGGTCCACTAACCAGTTCGTTTCTTGCAGCATCCGGGCTGCTCATCCGGGGAGCATAGACGCTAACAATGGTGGTGAGTTGGCTTTCCTGGAGAGGCAGGCAGAGTCTCATCAAGCGATCGTTTATGCCCTGCGGCAGACAGGGCAGTCGTCCTACGGCGTCGTTCCGGATGGAAAAGGCGACGCCCGCGTCCCGTCGCTCTGCCATGGGAAGACCACTCCAGACGAATGTGTAGCCGGTATCCACCTCCACCAGTTAGCCTTGCTCGTAGAACCCGGTCCTGCTGAGTGCAGCGATGTCGATCTTGTAGTGCGCCAGTTCCCGAGCCATTGGTGCCGTCCTCCATTCCGGTCGGCTGCTCCATGGGTTATCTAAAGGGGGACGGAAATTCCGGGCTGCCAGAGTGAGCAGATTTACTCTACTAGTCTGGTGAATGGGGCGACGGGGGGAGAGAGTGTTGTTTTTAGTTTGATTGTTTCGATCGTGAGTTTTTCGTCTGCAGTCTCGGTCAGCATGGCCTCCTAGCACTTGTTTAGAGCACATTTTCTAGCCTCTTCCCCCTGGCGGGGGTGAGTGGTGCTCTCCTTAAATATGGCTGTTCAGTTGTCCCAGACTGCTGCCGAACTCCACTATGGGCCACGACTTTTGTTTAGTGGGAGAGCGACCCAATTTAGCCTGGGCCTGCCTACGACATCACTTTGGACTTGAAGGGGGGAGGGAAATGGTAGAGAAACGGGAATCAGGGCTTTCCCGTCCCTCTCAAAACAAACTGGTTGCTGAAATATAAAAGGTGAGCAGACAAACTCAACAGAACGCCATTTCATACTGACCCAACTGTGAAAAACTCTGCGCCTCAGTGGGATTGGAAACCACGACAGTAAGGGGAAAGCTCTAGTACAGTCAACGCTCTAACCACCTGAGCTACGAGACCCCAACGACACATAGCTTGCAATAAGGACGGTCACGAACAGGCAGACAGAAAGCAAGCAAGCAAGATAGAGTATTGCAAAAACGGCAGAACAATTTTCGCTTTCCTGGCGGTTCACTTACCATGTGTCCTCTTGCGATCTTCCAAATAGAGTCTCGTCTCGGAGATACCGAGGGTGGATCTATCCGGCTAGCGGTGCCGATTTGCCGTCTGCGGAGATACACACACGGATACCTTCACCTAGTTTAGTCTGTCGATCGAAATGGTTACCGGGGTGTGGCCGCTAGACAGAGCTTCTTTCAATTCAAGGCTTGACTCGACACACCCACACAGAGTGAGAAAGAGAGAGAAAAAACGCTTTATTTTAAATGTTTCCCATAATGTTCAGCAAAAATCCTTCAGTTAACCGTGAATAAATATTGGTACGTGAAATAAATATTACCGGAAGATAGCAAATGAGCTATATAGGCCGTAAACGGTAACTGTCGGCATTTGTTGCAAAATTTCAATCACTGTGCGTCAAGCCCTGTGACTTTGAAGGCTGATAACTAACGCCCAGCCTAGTCTACGCAGTTTTCCCAGTGTTGTGCGCATGTGTGGAGTGGCGGACTGGTGGGCTAAGAGCCAGACTGAAACGACCCCTTCTTAAAGTGATCTACGGCACTCTCACGCATGTGAAATGTACGACGCCCAATCCCCGTTGTGCGAATTTCTGGTGCTTATGTTTGGAAGGACAGGTCATAAATGTGGCGCGGCCAGAAAAGGTCACTAGATATGTCAGCCACCACGCCCATTCCCCTCAGCAGTCCACTGACCGGTGCGGACAGTGACTGGGGCTCGGGAATTGGAAGAGAGAGTGAGGTCGACAGCTCAGCGTATTCCCCTCACTGTAAACAATCTGACGCGCCTGAAAATATCACGATGCGCTAAAAGGCGTAGCTTGGGAGGCTGCCAACTGACAGGACAACTTGGACCTCGCAGTCGGCCCAGTTTTATATATTTGCGTGGAGCAGCCGAACGCTGATCTACGAGTGAGCCTACAATGTCCCCTTCTTAATGTGGCCTTTATGGCACACCCACTCCGTGGCATCTGAGCCAAGTGTGGGGGCTTCGGCCGCGCCAGACACTTCTTTTGTTGTTAGTTAAAATCCTGGTCCACTTTCTGTGTGGACCGCGGGTGAGGAGTAGAGCGTCAAGCTGCGGGCTTGACCATGCCATCCACCTGCGCCCTCCCCGCCTCCTGTTTTCTTGACTTTGTCTTGACGCCGGGTCCAGGCGGAGGAGGAAGAGAGGGTGCGGTAGATGCTGTGCAAGTCCGCGTTCACTATTAATTAATTCACCCACGAGTCGCCATCCCTGCTCCACTTTGTTGTGAAGCACACGGTGGACATCGTCATCGGTATATGTGAGCCAGGCGCAAACTGCCGCCACCGACACAATCATTATCGTATCTGCAGTAGTTTCTCAGCAAGTGTGTACTTCATTTGCGATCCATGTCATCACTGTCCTTTTATTCGGATTTCAGATAGTCTGTAGATTAAACACTTATGTGGGACGCTGGCAAACACCTTATTGAAATTAGTGTAGATGACGCCAACCCTAACATCCTCACCCAACGCGCTAGTCCTCTGCTCGGTCGAGAGAAGTAAACTGGCAAGGCAATAGTAGCTTTGATTAAATCCCTTCTGGAGTCCTGAGATTAGGAGGTCTTCCAACAGGAAATTCATTGACGCCTTCTTAAAAGTGGGTTGCATTATTTTGAGGCAAATTCAGATTAGGATGACGGACCAATAATTTTTAGCAATAGTTAATGCTCCGCCCCTGTTTATTGGGTAGATATTTACTGTCTTCCATTCTGATGGCAGTTTCCATAATTCGAATGACGAAAGGAAGATGTGCGTTAGGGGTTTGGATAGTGTGTTTACCATTTCTCTCAAGAACTTCGTTGGTATATTGTCTTTATCCGGTAGCTTTGCTTCTTTGAGATTCTGTAACTCGCTTTTCCCGACAGATGCCAGGAAGAATATAAATTCTAGCACTGGACCGGCGGCCACAGCAGCCCCTGTTGGCACTGTGAATTTGAAACTCCGTTTGCCTAGCGAATACTGACACAAAGAGATGTCTCAAGTGCTCGGCTTGCTTGCCATTTCCAACAACCTCTACACCATTATTGTCCTTCAGTACTGCGACATGGTTCTTGTTTTTCAGTCAACTGCTAACATGATGAAATAAACTCTAGTGCTTTTGTTTAGCTGACCGGACAATTGTTGACTCATTGTCCTTTCTTGCCCAAGGGATGCATTTTTGACCGCATTCCGTTGGCGACGAAATTCCTCAATGTGTTAAAATTACCCAATTTCCACAAATTTCTTCTATTTTTATTTCTTCTTCCTTGTCTATCTGTTAAGGGTAACACTGGACAACAGTACTGTGTCAGATCGAGTGGAATCGTCATACATGATCTCCAGTCGTCCTCTAGATCCAGTTTGAGAAAACAGTCTCAATTCGCCGACATCCGTTCGTTCTTAATCATGTTAAAATCCGCCTTCCATATATTTTCTCAAACTCGCGTTCCTTACTGGCGTCGAGAGAAGAGCGTAGCAGCGTGGTAGCGTCACAATAGCCTTGTATGGTCACTCTTACCGAGAGATACACTTGCAGACTCCTCGCACTTGCTTTGGGCATATCAACACTCCCACGTTAACAGTGACCACTCTCTTCAAGAGGAATTTCATTAAGTGTTCATTGCTTAAAATATACCGAGATCTGTGCGACTGAATCCATAGGTTGACGGTCGTCATCGGATATCTCTTCATCGGTCTCTGCCTCTATCCTTGCAGGCTCGGTCCTTCTCTCGGCATCAAAAATAGCCCTTTGGAGTTCGGTCTCACGTTTAACTCGCCTCTTTTCTATTTCTGATATTCTTAAGGCTTTACTGTCACTACGACTACTAGCAGAAACGTTCTTAGAAGAGCCGTACTGGAAGTCCTTCTTCAGCTCTCCGTGTCCTTCGAAGGCACTTGGTTTGTATAGTCCAAGAGACTGTTCGGTACCGTCCGATTCATGCTTTCTCAAACACGTCTGCATTTGATAAAAGTAATTTCCTCCAATTTATGGTATGATGTTAAATACTAGAGAATTCTTTGTTAACTGAGTCACGCAAATAAGCCAAAACAGATTTCGCTGTATATACGGTACTATTGATAGAATACAGGCAATAATAAAAACGTACAAACGTCAACAATGGATACAGTAGACAAAGAATTCCTTTGTTACTGTTCGAGCAAATCATATTCCCAGCTCAAGGTCAGAATTCAAAAACTTGTTTATTAAAAGATCGCCGACCTCGCTAGAAAGGGGGTTAGAAAAAGGTAAAAGGGGAGTGTCGATAGGGGCCAAACGTGGAAGCACTTGCCAAGAGGGCGTGGAGATTTCCAAACGTAAATCAACTGGTTACAACAGGAATATTTTCTTTCTGTTGAAATCCAGTTGCATGTTTGTGAGGATGAAAATATTGCTGGCTCAGATTCAATCCTTACTGTTAACAGACTACAGAAACGACAAGTGGACCGAAATTCCAGCAACAGTGAACGGAAAATTCGAAACCAGATATCGAAATGCGCGGTAAGCGTGAACCTTTCTTTGACCTAAAGAATGCATTGGCACCCACACTCGAGTGGATTGAGCTTATTACGCACGTGCATCCTCCATGTTAATTCCACCGCTTATTTGTCCCACCTTAATATGTTCCTTTTTGTTTTCAAATATACTTTTCTCTGAAATAGTCTTTCATTTGAAATTAGGCCGTCCTATGAATAATCAATGTACGTATGTCTTCATTACAAACACTCAACACCTGGACTTTAAAAAGGGTCTTCCTGGAATTTAAGGGAAGTTCTTACATGCTTTACTTGTTCACTCTGAAATTTCTACTTATTTCCAACTGACTAGGTATGCTGTTTACCGATTTTTAGATTCATTGTTATCATCCTTTTCGGCAACTATCTTCGCGACCTCTAGTGCTCCCTCCTCGTTCCGCCCCCAAGCGAAATATTGACGCTTGCGGCGGATTCATGTCTCGCCATCTTGCCAGCGGTTGATTCGGTCAACAAAGAAATATTATGGTCGCATTTGCAGCGTTTTGGGTGTGCAAGCAACCTATTCCGGTTGTTATTTCCCTCATGACCGGGAAATTTCGCACCCTTATAAAACCGCTTCGGCGGGGCGGTCCAGTGCCACACACACCCATTCGCGGTCCATGAACGACAGAAGTTTGCATCTTAAAAACCTCTGTAATCACATGCTTTTTGTACCTTTTAGTGAATATTTCCCGTTTAAGTTTTTTCACCACTCAATCGTCTTCATATCTCACTGTTTTTCGGCTATTTTGACGACGTCAATAAGCGAGCATCTAGCCCGCTAGTCATCATCATTACAAGCGTCAATTGGCGACTGCTTAAGTATTCATTCCGAGATTTATTTGCGGATTTCTTCAACTAACGCTATTATTGCCACACGAGTGCATGATCAAATAGTTATTGCCAAATAATACTCCACCTGTAGGAATGTATAGGCATCCATACAAAACTGGCGTTCAAAGAAGACACATTTGCTGGCTGTTTAAAACTCCTTCTGTCTACAGAATATCCGAGGCTTAAAAGAAGAATGTTCTTGGAAACCAAAGGGGAGGCTTTACACCAACCTTCCGGACAAAACAACAAGATCGCGTTACCATAGGGGCTAGCCAGCTTAATCATCAAAAAAATCCGGCCACAACTGAATTATAGCAAACCACCGAAATCATTACCAGCCGCATGACTCCGGGGGCAGGCAGTGCTCAATACAACAAACTAAATGCAGTGAGTACAACATTCGATGCAATATTCGAAGGAGGGCTGGAACTCGAGATCTTAGCTTCTGTCCAAATGATGCCGATAGGCTTTTTTAACGATGTATAGGTTGCACAAAAACTGGGATGGCGACATATATTTATTTTTTTTACATAAAACGTAACTTTTGACATCATGAATTCAACAGAGGTCATCTAAGGCACTCCAAATCGCATTAAGTCATCTGGAAAAGAGAAGGAATGTGTAGACGGGAGTCTGACTGGTACCAGCCAGGTCTGCGTACGCACAGCTGGACATGAAATATGTCGACCCACCGTATAATACCAGTTAAAGCATAACTATGCTGGGAGTGCGATAATCCACTGCAACACACTCGATTGGCAGACTAAAGAGTGAGCCAGCCAGGCTTCAGACCTATCAGAGCTCAGCGTAATCTCAATCTAGGCCAGTCGAATTAGTGGGAATGCTTCGCATTCGATAACTTCTCTTATGGGCGAATGAGGCTCGGGTTGCCAGACTGTTGCAGATTATCGCTCAGAGCGAAGATTGAACAAAATTAATTCTGAGCTAAAACTCACTGTTTTGGGGGATGGTCGTCTGGAGGCCTTTTAACGGAACTATTGTCCCAGGAAAGGAGAGGAATGGTAAAATTAAAGAAAAAAACTAAACAGAAGGAGCAACTATGGAACCTGAAAATCACTAATGGACAGGTGGTTCAAACCAGAAGACACCCTCTATGGAGTCGTCTCTTTGAAGCTCACGCCCAGGACTATTTCGCTCCGTCATTAGCTATGCTCGAACAGAAGGAGAGGGGGGACAAAACTAACAAAAGCCCTTCCAATATTTCATTGTGTCCAGACTGTGAAAAACTAGGTGACGTCGTTGGGATTAGAACGCACAATAGGGAGGGGAGGGCTTGAGCTTAGCCAACGTTCTAGCCACCTGGGCTACAAGGCTACACCGAAGGCCACGAGTTTGATCTCATTTGGGTCGAATTGCGCACCCAGCCTACTACAATGTATGGAATCCACTAAATCTGATACAGTAAACCCACCGCCCAAGTAATATTTCCTACTTAATCAATTCAGAATTAACCAGATGACTACCAGGTTTACGGACACCGGAGGCTCAGAGTTGGTCCAAAAGGAATTATTCAAAATCTGCCAAAACAACCGTTCTAATATTGCTTGGAAATCCATCCAACCAAAACTCGGTTTTATTTATACAACTACACACAATTTCCCCGAGAAAATGAATGAACCTCAAATATGGATACCTGATGTATAGTTGGATGTCACCTCGAGTACAGAAATTTAGTTGAAGTATTGCACGGCTTAACTGTCATCAGTGGATAATAACTTATTCGTCGAGATCGATTAGAATAAAAAGGGATGTGGCCAACAATATATGCCAGAAGAAAAATAATTACAACTGAATGCTGAATTTTCGGCTCAAGTGACTACAACGGAATATGGTTAAAACCCGGAAATGCACTGAGTGCAAAATCCAGGGCCTTTATCCGTATTCGAACCGCCTAATCAAACTCCCGATGCCGATGAGGAATTGTGCAAACCAATAAAAAAGAGAGGAATAAACACAAAGAGTGACGACTATCACAGGCTTTCACGCACCGACGGTCGACCGAGACAATTAATCAGTCCCAACTTCATGTCAGCGTTTAGACTTCGGAAAATCAAAACTGACAATGTATTTCTACAACTTGCGGAATGGCACATCTCACAGCGGTTACAGAGGCTCAATAGAGCAAATTGCCTGCGCTTTTCTTTTACGAAGGACTTAAATAATGTTGGCGAATAAAGGTCCGTAGTACCGCTTGATCAAAGTGAGTATTCTAGGTTCCCATGCAAATACTCCATGTGCATCAAGAAAATAGGAACGAATGCATGGGAGGGTGGAAGATTGATGAGAGACAGGCAGAACGTCCCTAACAGGAGCCCGGCTTTCAATTAAAACACTTAAAAGTAGGTTATAATTTAAGCAGTCTGATGCATACGAAGTGACGTGAGCGTCGTATTTGCGGTACATGCAGACGGCTGTTCTCCATCCCCATGGCAAATCAGCGTGTTCTTTACTGTGATAAAACTGACGCGTCGAAACTTATTGCGATGTGGTAATAACTGCGACTTAGAGGACCGCCAACTGATGGGACAACTTGGTCCTCCTCTTACAGCTGAGCGTCACGCTGCAATGTTTGCCTCCTATGTGTCCTTCATGGCATTCTCACTGACGTGAGCTTAAAGCCGCCATTGTTGCAGCCATGTTAATCTCGAGTGGGCACTGCGGGTTTATGGCACCCGTAGACGGACTGTCAAACTACCACGGCTAATGCACTCGAGCTCATCTCCGGTCGTCTTGGCATTGTCCAGTCATCGGTGCAGTGCGAGTGCGGTATGTGCTGCGCAAGTCCGCCTCATCGCTAACTACTTTAAGCGCAAGTCACTGCTCCCAGGCCCATCTCATGGACCTAGTCTGCTTGGGCTGCATCAGGTACCCCCTCCCAAATATCACATGGTCATTTTTGCAAGCAGTGCCAACGACTGTTGGGTCCACTTTCTTCAGCACCAGAGGTTAGTGGATGCTGAACCCAAGGTGCATGAAATGTAGAATTATATCACACACAATAGATCAGATAATCAAACCACTAAGAAAGGTAGGCCAGGCGTCTAACTGGCTTTTTTCATTGAAAAGCATCGTTCTGGACCTTTAATAGATTGATCCTTCAAGTGAAAAGGTGTTGAATTCGGAGTAGCTGTTCAAGCTTCCGTCCTAGACAGAATGATCATATGATGCAAATTAGTTTGCAAATGCAGCAGATTCAGGAAAAGATAAGGAGTTACCGGCAGGGCTGTAGAGGTTTAGTGTCAAGGGCTGGCTTACTCTTATTTGAAAGTGGTCACTACTGGTTAAGTGGCCCGCGACCACTAAAATGTTTACACACAGACTTGCCAGCCTATAGCCCTACAAGATTTACGTAATATATTGAACTGCAAAAGGAAAATACCAACCGGTCATACAGCTTGTACAATTTACTACCTAATGCAATGCGCTGTATATCAAGAGACGATTGTAACCCCGAGTAACTGCCATTCGTTCACCCTTGCCGTAGCGGTAGGCAAAGAGTTTCTAATGCCAAATTAACATCCGTTGAATGGCGCCTCCTAAGTCTGGTCTCCGCTTATCGCCACCGGACAGGTTTGCATTTCCAAACGCAGCATAAATAAACCTTTGAAGTTTCACGCAGCACATTTGGCGCAGCTAATTACCGAATTTTATTTCCTTGCAATGGGCCCCCGCTCTGCTAGGTGTTACCTGTACAACCGGACGAATGTGTACTTTTGGCTATGCGAAACAATCGTGACCACGCCGAAATGGGCCGTTGTGTGGGTGTTACAAGTACACTTCGGCGGTACAGAACGAGCATATATATTTAAGTCCATCTCCGGCAAATTAAAGTTTATCAAAATGAGGTTCCTGTGGATAGGTATGATGTCCTTACTCCTCAGCCAAGTCTCTGCCGCACCGACTGTCGACGTGCAGTCCGAGGCTGGTTGTATCCGGTCCTGCTCAAACGAATACGGTAGATGTCTGGCCAGAGCCAACGGACTGTGGCACGATTATCAGCACAATAGAGCGCGTATACAAGCAATTGTTAAAAGATGTTGCCTCTACAACGAGAAAAACCCCGAAGCTCGAGAAAGTGACAGTTTCGCTACGTGTGTCAGAATTCGTTGCGGAGCACTTCTCTACGGGTGAGTGGAAAACGCTGCGAGGATTCCCAAACATATGTTAGGGTTTTAAAACATAAATAGCCACAAAAGTATATTTTGCATCTAATTTAATGCCAGTAGCACATTTTCTCTCTGGGTAGGTATTTCCACTCACCTCATATTCCGTTCTCGTTTGAAAGTTAACCATTTGGACACGATTTCTGTGGAGACTGGTTCTTTTTTTATAAAAGTGAGAGTTAGTTTACTAAAAATCATCATTTATATCATCATCTAATTTTACTTACACCTTTGGTTAGGAAGAGGTTACTCGACCCTGGTAAGCATAAAGTCCCTAAAATAATCTTTTATAGAGAATTATGAATGATACTTTAATAGGATTTGGTAGGAAGCAAACATTCTCAGAATTGCCATACGGATGTGTCCAAATGTAGTTTGACAACGTGCCAGTCACTAAAATCTATATTTTTACGGAATTTGGTTTTGCGCCATCGCCACTTATTATTTTATTAATAATTGTCCTGTTAGTAAGCTGCCTTAATTAGGTCACCACCAAGAATTAGAGTAAAAACGTTCATAACAATATACTCTCAAGGTGGAAAGAAGAGTAAACTGTTTGTCGTTTATTTTGTGAGAACGAGTCTAGAAGTTTTGCATAAAAATAAAAGGAAAATAGGTGCTGTAATTTTATTAAACAGTAATTTCCTAATTGCTATGCTTTGAGCGTTTTCCATATGAACGTGACAATCACTTATCCATCCCGATTGCAAGATTAAAGTGATCATTCTACATTTGCATTAAAGTTCTGGGTCTGGAGTTCATCCAGCGAGTCGTTTAGCTGTGAAAAGACTCTCACTGAGAAATTTTATCCAATAGGGCTGGGGACACTGCTAAGGCTTATTCGTCAGCAGATGCTAGTGATGCCCCGACTTTAGGTGCTGGCGCACTTAGGCTTTGTACTCAGGTACGGTAGGTCATTGTGCATTTTAAGTCCAACGCTTTGTCCACCTGGGATACCGTCCTCGCATTCTGTTGGCCTTCATCGGGAAAGTTCAGAATCATATAAAATTAGTGTTCTCCTGAATTTCAGTCTGTTCCGCGACCGAGATAATCCAACCAACACCTGATTCCGTTTTTTGGGCCGTAATTACTCCGAAAGCATAACTGCCTCCAAGTAATGACAACTAACAAATCTTCGGCCAATCATCTATCATCTAGTAGATTACGCAAACATCCAACGAAATAAATGTCCGCAAGCTAATTATTCAAAGAGTTTTTCGGCTGGGAGTGTTGGGCACAAAAGGAAAGTCGATGTAAAAAGCTAGTAAATTAGAAGGGCGGTATACCTGCGAAGGAAGAAGTTCGAAGTTGTCGATATTTCACGTTGTGTTTAGGTTAGCTTCTGCACTTGGCAGACAGCTACATAAGCTTAGTCACTAGTGAATAGACGCTGAGGCAGGAGCGTGGCCCTTAAACTAGTTGTTTCATGCTTTGAAAAGCACACATGCATGTTTTGATAGAAAGTTATCGTTTGCCGTCGGAATTCCGAAATATTATCTCGCTCAGAAATGGATGTACACCGATCCATCGGCTCTCCGAAAACCAACAGACCTCGCATGCGTGATAGGGGGTCACGAGCAGGCAAGTACCTATCAGGCCGAAGTCGGCCAGGCTATTATAGCAGAGGGGGGACGACAGAGTCCGAGAACGGGGGGGAGTAGATCGGTACGGAACTGTTCCGGACTTGCCTGCCTGTACTCAGCCAACCATAACCCTGACTGAATAAAGACAGACAAGCTCGAAACAGCTCGGTATCAATCTACTTAGATTCTGTATTTCCCCCTCTGCTATCATGGTTCGCTCGACTTCGGCCTGATAGGTGACTGTCCGTTTGTGACCCCTATCATCCACATGGAGCTCGTTTGCCTCAGGAAGCCAGTGGATCGGTGTGCGCCCATTCCTAAGTGAATAAATGCCCGATCAACACCGACAGAAAAAAGCAGGTGACGAGGTACTGATTAACTTCGGTTCGATGAAGCTGGTCCAGTGGTGGACCAGCTGAACCAGGTGCGTCTCTGCGCATCTTTGTGCTTCCGGTCTCAACTGCTGGTCAGGGTTGTGGTTGGCTGAGTGAAGGCATGCAAACCCGAAACGGTTATGTGCCAATCTACCTCCAGACTTTCTCATTTTCCCACTGAAATATTATCTTTTTTGAATGAGGGAGGTGCAAAACAAAAAGCCCTGAGCATACGGAGCTCACTTATGCTTGAAGTAACAGACGATAAACGATACAGTTCTTCATGCATTTTGTTTAATAGGGTGATAACCAAAAATCACATAATAATCATCCAGGTCACATGAGGTCTTCTAAATGGGTTGGATTTAACAGACAGAAGTTACTCCGCAGAGTTCGTAGAACTGCGTCAATGAGATTGGATGCCAAGCGGTGAGTATGAAGTCGATAATTCGGAAGTTTTGACCTTTCGAGTGCTTGCATTAATGTCTGAACTTCCGTTCGCATCAAATGTTCGTTTTTCCCACATTTACCCAAAATAAAAAGCACTTCTCGAAAAAACGAAGTGGACTTGGAGGGCAAGTACATTAGCTTTAGTGTTCAGGAACGCGTAAGCTCCCGCCTCAGTGAGGATGTCCACATCGCTCTTTCTCCTATTTCACGGTGTACTTGTGCTCATCCCAGGTCGCTTATCATCGATCCCAAAACCATCTTTACGGTCCAAACGGCGCGAGTGGAGGGGTGCTGACGCCCGCCTACTTTCGACAATTCGACCGTCGTTGCCGACGATGTCCATCGTGTACTCAAAACATGGTGAGGCAGAGGCCAGGACTTGTGCGTGTTTTGGTTTATAGGGATAAAGGACTTGTGCAGCATCTATCACACTCCCTCTTCCTCCTCCACCTGGACAACATGTCAAGACAGAGTCAAGAAGACCGGAGGCAGGGAAGGCGCAGGTGGATGACACGGTCGAGCCCGCGCCTTGACGATCTACTCCACAGCCCCTGGTCCACACAGCAAATGATCAGGTTTTTGACCAACAACAACAATGGGGGACGGCAGGGATCTCAGTTTGCGCGAATTCTGCCGACAACCAAGTCTGCCACCGCACCCCGAAATGTTAGCATTTGTTATGGTGCGCAAATCCGATAACGCATGCCAGAATCCGATATCGCTCCCCTGTTGGTACAGCGCATGTACCATGCGGCCCGTTTGGTGGGCACGCCCGCCTACGTACTTGCATAAACACTAACTGCCACTGGGGTGGTTGCGTTGGTGCTATATCTTGCGTCTCTCCTTATCCTTCACGGTTCTGTTCACGGAGCGGTATTCATAATGTCTGCTACCACGACGCGCCGCTCAGTCGAGCATACATCGA
Source organism: Spirometra erinaceieuropaei (assembly GCA_902702965.1). Classification (NCBI taxonomy): domain Eukaryota; kingdom Metazoa; phylum Platyhelminthes; class Cestoda; order Diphyllobothriidea; family Diphyllobothriidae; genus Spirometra; species Spirometra erinaceieuropaei. The sequence continues at coordinate 75,282 of CACRXP010000191.1, read as the reverse complement.
TGCCATATGACAGCACGATATCGTACTTGACAGCAGAGGTACCAGTTACAAGCCCATACACGAGTTAAGGCCAGTATTCTCCAGATGCATGACATAGTTGCTAGGGGTTAGGCTCATCACTGGGTCTAATAGCATTCCTCGTGTCCTTTTCTGGTAGATATTGCAGTTTTTAATTCGCAGCTTTCTACTTTTCCCCGAAAACAACCGCTATCGTGAAATTAATTAGTCTATTTGAGACTTATAGACTCAGATCGATATTTGACGTGAGTATTTGGGCCAAAGCCTATCAGGCACAGAGAAACAGCAGCGTAATATTCATAAACGGTGAGCATACAGCCAGTAGTAGTTACGTGTAGGTCTCATATAGACTGATTTTCTCCAAGTTGGGGATTATTTTCTGAGGAAATTAAAAGTTGCCGTAGACCGATGCTACATGACAGCTTCCGCTGCCCAAAAATGCTGCTTAAGACCACAAATAAGCCCCCCCCCTGGCTGGACACGTTATCTGCTTCTAGTATGATACCTGGAAATCGCATTTATACAATTAACTGTGTAAACACATTATTAAAAAGACAAGCAGTTTTTTTTTACCAATGTACGCAGCAAGTTCTGTGTCACATAATTGATTTACTAGAATTAAGAGCCTGGGTCGTGATTCTATGCCTCTATATTCTGTAAAAATGTCGTATCTCTGAAAACGGCTAGGATGCATTTGTTCTTGTGTTCACTCTCACTGTAAAATAGTTGTGAAACAGGCTTTCAGTATGCGCCTCCACTTCTTTACAAGCATGACCTGCCAAATCGCATATGGTTACAACCGTTTATGCTTTAAAAAGTGTTTTGCACGCGAATATGGGCCTCACTGTATCACAGGGCGCTCTACCCCAAATTCCAGGGACGTTAGAATTAGAGTTTGTGTTGGTATAAGGGTCGTTTTTAGGGTTAGGGGGTTTTTGCTAGGGTTGCGGTTAAAGATGAGAGGTCAGGGTTAGCGCAAGTGTTAAGGTTAGGGTTAAAGCTAGAACACAGGAGTAGTAATGCACCTGGAGTATAGGGCGAGGCCACTTATTAGTACTACTAATTTCACATACCTGTGCCCGACCTGGAAATATGTCTCCATTTAGTCAGAGAGCACTTTCTAGATTCCACATTCCGTGCAGATTTCATTGGCTTACTACTATTTGCCCGCGTATTGCAACCGCGAAGAGTTATATTCTTGAGTTTTAGTCTTGTTAATGGTGAGCGTCTGCAACGCCTATACTTCTGGCTAAGAAAATCAGATAATGAAAATCTGACGCTAACAGGAGTTGCATTTTGAGTTTAGGAAGCAGGTCTGCTGTACATCTTCAGTTTAAAACGAGTAATGAATTTACTGCTTTAAATATTTTATTTTTGAATGACATAAAAGTTCAGTGTCCGACTACCTAAATTACTTTGGCACACTGGTGTTCAGTTAAACACATTCAGTTAAAAATACTAATCATGAGGGACCCGCGGGCCTCAGGCAGCCAGTACCGACAAACAGTCCTCCTTACTTACTTTCGGATAAAGAGCTTTTATTTGTAAAATCTGCACAGCACTTCCGAACTATGGCCGAAACTCGTTTGTACACTAGGAGCAAGATCGGCATGACAGAGATTCGGGGAAATGCTCATCAAGGCTTGCTTTGACGCTAAATTTGTCCCCTATATGCCGTTAACTAACCACCAATTTGTTAACGACTTCAATAGTATCTACCTTTATTATAGGCGGTGACCACTTATTTACAATTTTCTAGGGCATTCTTATCGACACCCGTCATGCAGAATTTAGTCGACCACGTCGATATGTGAAACGCCGGGAATCCAGTTCACGTTGCTCAGACAAGGACTGTTGCTCGCCCGCTGCTGAGGCAGTAGTGACGGGACGTACAGTCGGAAGAGATGGAAATCGATTAAATAGAAAAACGCGATTGAAATTTCGCGTGTTTGAGGAGGATTTAAAATTAAATAAATCTTGCAGCGATTATCTATGCGGCATTTCGATGGAAATAAAGGTCGGTGTGCACAGGAAATAGATGGGTCAACAGAATGTATGATCAAAGTATTATTCGTCTTTTTGTTAACGTCGAACTTTTAAGGAAGCTATATACCCACTGACCAAAAATTTACAACTATGCAGCTTCCCGAATGTCATTTTCCTCTGCACGATAAGGGGAACTTGACAACGATCGGGTAAAGGACCCCAAACACGCACGACCAGTCAAAGGTGTCTGTCTTAAGTAAAAAGTGGTAATAGGGGTTTTTCAGGTCTTTACGAGTTCATCTCAGGGATCCAACGTTTGTATAACTCATACCGTCTTCTAATTCGTCGCCCCACTAACTCGTTCCCAACAACTTGGAATCAGTGGCTTATAACAAGGAAGTATATCCATACCAAACGCCACAAAAGACACTTAGCACTCAAGATAGGTAACTGATGAATAGGGGCATGACTAGAGAGTCTATTTTGATTTTCCAGAAGTCGCGAACCGACCATAACTTAACCCCAAATGAGCAGTTGGAGCTTGAACAAGCCTCATTTGGTTCTTAAGCCTCTAATTAATGCTCCACCGGTTATCTT
>CACRXP010000191.1:51922-71833 GCA_902702965.1 Spirometra erinaceieuropaei | reverse complement strand
GAAAATCCGCTAATGTTTTAGTGCATTCCATGTTCCTCCAAGTAATTGCAAGTCTGCAACAAAATTTTGAAGTGAAACAGTTGCTGTTTACTCCGCTGCCGCCTGCGGAGTCCACGTACCAATTCCTGCAATTCGTCATATAGCGGTGAACGGCAATATGGTGACAATAAGAAGGTTATTATGCTGAGATTCACAGTTTTATCGATATCCTCACCTTGAAAGAGTCAATTTGGAAGGTGAATTTGGAATCAGTATGGGCTTTGGTATACCAAAGCCTTCATCAGCCACCCGTGTGAGACGAGGTAGGCAAATTAAAGAAGGAGAGTAGAAAAGAATGGGTTCTTATAAAACGCCCTAAAAAGGGACCAACACCAGTTTGAAATATGCGACAGACACCGGTGACCGGTTGATTCGCGGTCATGCTAGTGGGGAACCGCGGGCTCGTGGTTTAAAGAAAAAAATGGTTTGCTTAGTAAAACTTCCATACAAAGGGTGATGTTGGGGTTAACGTGCAAGCATAGCTCATCGGATATTGTCATTATTTCTCAAATGAATAGGCCCAAAGTACGTTGTTTCTATTTACTAAATGTTTATGTGCAACTCATATAGGCAAACGATCAGTTGCAGTAAACCAGTAGCATACCTCCATCGCTGCGCATGCAACATAATAACTTGGGGTAGGGGTTTAAATGCGAATAAACTTCATATGCGCACTGTTACAATGGCCGCGAGGAAGGGAGAAACAGTTATGAAAAATGCATGCAAGAATGGGTGCGCAAACCTTCCTTCCAATCATCCAAACAACTTGGCCTTGATTACGGGTGACAGACATCACGAACGGGTAATCATCTATCAGCCAGCAGAGTGAATAAGTAAAAAAGCCAGAGTTCGTCCAACATAGATGTGAGAAAGCCTTGACAGTAACGACTTCGGTCTTACTAATGAACTCTTCAGCGCTGAATGTTTGTTGATACGTAAGACAGAAAACCACTGAAGAAGCATACTGGCTTTGGAGAGAGGGGAAGAAAAGCATATTTTTTTTAATGTCGTTGATTTAATGGAAGAAGTATAATAAGAGGACAGAGCTGAGAGGCTAGTAGCCCTTGAAAGCTACCATGAAAGATTGACGATTCAAGCAATGAACTAGGATAAACGTTGGGATTTTATTAGGATATACTGTGTACAGACGGCTGAGCACCTTGTGAAGCAATTTCACATCCCGTGTTTTTTATGTTTGCACAAATAATCGATCACCTTTTGTGAGTGCGGATGCTGTAACCATGGGGGGCATTGCGTCTAAGAAAAATTTTGCTGCCCCTCTCGAGCGCCTGGATTATGCCATGAGAGGTAGATAAAAGATAACTGTAAATTCTCTGCTAACCACTTGGCAGCTATACACTGCCTAAATGTGCCTATAAACTGCAAGTAAAATTCGTTTAGTTGACATATGTAAAATTAAGCAACATTTCAGCGGTCGGCAGCAGTGTCACCATTTGTTCCGATACTATATACAACGCTTGTTTAGTCAAAGACAGTAAGGTTTGTTTAAACATACTCCACAGTGTCCTTTAAGCAAAGTCGAACATCGTATAAACAGACATGCGGAGAATTTTAAACTAAAAGTGGTGCACATTTCTTACGTCTTCCAGCACCGTTTTTGAATCAACAGTTTCCTCAACCCAGTCATCTCATTCAATTTAACCCTATAACTGCTGTTGTAGTTCATTTAGGAAAAGGCATTTCTTAGCATAATCGTTTTTCAACTGTTCATTCAAGTCTTTTAAAGCACAAACTGTTGCCTACTCTTTTACACTTTGGTTTTTATTAATTTGAATTCAACCTTTGTCTAAAATATAATCAATCCTGCAAGATGATCACAAGAATTCTGGGCAAATTAGAGAAATTACCAACATTCCAAGATTTCAGGCAGTTGAGCTGTTTGAACGCCCTACGCATGAATGATTTAAACGCGATGTCCTGTGCTGATGTCACCGGACGAAAAAGTGTGCTTTATCATTCAGACACACTAGGGGTGCACGGTGCAGAACTTAAGTAAACAGCGCCGTCTCTTTGAACCATCAGACCCTACCTGACGTTTTAGTCTGGGCTATAAAAACGCACAGTCAAACGCCTTTTATGATTACTAAAATTGAGTGCATAGCTTGAAGTCAACGGAATGAAGCTCTGGTGGGTTCTCTCCATACTGGGAAGTTTGTCTTTTATGGCTCAAACTCATAAAGAAATGCCTATGGATCAATTCCAGAAGTGTCTGTTGTACTGTTCCAATGCCTACGGGAACTGCTTGACGGCTACTAACGGTCTGTGGAAGGAATACACGCATAATAGGGATAAAATTGCTAGAATTCTTCGCCGGTGTTGTTTAAAGAATGAAAAGAATCCCAACGCAGTCGAGGGCGACAGTTTTGCAACCTGTGCTAAGATCCGCTGTGGCGCACATCTCTACGGGTATGCTGCGTTTACCTTACTTCTTGCGCGGTTTGACTTTGGATTATTTTCATAAATTCACCCACAGCTGGTGAACCAACGGTACAAGCATTAATCCAGCTACCAACTTTAGGCAAAAACTGAATTACGATGCACCTATTGTTCGTAGGGCTACTATGCTCGTAGCTAGTCCTGGCTGACTCATCAGGATCCATCGAATTGACTCAGTGATGCTTAGTTTCAGCTGCCTTCGAAAGACTCAGGACAATAGTTTTTCATAACTTGTTATAAAATAATTATTTGAAACACCATACTTAGTTGTTCCGAAGAGAGAAACGCGTTGTGATTGCCGTGCAAACCTGATCCTGGACTTGGGATAAAGTTTCTGGTAATCATATAGTGATGCAAACTATATTGGTACATGATTCATTAAGATAAGTTCATAGGCATTTATTTTCTCTACCACTCATAGTTAAAAATTGTAAATCAGGCACGCAGAGATGGCTTAGTTCACAAATAAATGCGTAATGCGGCAAATCATCAGGACCCATGTTGTCGTTGAGACTGTAGGGGAGCTAAATGCATGTAGTTTCCCTTCGCTCATTTAAAGACACGTTTGTCGTCTTGCAATAAAGTGCTTGTTTTGATACGTTGAGGGGCAAAATTCACTAAATGCTTATTTCAATCACTTAACATCGTTCAGATCATTAGACTGTGAATAACTTAGCCAGAGCTACCATTGCTTAGGAGCCCCTTTACTAGTTTCGTGACAGGAATCAACTTTCGTTCCTCCTTTCCGCCGGAATGAGTGGGTCCCTCATTGGTCTGCGCTATGGGTATAGCTACACCTGCTTTCGTCTTTCGAGAGAATACTATCACTCACCGACCTTGACAATAAGCACGCCCACTTTCCTTCGCTGAGAGGCATTTTGCGACATTGAAGGTTACTTTTGCTAACGTAATTTGTTTCATCACCTCTTCCCGCATCGGGATACATTCGGTTAGACCCGCTGCCAAAGTGAATAAACAGCCAGACTTCGTCTCGCATGTTGTGAACAGACCATTTAACAGGGCCTAAGGTGTCGTTGAAGCATCCGGTTACTGAGAGTCTGGTCAGATAAACTGGGCGCTCTTGGACTGCTGAAACCGACGAAATCTGCTTCACCCCTACTTGTGAGTCTCTAGGAGACTTTACGTAAGAGAGTTACATCACAGCAATCCTACACGAGGTTTGGTGGAGAGTTAGCAATGTACGCCAGTTCTAAGACCTTCGTGTTTAGAAGTGATGATAAGTTTTCAAAGTGCACCACGTCTGTGAAATGCGTCTTTTTGTTAATTGATAGAGAGAGCGTTTAGGCAAACGTCGTTTCTCCGGCCTTTCCATGAGAGTAAAGCGATATTTTAAAAAGCAGGATAGCCTTCTGCTCGAATGTCAGTCTATTAACTGGTAAATCAGGCAGGACTAAGAGCATTCCTTTGCAAACCGCTCTCGAAACAGCAACATGTTAATGGTCCCTATTTCGTGAGAAGTGTACTTCACTCGGACTGATTTATGTGCCGACGCAACGGACCTTGCGTATAGAAATTTGTCGAGCGGCTTTTGAGTTCAGAACGTGTTTGCAATTTGGTTGGTCATCTTTAGCTGTCTTACATAAAATGCTTATACTTATTTTGGACAGAGGAGTCGTTTCACAATGAGCCGTTCCTCCTTGTCATACTGTCATCCTGGACAAAACTTGGTTTTATTAGTTCATATATGTTAGGGTGTAATCTGCCGATAATTTCAATGATGATTTCGATAGCTAATCGATTTCTAGAGGTCCCCAGTTCTGCTGGGTTCGACTTTGTCTTTCCCTTCTTTGATAGACATCTGTTGTCGCGAAGACAGCTAAAATTATCTAAATTATAAATAAGTTAAGAAAAGCATTTATCTCCTTTTTCTCTTTCGTAGATGCCAAATTAAGAAAACTCACGAAGGTTTCATGTCACCGGACGAAATCTTCCATCTCAAGCAAAAGCAGAATAAAACTCACTCTGCTTCGTAAGAGTCCTTACGAAGCCCTGCGCACTTCAGTACTGCGAAAAGGAAGACGTTATTTTAGAAACAGAAAGCATCTTTTCGAATAAATGACTTCGGCGTATTAAACCGATCTGAAGCATTGTTTTTCAACGAACTCTTCCGTCAATTATGTTTAAATTCTATATAAACAAAGTCTGTGTTATCAATCGTGATAGTTTTGTATTAGAAATCTCCTACTAATGGCTTTATTCCTTTTTCTACAGTAGTGCTTACCATTCGGAATGCACTTTCGCTACTAGACATTTTTTCAAAGAAAAACCAAAGCCTTCGATCGTATTTTATGCGCAAACTTATATATCGAAAACCATTCATTCGTCTTTCAAGAAGTCAAGTCCGACAAACGTAAGTTTTCGATTTTTTTTTCATGAGGCCTGTGAAGTAATATAAGGGAGGGTGGAGTAGCAGAAGTTAAAGAACCGAACCTCTATCTGCGAATGTCTCTGATGATGGATTCCAGTGAGAATCCGAAACGTCAGGCAAATAAATTTCTTGTTCTGGTGATCGCATCTTCATCTTCTGAACCGACAAAAGCCTGTATAGAGGAGGAGGTTGAGGGACTTTCAGAGGTCAGGGTTCAGGTTCTAGTTCTGTCCGGGGCTTAGGTAGGGGGAGGACGAAGGCGCCTAGCGATTAGCTATCCCTGTTTCATCCTTGTAACCCGACATGGTGGGTGTGAGCACCTGTGCTGGGTTTATCCTTGCCCAGGGTGGCCTTAGAGCTTGTACAAACGCTCTATGCGAGCACAAGGCTAGGTTGGGTAACCGTATGGCTGCTGCCTCTGCCGTCGCAAGTGTCACCGACGCACGAACTTGGAGTGTCTCGCCGGCACTTCATAGATGACTTGGGATGCTTGGTCGATCTCTACCCGGTGGTCGCTGTCAACCAAGTGAGCCACATTTGCGTTAGATTTGGACTTTTCCACACCTTGATTTAGCCAGGCAGGATGGTGCTCTTGCATCGGTTTGGATAGACCCCTAATTATTCGGCCAGTATAACCTGCCCCCACAGGAGCAGGTGAAGGCAGAGATGCGCACTGAAGAGGTCTGAAAAAGCAGTCTACCCTTGCCTTCAAGGCAAAGAAGCGGAGTGTTCGTGAACACTAGTTTTGGCTTAGCAGCTGGGTACGTACGCGCGATGGCTGCATTTAAGCGATGATGTAGAAGTTCGCCCGTCGGATCCCCTCGAAATTGCAGTGTGAGAAATAACTCTTTCTTCTTAGTCGTCGACGCAGCAGATTTTGAAGGGCATTCCTTCATATATTTTTGATATTCAGGATAGCCGTTTTCTTTCAGAGTGCTTTGTATAGTGGCGAATTCATTCCCAGGCGTATCTGGAGCGCATATTCTCCTAGATTCGTTGATAAGGCAGCAGATCAAGCTTCGTTTCTGGCTAATCGGGACAAAACTGTAGAAATGTGTGTATTGTCCTGTCCATGTTTTCTTGTGAACTACACTTCAACTAATTGTTCCATCTGGCCTTCGAGTAAGCATGACGTTCAGAAAGGGTAGGCATTATTCTTTCCATTTTTCCAACATGAAGTTTAACGCTGGGTGAGCCTGGTTCACTTTCGAAAGGAGGGTTTTCAGGTCGAGCTTTTCATCCGCTATTGTGAAAATGTCATCAACGTATCGAGCATAGGAATAAAGATCCTTTATAACTGTACAGAGCTGGCTTTTCTCTAGTTTTCCCATGAAGACATCAGCCTGCAGAGATTCAAGGGCTGATCTCATCGCTACGCCATCGAGCTGGCCGTAAAATTGGCCATCGAATCTGTATTGGGCATTTGACGTGCAGTGAAAGAGCAGTTCCTCTAGGTCTGCGACCGATATTCCGTGACCTCTGAACGACCCTCAACCCTATTCCCACATACTACCTTTTATTGGCTTTGTAACTTTTGCTATTCTGCCCTCCCTTATATTACTGTACAGGCCTGATGATGAAGAATCGAAAGCGTACATTTGCCAGACTTGACTTCTCAAATGTTTACATGGGTAGCATCGATGAACTTTAATCTTTTCTTGATTCAATAGCGTCCGCACACTAATAAAGACAAGCAAACTTAACGTTAGTAGGTTTAAACGATTACTTGATCTAACTTAAGTAAACACAAACATGATAATGGTAAGATCCCATTTCGTAGCCGTGCTAGGGGTTAGGGTTAGGGGTTGGGGTTTGGAGTTGGGGGTCGGGGTCGGGGTAAGGTCGGAGATTAAGGTTAGGGGTGTGGATTGGAGGTTAGGCTGAGGCTTGTCTACTGCAGGTAAGAAAGTCCGATCGAGGTAATTTATGTTCTACGGGCACTTCATCTGAGTTGTAGGGGGAAATGGCTGCACTAACTAACCAATAAGCCAAACAGTCTCACTTAGGACTGACTTCCGCAATATAACTGAGCATTGCCCGTAACAAACAGCCCAACTGGTGCATTTTTTTACCAATGACGACCTTCCTAAGTACTCCTCCAGTCTGCCTCATTTCACAGCTCATCTGGGTCGCAAATACTCACCTTCCATCTTAACCAGTCTACGACAGAAAAGCAAGTGACATTTGGCCCGTGTGTCCAGCAGTTACGAAACTCGTCGACCGCGGACACCGAGGTTAACTCGATACCTGTTATCACCACTTCCACTGATGCCTTTGTTTTTCCACCCCGAACAATAGCACCAGCTGGAGCCAACGTAGGAGAAGATTACGTCCCAGAGACTTTCAGCATTAATCCAGAGGATTGTACGGCTAGGCCACCTTAGTCGACGAGGGATGAAGACATGATTGGCCGGCTGTGTTATTGGCTGAATGTATGGTCATCTATTGGAAAGAAAATCAGCGAGAAAGGTCCGGAAAAATTAATATAAGCACCACTAGGTGGACACTTCCTAAACGGGTCTTAGCTGGTTACTCCCCTGTTGTGGAGAGCACCAAAAAGTGCGTGCTGAGTAGCTTTTAATTACAACAATGTTACCAATATTAGCCAGTATCAATAATATGCGGAAAATGGGCTAAGTAAAAGTCGCAACGATATTTCAAGACGTGCTATCTAGTTCTATCTATGACATACTATAATAAATGCAGAAAAAATACGACTCCAGGGATTACAGATTGTGGTATCAAGGAAAGCAAATTTCCCGCCATTCACACAGGCTTCTGTACTCTTCTGAAAAAAAAATGAACTGAAATAGTTCGAAGCAAAGCTAAAGGCATGCAGTTTTACTACGGGTTTGACAACAGGGAAAGTCAGAAGAACTAGATGCAGTGAAAAAAAAGCCATAGAGCAAATGTGGGTGGATTAAAGACAAAGGCATACTTTGGTTTGTTGACGTGGGCAAATGTGATCGACAGTCCCATGGATTCCTTCTTGTACCGGTAGAATAACATCTGTAAATGTCCAAAAAAGATCTATCCTCACTGGGCATTTTATTGTTTTATTTTATTTTCACATCAAGTATCGTTATAGAATAGGATTGATTTCAGTCTCTACGTGACCCTCAATTAACAGCCAGCCGAGGGAGTGAGAATTACGGTCGCAGAATCAACACCTAACGTTCCTCACAGGGAACGTCTTTTTTCGACGCAACTCCAGTACCGCACTTTGTTTGTCTAGATTCGACGGGTCAAGTAGATCATTGCAATTCCAAGAAGCACTAACGTCTTTTGATATGACTTTGGTGCTGAGCGGGTTTTTAGAACTGGACAGTTTCCTTCGGACATTTTCACGGCTATGCAGCGCTAGCGACAGCAGTTCCAGTTGATCTTTATCCGCCCACGGTTAGTTTTTTAACCAGTCGAATAGTTTTACCGGACATCTGCTCTTTGCGGACAAACATACTGCGACCTGGAGATGTGTACGAGGTACTTTAAAGTACCGGCCTTACGTCAAGCGAAAATGTTAGATCCCATATTAATCTGAATCCATGCGACGGGTGTGGCCAAACAACAGAGGCCATGTCGAAAATAAAACACTTGAAACAGTTACCAATACAGTTTTGTGGAAGTGATGTCACGTAACGTGTGGTGTTGGCCGCAGTCAAGTCTGCGCAAGATCCTGGTCCAATCTGTTCTCGCCATCAGTACCAGCTAGCTACGTTAAGCAGGAGTCCAGCACTGAGGTGCCATCTACTGTGAGTCAGATAAGTGGTTAGGTTGGCTGTCTTCCTTGGCATCGTCTAAGCAAAAGCTGGTTAAATGTTCGCTGTAGATGTGGTAAAAAGTTGTTCTTGATGACATAGGGGTTCAAGGCAGTTGTTTCTCGCATTGTAGTCGCTAAGAGTTCGACCCGCGGACACCTTAGAATTCGCTGCACTGTAATTCCGATTCCCCATAAGGACATGTATACCACATCGTAGAAAGCCCACAACTTGTCTTAAGAATCCCCATATCCATATTTGCTAGTGAAGTATATCCGACAAGGTCGCGATGTCGACTATGCCATCACGAAATCTTACAATTGTGATCCACGGTGTCTTTTCTGCCTAACGCGCTACTGCTTTGGACCGATTGTCCAGCACGGTCGTACAACCATATTGGCCACAGTTCCTGAATAGACACACTTGTAGAAGAGGTCCTTAACTTTATTCCTATGCATCCCCGTGATAATAACACCTTAATGAGACTGGTAACGCTAAAATTCTGTGCATAGTCAGGCTCTGCATTCCCAATGCAACAGGCATTCCTGAATGCCAGCAGAAACTTTACGATTCTCTCTTCTGTCATATAGTCCAAAATTAAAATTTCATAAATACCCCTTGCCGGGAGTCCACTAACGAGGAATATATGGGCATTTTGCATGAGCTGAGAGTCATAATGGAGGTACTTGCGCAGTTGGAAGGCCTCTGGCTTTTGATGCACCTCGGTTCCCTATCCTTCGAAGTGTCATTTGGGTGGCTATCAGAGGTGCAAGGTAACGGCAACAACAACTTATCTCATGTCCGTTAATGGCCATCACTAGACTCTGCAGATTTATATAGGACTACGGACTTGCCAGAACGTAACCCACGGCATCTTGGTGCAATGGTCATTTATAGGTAGTAAATACCTGTTCGTGAGATTCAGGGATCTACGTGGTAACTAGTTTTCTCTAAGGCGTGCTACTTGAGGCCTGCCTGACATATATGCAATCACCGCGGTCTTCACGGGCTTCCCCTCTTCCCAGACAAGGCACATAATTATGTTTACTTCTACCACAATCAACAATGAAGTTAGCAAAATAGGTTCTGAGAATCTTTCAGATGAACTGCATAACGTGTAACGGCTGTGACGGCGAAGAAGACAAAAATGGTCATGTTAGTTTCCTTTGTTTTGGTGATATTCTGTCTGCAGTATGCCTTTTGAATCCTGCACCATACTTCAAATTTTCGATCTCGTCTTTATAAAAATCGACATCAAAATACCCACTTACGACAACCGAAGACAGTTATTTTGATTATTCTATTTTTCGCAAGTTTTAGATGCAATAAAGAACGGCAGACGGCATTACTATTAGGATCAACGGCTTCTCGTGCATTCATGTCCGTAGACTAACAAAGCGATAGAGAGAATGGCAGCTGGCCGTTACTCACACGCATAAGCAGTGCCCAACTCCCCTTCAGTCCATTAATTGGCGGTTTGAAGGAGGAATATGGACTTCGGAACCAGTGACACAGGGTTTAGTGAACTCGGCCGCCCCTCTGAGAAAACGTTAGCTGTCTTTTGGCTCTGTCGAAGAAGAAAAGGAAGTTTTGAATTTGTGGAGAATAAAATACTGCTGTCAGCAATAGTTCCAAACTGATTCTTTTGGGAAGTGTAGCAAAACACATGTTAGTCGTGTTCTGTCCCTTAATGTCTTGCCAATCCTACGTACATTACGTTAATTTTCTGGGATTGATAGTTCAACTGACTTCGAACAACCGAATGTTTTAAGTACACACGAAACTGAGACTACATTACACAGACAGTCATCCCTGCCGGTGGTCTTTTGTTCGGGTTTTTCAGTCCCAGCAGACGCTCTTTGTAATTTTGACATGCCATACTGCACTTTTTGTCAGTTTTCTTTCCGGTGATTACATCTGATTAGATGTGTGTTCGAAGGTAGAGGAGTGCAATGTAAAAACATGCGAGTCGCGGAAATAGGAATCTCTCCTTCCCCATAATACAGGAGCCATAGGCTTCATTCCAGGAAGGTTACCTATTCCCGTGTGCTGGCCCTAAACGCAACATCGACCATAGCCAAAACCTTAACCTCGACCCTAAACTCAACCCTTATCCTTAACTGAACTCTGACCTTAAGCACCCCTGAAATTTACCGCTAGAATACCTGTATTCCAGGGGAATTCTTATTTCCGTGTCCTACCTAAAAATGCTTCATATCTAAGATTTCACACCTTCTTACAACACAATTTCATTTTAAAAACCTGATGTTAATTATGATTGAACGGATTTACATACATTTTAGCCGAAGGGAAGACACAGACCTTTCATTTTGGCTTACTTCTCCTGCTGTACAGTTAACTTCCTCGGCTCAAGAAGCCTAAATTCTTAGCACTCGGAACTACAGTTGTAAATTCAAGCGCACACGGTACCCACTAGTGGGAGATCAGTAAAGTAAACTACCAGAAAATAGATCTATGGTGGAGATATGCACTAATGAACACGCCCGTGATGATATATACATCGGATTGGGAAAAATCCTTCGATCTTGACGGAAGGACCATTGCATTCCATCATGGACAACCGTTCTGTACATGTGTCACCGGAGGTCAGACCTTCTTCCGCATGGTCCGGTCGGTGCTAGATTGGCTAAGTTTCCAGCTAAAACCAGGTCGCCATGTTAACCAGTATCGAACAGGGACGGGGGCCACTCAACCTCCCCCTCCTCTAAAACAAAACCACCGACGAGAATGAGGATGTTACCTGCAAATCGTACCACACGTCTTCACTTTGATCTTTGCTAATACGTCTCCTTGGCGGTCGGCTGTGCATTACCCTTTAGGTATGGAAGTTCATGATCTCCTGAAACGTCGTGCGAATTTTTTTACCGTATTTGGACCATTAGAAGAGGACGCATACTGTCCTCTGTCATTTGATATACAACTCCCCAAGGAGTGGACAAAATTGCATGGTCCAATGAATTTCCTTGAAAACTTCAAACACCTCATGATGGTACAATACAGGTAAATAAGGCATAGTTTTTGGAAAGGTAAGAAATATTAGGCGCCGCCTGCCTTACTTGACTCCAAAACAATACATGCTTTTTTACACATTGTATGCGTTTAAAGTAAAAATATTGCCACTAGTTTTTCATCTAAAGTAAAAGTAAAAACTCATCTCAGGTTTTGGACATTGGATGGCTATTTAATCGGAAACGGACGTCAGTTATTTTAAACCGTGAAAATATTCAGAGAAGATAGTCAGTCGATAACCTCACCCTAGTGTTCCCAACTAACGCACATACTCTTTATGCTTGCTGCGGGGGCAAGGGGCCAGAAGACTTGAAGATTTACCACCTCGTATTGAGAAAAATGAATCCCCTAGGCGACCTGTTGATCAGTATTAAACAGTTCAGTTGTTTTTCATTTTTGAGCTTAATCTCATCCGGGATTTTCCTTACTGAAAAATGAATGCACCGGTTGTGACAGTCCTTGCCTTATGACACCAGTTCTGACATCCCAATACTTGGTTTCGTCAGATGATGATGATGATGATGATGATGATGATGATGATGATGATGATGATGATGATGATGATGATGATGATGATGATGATGATGATGATGATGATGATGATGATGATGATGATGATGATGATGATGATGATGATGATGATGATGATGATGCGTATAGGAGAAACTGCGAACGTAAATGCCACCAGAAGTTGGCAGTTCAAATGTACGAAAATTACGTAAATAGGCTTAGAGTGTTCTTGAACCTGGGCAATGTAGTTGGACTTATCACACTATGGATAAACTAGTCGGTGAAATGAACGATTTCATAAATAGAGTAATGGTCGAGAGTTTACTGTGTAGCGCAGTTAAGAAGAAAGAACACCGCATTCCAAATTTGTCCACTGTCATAGTCTGTGCTGAGCGGATACAAACATTAAAACACGTCTTATAAAAAGATAAAAGGGCCATTGCATGGGTGGTTATTTTGAGAGTAGATAAATTACTGAAAAAGTGAATGGGAGGAGGCAGGAAGTAAGGAGACTCGGTTGATGGAACAAGAATTAGACTTATTAGCCGCTTCGAATTGAATCCGTCATCAGAGACTCCGGAAGATCAAGGGTGTGGCCTCGTAAAAGGTTCAGTACTTCTGAGGTACAATGACTACGCAACCATGCGCACACTAAAACTAAAAGCTCTCATTGCCATTGCAAGGATTATATTTGATACGATGATGACCTCATCAGCAGCATGGGAGCCGTTGACTGCCGATATGTAATCACTGGTAGTAGTTAGTAATGCGATGATCGCTCGCTGACTGTTACCATAAATATTACCACTGGAAGCGGGTCTCATTCTCGCACTCTCCGCGCACCTAATTACTCTGAATGAGGAAGGAGCGAACACTGCGCGTGTATGTAGACTGGATTTCCATACGCGGGATCAATTCAGATCGCGACTAGCGGGTATTCCTACCGCATGACGTAATTTACGGAATATTATTTAGGCATTTTCAACGAACTGTAAGTCCTCTGCTAGTAAGGTGAAGGAACACAAATTTTTGAGGTAGATCGTATGACAAAAAACCTTAAGAGATTCCCAATAAACGCTAGATGCATGAGTCAGTGTATCCCGTCAAAAGGAGCATTGCAACTTCTGCTGTCCTTGTGTTCTCCATCACCTACGATTATTCACCGCGTTGCGCAACGAAACCGGCTTACAATTTTGAAGTGTGCTTTCAAAAGCCACATATTCGTTCCCCTAAGAAAACATATATCGGAAGACCGGAATCCACACAATACTCACTAAGACGCGACAAAATGAAGGCTTTGGCAAGACGTTGCGCGGCTGATAAAAAATGGGCATTGAAAATGACGGAATTGAAGACGTGTAAAAACCGTCAAAAGGTGCAAACGGCTGCGCTGTAAAAACAAAAGCTTTCTTGGTTAAGACCAGACTTGCCATGGTAACGCGTTCTGAACGATGATTTTGGACCGTTTTGAGACCGATGCTCTTGGGATCCGGAGGTAGCCTATTCAAACCTCACTAAGACCATTCCCGCGGGGGTGTACAGTAAGGATCATCCAGGAAAAGTAAACTGCGGACCATCCTTGTCATTCTGGCATTCTTCGGAAACATTGCATTCCATGGCAACACTGTATTCACAAGTGTCGAATTTGGAAAACATATGGAACAAAACAGCGCTAGCGGCCCGAACACGATATAAAATCAAAAAGCATATAACAGCTCCACCGAACAACCGGCACGACCCATTAAAGGTCAATTGCTAAAGCGAACGCAGATACCTATTAACAAAACTGAACCGCTTGCTTCTCGGTCGTAAGATTACACTAAATGAATTAGGTTTAAGCCCACGACAGTCGGTCAGGCTCTTGTAACTCAGGCAGTTAGAGCGGTAGCTGCACTCGAGCCTTGCCCTTACTGTCATAGGCTCTAATGCCAGCGAGACCGATGAATTTTGCATAAATGGGTCTGATGGATTGTTTGAATCTATCCAAAACATATACTAATGCGTAATGGAAGTAATTGTGAAAACAATGGAGAATTGGATGACCGTCTCTGGCCTATTGGCTGTCCTCAACTAGCCCAAGGCATGCTCAGGTCTTGTCGCACATGATCCCCAACCCGCATTCTTTGGTCATCGAGCTTTACCATTGAGTCACGGGATCGCTGCCCTGTGGGCTGAGAACAGAATATTAAATATTATGTTGGAATTACGGTCACACATCGGGTTACTGGGGTTGCTCATCCCGCTGTGCCCCGGCGCTTGATCTGGAGCGCTCGCAGACCGTCGCATTGAAGCCAGAAATATTTGCTGAAGCGAAGTATTGGCAGGTAGAGATGAGATCTTGGTAGCCATTTCTGGTTATTTAACCTTCGCCAGCCAGCCTTAAACAAGTGCGGGCTTTGCAGGACCAACATAGTACATCTATCCGATTGGAACCGACAGGGCAACGGACTCGCGGCGGTGTGACAAAACGTTGTCTTAATAACATTCCATGACCAAAGAAGGCAGGCTCAAATACCAGATCGTTCAATGTTTGTATACGCGTAAACCTGACTGATTCATCATACTTACTGGGATTGCACGATTCTCAGTAATTTCGCCAATACCTTGCCTCCTAACCAATCACATTTTCATCAATAGTAGTGAAAATGCGATTCCCAGGTGGCATATCAAAAGAAGAAGGGACGTTCACCGGGAGGGGTTTATTCGAGGTCCGACGTTTCGAGTAGTTTATTCGTCTACCGATCTTCAGGGACGGGGAAGTCCTGTGCACAGCTCCCCTTATGTCCCCTTTGTCCAACGCGTGACCCGCCAATGCCGCCTGTGTGGCTGCATCCAACCCGCATGTCACCGTGACCTGAATCGTCCCCGTCGGCCGCGGAGATAACTGACGGCCCCGACTGTCCCGCACCGTGACTGTCCACCGCTAAGAAGGTTCGTAAAGTCAGATAGGGGGAGGCAAATTGATGTGGCGGTTGACAGAGCGATCGGTGGACATCCAGGCTTCTTGCACTTGCCTTGCTGTGTGATCGCCGCCCCGGCCCACAACCTCAACAGCGTCAAAGTTGAAGCTGTGTCCCATTTTCGCGGCATGGTTTGCTACCTCCAATTTCGGGTCCAACCTTCACACGGCCAACTTATGCTCGTGCATTCGCGTTTGCAGCCGTTGGCCGGTTTCCCCAACGTAGTTGCAACTTCCGCAGCTGCACTGAAGTCGGTAGACAACGGCCGACATCTCCTGCTTAAGGATCGGATCTTTTGGCCGCATCACTTGCCGGCGGATTGTTGAGTCAGGGCTGTGGGCAACACCTATTCCGAGTGGCGCGATTGATCGAGCCACGGCTTCGGAGACCCCTTTAATGTACGGAATGCTCCGCCACGAATTTGACTGACTATGCTCTTCGTTCCGCTTCTTTGGCTGCCTTCGGCCCCGTTCAATGAATGCCCGCGGATAGCCATTGGCTCTGGAGAGTTCTCTGAGGCGCTTTATCTCGTCCAGTTTGACGGCTGGCGTGCTGCAATGAGTTTCCACCCGTCGGTACAGCGCGCGGACACAGCTTCGTTTGTGTTGTAGCGGGTGGTTGCTGTTGTAGCTGAGCATTTGCAGCGTGTTCGTCGGTTTTCTGTAGACCGACGTCGCTAGTTCGCCATTTGGTTAGCGGCAGACGAGAACATCCAAGAATGGAAGTTTGTCCCCTACTTCTTCTTCCCTCGTGAACTTTAGATCGGCAATGATTGAGTTCAGTACTTCCGCATAGTAGTTGATTTTATCCTGGGCGATGATTACAAAGGTGTCATCAACGTAGCGTGACCAAAACTTGGGTGTGTACTCCTTGAATAGTCGTCTCTCGAGTTTTTGTAGAACCACCTCGGTAATGAGTCCGGAGATTGGTGAACCCATTGGAGTGCCCTTGATCTGCTCGTATGTGGTCCCTTCGAAGGTAAAGAATGTCTTGAGGCAGTGCCCCATGAGTTCTATGAGATCCTGAGCTGTGGGCTGGCCATGGCCCCCGTCGTAATTTTGACGTAGCAGGTCACTGAGCGTTTCGACCGCAACGGCCTGTAGTATGGATGTGAAGAGTGAAACGACGTCAAAAGACACCATCCTTTCATTCGGTTCGATCGTGACTGCCCTTATTTTGTCAAGGAATTGTTCTGCTGAGTGCACCGTTGTTTGTGAGCCTGCAGTTAGGAATCTTAGCTTCTGAAATAGCCAGCTTGCAAGCCCGTATGTGGGTGTGCCTCAGAGTGAGACGATAGGACGGAGGGGAACATCTGGCTTGTGTACTTTTGGGAGAGCGTAGAATCTCGCCATAGCGGTTTCTGTGGGCTTTGCCGTATACCAGTCTTTGACGGTGATGACCTTGTCCTTTTTTAGTCAAGCCAGAATTCTCTTAACCTTTGCCACTAGGGACTTTAGACTGGCGGCGTCGCTGACTTTATAGGACTCCCGATCGTTGAGGAGCAGGAGGGCTTTGTGTCGGTAGTCTACCTTGTCGAGGATAACGGTTGACCGGCCTTTGTCAGCAGGCAGAATAACTATTTCGGTGTCCGCTTTCAGCTCTCTTAGGGCCTTTTATTCCTTTCTTAGAAGGGTATGGGTTTTCCGGTGCGACATGAGAAGTGAGGAGACTTGATGTCGAAGGAGGTCCTTCGCCTCGTCTGTGGAGTCGGTTTGACGAAGCACTGATTCGAAAGAAGCAATGAAGGTGACCGGGTCGGCGTCAGTTGTGTTAAAACCAGATCCACGTTGTAGAAATTTTGTTTGGGTCACAGTAACTTGTTTTGACGAGAAGTTATGTACTGTCGTTTGTTCGGTTTCCTGGGCTTGTGCGGTCTGCAGTGCCATGAACTTTACCGATAAACCCGCATCTCTGTTAGCACGTTTCTTTCGTCCCAATACTAGTAATGAGGTCTCCAATGTGGCGGCAGTCGATTTACCACACCGGCGTGTAACAAGCATCCGTAAGTTTTCAGCACTGTGTGCGTATTTCTTTAGTCACAGGTGACAATCTTGTATGAGTACCCTTGTCCTTCGCCGACTATAGCGGAACATCGTTTGTTTAACCAATTGCGTGTTTACTGTAGGCTTGTAGGAGAGGCATTTTGGCAAAGCATAGTTGGCAAGGCATCTGTGAAGGAAATGGAGCCGTGCATAGCTCCGACAGTCCTCGACCTATGCACAGCTCCATTTCCTTCACAGATGCCTTGCCAACTAGGTTTTGCCAATAGTAAGTGCGGGGTTCCTAATACCACATCTACATGCTTTGTTGCCTCGACGTGTGAAGAGTAGTTTAACAATGGACAACTTAACTGAATGGGTGAGGGTCGTGTAGTAAGCAAGCTGAGAAAGAAGGAACTGGGACATGGAGTTCATTCTCCGGGCGTTTCGGATTGTAGTCAAATCTGTTATGAAAGGCGCGCATACGCACATGGAATGAGTCTTAATGTGTTGCAGATGGTAGGGACGACAGAGAATTCAGGTAGATTGATAACGTACTGTTTTGGGTTTATTCACCCAATAGATCAATGTGTCCTCATTCTTAGTGTGCATTCGTATGACTTGCTTCGGCAAGCTTTTTCGGTCACGTCAAGCACGGCTATGGCTGGGCGTAAATTCACGGTACCGCAGTGATGAATTAAGAGTGGTTGTTTACTAGAATTAGTTCTTTGAACTCTGCAGAATCCGCTTCCCTCAAGTACCACAAGATTCTCCAAGGACCGCACTCTTCTTCAAGGACCGCAGGACATTTGTGTGGTGCAAATTCACTAACGTGACACGTGGGCAGAGGAACGGTGCACCGTAGTGTGCAACTCTAGGTCTGGGTCAGAAGACTTCTAAATCTGTGTAATAAAAGAGCCTGGCCTCGAGTGATTTCAGCTGCTGACGTTCAAATCTGCCTCGCGTAGAGTTTTCCCGGATATCTGACTTGCATTTCTAAAGAAAGAGGAGGAGGACGAGGACGAGGAGGAGGAGGAGGAGGAGGAGGAGGAGGATTAGTGAATCCCGTCAGACAAAATGTGATTGAAAGAAGAAGGGGCGTTCACCGGGAGGGGTTTATTCGAGGTCCAACGTCTCGAGACAATGCATTGACTGCACTAGTGCACCAGTGACCGTGAGGTCATCTGCCGCGGCAGGATGGTGCGGGATGGGCCTAGACCCAACGGACGAGTTCGCGATCACTCTACCTGGCATGCATCCAAGATTGGGACTACTGTCACGTGAGGTTGTCACCATCCGTTGCTTGCTGCAGCGTAATTGACCTCACGTTTTCAAAGACTGTGGCCACCGCCCCACTGTGACTGCTTTCCTTCACAATGCGCCCCTATCGTCGCCCGATACGAGTGGGTTGATTTTACTGAACATGTACCGCTTGATATTTAACTGAGGCCGCACGGGGATTGTTTGATCACACCCATGTCCTATAACTAAAGTACAGTACTGGGGTACGATAACGGCATAAGCACGAGCTTGTACTAAACCGAAAATCCCCACGAAATCCAAATGAATGTTGATGGGCAAAGATGAGGCACATAACTGTGTCGAGAACGCCAAATCCCAAAAAAGTTAACAGTGACAAGGATTCGAATTGGTAGTACTGACTTCCTTCATGTCTCTGCGTCAATGATGACAGCCAACTGTACAGTGACTGCAGGATGCAATGGTCGCGAAACGAGAATCAGTTTAAATTTCAATAACTCGTAGTAGATATGCAGTCCAAATTGGAAGGACACGCTGGACTACGGATGGGCGTTTTCTTTACACAACAGAATTATTACGAAATTGTAGTGCACCATAAATGGGTGGCCTTAACTCACAGGACCCATCTACTGCTGACAGAATGTGAATATTACGTGATTGTACGGCTAAAATTGATGGTTCCAATATGGCATATTTAGGTCATCCTTTGCACAGGGTCCGAAGATTTTCGTGTCGGAAAATTTACTTCAGGATCACACATTACTTCCAGAGGAAAGTAAAACGCTCAACGTTCAATCTGCTGCGTATATCAAAAAGCACACGCGGATCGCTACGCGACCCACCGATGAGATGACACAGAATAGACGAATCATGCGTCCTTGGTTTTATGTAATGACCGTGCTAATATGGTAATTTGATGATTTACAGTCGTCGTAGTCGCTTTTTTGGTAAACTTAAACTTCACTCACAAACCTTACTTAAATTCAAAACCGGTAAATAAGCGCAAGGAATGCCCTTGCATTGATTGAACTGTTCACTTTCACATGTAACTGGCTCATAAAACTGTACGAACATCGGACGTCGGAAAGGCCTGCGCGACAGTCATAGTCATTTACTGAGCAGAATGTGTTCTGAATTTACTCTGATACTTCCAAACTATCCGCACCTGCCTACGTACAGCTATGCCCTGTTGTGTCTATCATCCGGTGCCACCTAGCAGAGCGATTTTATGTTCTGTTGGGGAGGTGACGAAGAGAAGGATAAACAAGGTCAGACCGCCGTGATCTCGTTCTAACCTATGCGACTTCCGGGAAGGATGACACAAGTAAAAGACACGATGGGTCATATAAACCTTTTCGGACCCTTAAATGTTCTAGAGGTCACGTACTCTGCCGAGGATATTGTAGGATGCGTCTCTCCTGGGCTGTTCTCGGTCTATTCAGCTGTATACTGGCTGCGAAAACTCAGAATCCTGAACTGTCCGCCAAGATGAAGGCCTTCAAACAATGTTTGGTTACTTGTTCCGACGC
>CACRXP010000191.1:11538-43617 GCA_902702965.1 Spirometra erinaceieuropaei | reverse complement strand
CGGGGTGAAAGAGTCAAAGGAGGAGCTCCTGACAAGGGCAAGCTATATCTGTATCTAGAGCAGAGTTGTAGGTTGTAAGGGGAGTCAGATAGGTCAGTCGTGCGGTCAAGCAGTCGGGCACGCCGGCAGTCCACGGGAAGAGCAAGCTTGGCTAGAACGTCCGAGCCGAGAATGGCATGAGGGACATCAGCAATCACAAATATCCAAGGCAAACAACGACGAAGGCCGTTGTTCGGTGTGGGGGGACAGGCTGTTAAATGTGGGAATGGGGAACAGTTGGCAGCTTGGAGGTGAAGGCCAGAGTTGGTGCAGGGGCAGTCGGCTGGATTGTGAAGGACCACACTGATTTGGGCTCCTATGTCTATGAGGAAACGCCTGTGAATAGTCAAAATCAGGCAAGTTAAATACTGGATTACTTGATACGAGTGAACGCTGAATGAATATTAGCAACAGCACGCATTTCAACCTGGGACAAAAGAAATTCCTGAGGACGCATAGCGCTGTCGAAACCGGCAGGGTGGACACCAATTAATTGTCGGTGGACTGTGGATCCTGTCATACGGGAATGGTGTTACTGAGGGTTTTACGGACAAGGCAGCATGTCAGACAGTAAGTTGACGAAGAGCAAGAAAAAACACATAAACTGCTCGGATTTCTGCCGAAAGTCTTATTGTATGTCCTCGTATGGCAACGGAAGTGAGCGCGTTAACTAAAAAAGCAAATTTTAAAAAATTACAATTTGAGTAATGGTTTGGGGTCATGCGAAGTATTTGTTGTTGGCAGTGTCATGTCTGCAACGGCCTGCAGATGGATGCCAAGATAAGGTCTCATACGGCACGATCCACAGTCCACCGACATTGAAGTGGGGTCCTTCACGCTGCCGTTGCCTCGAAGCCCAGTGCAGAGAGAGCTGCGGGACACCATCCAGTACTTGGCTGCGCATACCGTTTGCACCAGAAGCGGTTGTATGATAAGGACGAGTTAACGTGCAATCTGTTGCATTATGAGAATAGGTTGCATCTCCCACAACAGCAAATCCAACAATCCCTCATACTTCCGGCACCGAATATTAGCACAACAGAGACTGATGATGCAAAATGACCGACCAACGCGCAGAGTTTAGGAGATCTAGGGGCATACGCAGCGTGATGTGATGAGAGATTTCTTCGCGACTATCAAAGTAGTCTAGTGTTCATAAATCCAAGGGACTGAGTCACTGCTGGGCCACGGTGGATCAACCCCCCTAACGGTTAACATGTGAGACACGTTTCTTCTGATCGAAGCAAGAGAATGAGATTTGGACGAAATGTGGGACTTTTGATCCACTTGCGTTCAACAGACGCATCATTTGAAACATTTGTTGGCTGCCGATTGTTAAAAGCAAGCCCACAGGTACCCAAGCTGATGATATCAGCAACAGAGTAAACATTTTCAGTCTGCTTTACATCGCTATGTGTGTGATGCTGCCTTCGTAGCTGTTAAGATGACTCAACATACAAACATGCAATTGTCATCAGCTTAGCGCAAATGCTGTATCTCAGATGGAGGGGAACCCACCAATTTCGTTCTACCTAGCACAACTTGAAATGGGTTTGCCCCCTAACAGAAGAAACAAACACTCGTCAAAATTACTTGGTTCGTTAGGATCTTATATTATTTATTTTTTGTCCAAATGAAGCCATGCGTTTGTTATACGCAAAGCATGACTAGTGTAAATCACACCATACATTTGTGTTGCCTATTGTTCAGATGTGCATGATTGTTGCGTATTTATAAACAAGAGGTCACAAAAGTCAATGGCGCTATGAAATTCTGTATTTTTCGCCATCTCTATTTGGTCCAAATTCATTTCAGGTAGACAATACTTCGCTATTTCACTTCGTATGTGTTTATGTCTTTTTCATTTACAGATAGAAGACCTTATTTTTGAGTAGACCTGTTGCCTTACCCATGATAATCCAGCATATACGTCTGCAGACGACGTTTACAGTTGTTCAAGGAACACTGTGGGACAAGTGTCGTTCATAACTGATAGTCATTACAGTAAATAAATCTCCACCGTCAGCCTTCTAAAAGAGATCTCGGGGTATATTAGCTTTGTAAGTCAGTGACGGTTACCCTGGCGAAAATATCTTCCAGACACTTGACTCGATTATAGTCTTTTTCAATTTATTCCTATCAACCTAAATTTCATCCCAGCATTAGATTTTTCAAAAAGCGATAGCATTCGGAAACAGGCACCCAGCGAGAAGAGTGGTTTCTCTATTAAGCCATCTGAACGAGAGAGGGCAATTTCGATCGCACACGAGACTACGAACCCTTCTCCTGGACTACATTTCTTTCACTAAGTTACGGGGAGTACTTCTTCTCGTGTCTTAAAACCAGTCCTAACGCTAACACTTGCCGTGACCCCAACCCTCCTGGCCCTAACCCTAATACTGACCCACATAACCCTAACCTTAACCGCCTTCGAACTTGGGACAAGGTCACTTGTAATACGGAGGTCCATAGTCCCGTGCCCGACGAGTAAGAGGACAGCTGGTGATTTCTCCTCCTTAGTTGGCTTTCATCAGTAAGTATTTACCGATTGTGGTAGGCTACGGGAAGAAGGTAACTTTTCCCTGTGTACTATTTTGAGCAGAGCACCTTTTTTGATTTCTTTGTACAGCTTCCCCACCTCTTAGGTGATATAAAAGGCCTTTTGGTAAAATTATCCCACACATTTTATCGGCATAGGCGTTGTCGCAATGTAAAACTCACGCGAGATCTCTTGGAGAGCTTCCTTAACACTCCTGTAGGTAGTTAAAGCCTCCACTCTTCAGCGGCAGTACGCCCATGTCAGACGCTGGCTGCTGATTCAAAAATCCCCCGACTGCCATAACACACGGGACTAAAGCCGTGATGAGCCCGTGAAGCGCCGGTGTTGTTGACGTCGGAAGAATGTGTTTCTCGTTTACGAGTATAATTGACAGTGATTCACCCGCATCTGTACACATCTGTACGCAATGGTGACTTCAGTCGGTGACAACAGGAATAGTTGCCTAAGGCCTTGTCCATCAAATGAACACAAGGCATAAACACGACCAGACAACAGCAGTTATGTTGACCTTCATTCGACTTCCGGTGAGGGTGAAAAAAGAATCCAGTAAATTATATAAGGCCTTCCTGTTCCCGCTTTGTTCCAAAGACCCTCTTCCCTGCTTAGAATTTAGAGGAATGCATCTTTCCCTGACTCTGCTCGTGGTATTCAGTGCCCTGTTGGCAGCACAAGTTCCAGATTCCAGCATACCCAGCCACCTGGAGACCTTCAAGGAATGTCTGATGTTTTGTTCTAAAGTATATGGAGATTGCTTGAAAGAGACGAACGGTATGTGGAAGTCATACCACACCAATGTCAAAAATATTACCAAAATCGTGCGACGTTGCTGTCTGAGAAATGAGAAGAAAGCAAACGCCGAAGAGGAGGACAGTTTCGCAACCTGTGCTATGATTCGATGTGGTGCGCACCTGTATGGGTAAGACCAGTGAATAGTATTTAGTTATTAGAAGATGTTGTGGTTTACGTTGCTATTCTTAGCGGTCCTACGGCCTCCAGTCAGTAATACATCTCACAGACTTTGAACATGCGCCGTTCGCAGCCATCTCCTTGCTTACGATTTATATGTAGGCAAACTGAATTCATGCAGGGTGCGTTTCATTTACAACAGCGATATAAGGTTGATAATTTATTCGTTTGCTGGTCTTGCCGCTGCAGCCCAGCCACTCCTCCCACTTGCTCGCGCACAACTCATGCACACACGACGCTGCAGAATAACCCCTCGAAACCACGAATGTGATGAGGTCGTTGATGAGCTGACAAAGGAATCTTCACCAGGACCCAGTCCTGCGTCTTTGAATGCGCACGAGCCTGAAGTTTGTCACTGTAGGCAAAAGTGTATCGTTAGTGGAATTAAGGGGGTGCTGTTCGGACAGAGATACCCGCAGAGTTCGACATAACATGATATTCAATGAGGCCATTAGGGTCTGGGGTCAGCCTGTCAGAGTGGTCCACGGACATGCTAGCTAAGGACCGAGAAGATTTTAAAGAAAGTCTGAGAAAGGCAGATGGTGAGACAATCATAGCTTTCATTAGTTGGAGTTGTCATTTCGGCAAGACGTGGTTATGGAGCCCCGCCTAATGGACCCAATACTGTTTGATTTTGGACTAGGGGTTCGAGTTAAACGTCAGAGTTAGGGGTTACGGTTAGGCGTTAAGGTTAGGGGCTAGCGTCAGGGGTTAGAGTTGGGGTTTGGGGTTAGGGGTTAAGGCAACTATTTCCAAACCACTCAAAGTACAACCGCGCGTTCCCAATGGCTTGACCGCGTCCCCTGTGCGTTCCCCGGCCCCACCTGTAAAACCCCCTATCACTATCGGTCCCGTATTACAGGTGGCCGGTGTTTGGTTACTTCCGGTGGGGTCGCATATCTACACCTGACCGTTATTTCATATCAAAGCTGGGAAGGAGAGCGGTCTGAAGGGCCGCAGACACATCTACATGAATCAAAGTTTTGTGGCTCCGAAATAGTCTCCGTTGGATGCCATATTTTCTCCGTAGTATAAGTGCTTACTTTGTTGGTCACAGCGCTGTCAATCAACACGCGAAAAAAATAGAACATTTTCGTCCGTCACTATCAGTTAAAACCTCACTGCGGTGGGAGAAGACTCTGCTCCTTGTCCCTTCTAAATGGTGACATCCCTAGTTCGATCTACGTGTTAGTCGAACTCTGCGGGTATCGGCGTCTGGACAGCATCCCCTTAGTTCCTCTAACGATACGCTTTTGCCTTCAGTAGCAAACTTCAGGCTCATGAACAATTTGAGACGCAGGACTTGGTTTTTGTGGAGATTCCTTTAGCAGCTCATCAACGACCTCATCAAATTCGTGGTTTCGAGGGGTTATTCTGCATGCTCCCCTGAGCCAGAGGGTAATATTGACCAAGGAACTGAATCCTGATGCAATACAAAAATATTCGTTAGGAAGAGAAAGTCACCAACGTTTTTATTTCCTGAAATTTGTTAATAAAATGCTTCGATCTCCTTAGTGATTAAAGTTTTCATTAACGTTGGCCTTGGCTTCCAGATGGATACATTTTTGGAATCTGGAAGGTTAGTTATTTGTTGGTAAAATCCACCAATTAGGTTAATTTTTAGGCGATCAACTTCTCCTAGGAAAGGACAATGTCCAAATTAGCGTGTCTTCTGTTGTATAAACAGACGAAGGGTACTGTCGGAAAGTAAAGTACATCCTTACCTCATAGACAACAAGTTGACGACACAGTAAACGGCCCCCTTCTAAACACTCATAGGCAATACATATTTACCTGTCCCCTCCTCGTTTCATGAGATTTATGAGTGGACGGTTGCAAGAAAAAAGTGCGGCGCGCTAGAACAACAGTTAAGACCCATGCACTGATTCTGTAGCCTCCCCCCCCCCACCCCTCCCTGCTTTAAACTTTGGAGACGTAAAGGGGGATAAGTGCAAATGCTGAGAATTTCCTTCGTACAAGTGGTGACTCCGAAGTAGCGGTCAGTACCCTTTAAATGTGTCCAAGTTGAGTTGGTGGTGTTCAAGTGCGAGCAATATGCAATGAACAATGTACACGAATAAGATATTTATTTTACGCCAGAGCGTACATTTTCGGACCGTTTCTCTTTTCTACTCTGTTTAAACTCACAACTGTTACTCGACTGCGTTAAATGATCAAAAAGTTTTTTTTACAAATTTTGTACCGTAAGGCATAAAGACTGCGAGTCCCCAGTTTTAAACATCCTTTTCGGCCTCGCATTTGCCTCTTCGCCATTGCCAACAGGGCCGAGTTCCACATCGCGGACTTTCCCAGTCTGGTTAATGGCGACAGTTAGGCTAGAAGTGACCCTTCGGTTCCTCTTTTTTTGTGCTCTGCAAGAAGCATGGTTTAATGATTCCTCTTTTACATGTTGTCGCCCTCAGAGGCTCTAGGCCGGAGCCGCCAGTCAGAACAAAATGCCAGTTTTCCGCTCTGCAATCAGAAGAGATCGTCGTGGGATAATCTTATATGACTTCGAGTAAATATGATCACGGTCTATCAGGCGTGAGCGCATAAGTATTCATAACCAGAGCCCATCTGAACGTTGCCTTAACCTCCGTGCTCTGCTGCCTGGTACTCAGGTGTGGCTGAATGATGACGGCAGATACACCGGAAAACCATTGGACGAGACTAATTCACACCTTGAGAGGGGATTAGTGCGGATTGGGCTGACCGTCGGTGAGAATCTGGGCTACCTCCTCCAGAGTACATGTGACTGATTCACGTCCTTGCATCCCTATGATGAAGGTTAAAAAGAAGTTGTCCTTTTATTGCAAAAGGACATCAAATATAACTGTGCAGCAGACAGGAAAGATGAGGGAACGCGCGCAATATCGCCTTTTTTGTTAACTGAGGCTTTTAGAAGCCTAATGAACCAGAACGTAAACTGTCGGAAGATGTTAGATGTTTCAATTGGTGAAAAAGTTGCGTCCAGCCCCCCTTAAATGTATTCTCACACAAATTTCATCATTTAGCTATTTCGGACTGCATGGTTCCCATCATGTCTTGAACACGTTTCTCATAGTGAACGCTTGCGGCCGTGCTTTGTTTACCGTTCCTCGTATTTTCGTTCCCTTCCTTTTCAATGTGACGAAAAGTTTAGCAAAACACAGATTCAGCAAACGTTTCTCCATTTGCCGAACTATGCTCGACATTTCCGCTCATCCCATCTTTGTGCGTCTTGCAGATGGCACTTCGTGGATGCGTGGGGTTTTCGTCCAGTCTCCTGTTTCTATTGCTTAGCGATTTCCTAATTAAGAAACAATATTCTCATGCAATTAGTTAAATTATTTTCCACTTTATAACAGAGTCCGTCGTCACATTCTTGCTATAAGTTCTTTTAAACTCACCACCGCCGGAGGGTGTCCACCTTTGCATAGGAAACTAAACGGGGGCAGTTTTTCCGACGTATCAACCGGCCCTTTTGTAACTTGTCTTACAGATAAAACCAACCCGAAGACCAAATATCCCCGAACTTGCTGTTTGGCAAAAAACTTCAAAGAGGGAAACCTAAGGGGAAAACCCCTTAGTATAATGCTCAGCTCTCAGTCTGAAGAGTTTAAGTGGTACCTTACATGCTCTTCATAATGCCTACTTTTTATTTTTTGTAGATGAATACTTTCCATTAGTTTTACTGGGAATTTTCGCTTGCCATCAAACAGAAAGTCTGTGACCGATTTCGTATGACGTTAAACGAACCTCTGAAATGCTTTTCGCTTATGAAGGATTTCTTAAAAGGGGCTGTAATGCTGGTTATGTTGTGGCGTAACCCCATGGTATTTCAGACACTCCAGGATATTGGCTTTTGGATATAACTGCACTCGGCAAAAGGTGGCTACTTAAGTGGTGTGCATTAGCTGTATTGACTTTAAATGCCCATGTAAACTAGATAATATTTTACAAAAAAATGTGCTCAAAATATTCATTCTATAGCTCACTTGATAGGACCTCACGTCTTCACATTTTGTACTTGAAGTAAAGATACATTTCGGTTTAAAAAAGTTTCCAACTATGGGATTTGTAGGCCTATGCAATGTCCATTCGAATACCATCGTTTCTGCTTATTCAAAAATGCTCCTTGTCAAGTATGCGACATAGTCCAAATCCGCTGATGCATTTTATGAGTTTCATATGGTTTTCTGCTAATAGCATAAAAGAATGTGTTTTTCCCTACAGGAAGGTATACTGCTTGTTGAGTGAAGACCCTAAACGAAAATGCTACCGCAGATCGAGCTCAAAATAATTCCGAAATTAGAAAACTTTACAAACCAGAAGATACACCTTCTTAAAGTATGCATTTTGAAGAAGACATTGGTTGTCACCAAATGAGTACAAGAGAGAATATTTCTATGGAGTTTTTTGTAAAATATATCTGAATTTACAAGGGTGTCGAAAATCTATGGATAAAATGCCTACTAATTAAGCAGTCATTTTTTACTAAGTGCGGTTTTTGCAGACGATCGAAAAGGGGGGAATTTAAAAGCCGATGTCCTGGCGTGTCTGAAATATCACCGGATTATTTCGCAGTAAATAATCATTATCACGGTCCTTCCTAATCTAAAACGCTAGTTTGAATTACGGCTAACCTTTCATGAGATTGATCGCTGGCTGTAGGCCTCGCATCAGCCGATTTAATGTTCGTGTGTCAATAACGATTGGCCGAAAACTGAAAGTTTGCAGATGCGGAAGTGCCCGATGCATAAATAACTTAGCATCTCAACTCCCAACGTGGTCATGAGTCTTTCATTAATGGCGTATATCCAGCTTTCGACGCTCACTGATCCGCGAAGTTGGAAGCCGAAGAGCCGCTCGTATACTCAGGAGACATTATTTTCATCAGTGGGAAACACCCATCGCATCTGGACGGGAGGCTTCTGTCCTAAATTTCGTTTTTAAACCTACCCTTTTTGGAAAAGGGATTGAACAAGATGTTGCTGCTGAAGTACTAGCGGTTTCAGTAGTAGTCGCCGTAGTAGTAACGACGATAGTGTTAGAATTAATAATAGTCGAAAATGCTAGGGGCGGAACAGAAAAATCAGACTAAGGAAGATGCGAAGAGTCGGTAAGAAGAAAGAGAATGAGAGAGGAAAGATTGAAGGAAGTGGAGGATGACGCTGGTAGTGATGATGATGATGATGATGATGATGATGATGATGAGGAGGAGGAGGAGGAGGAGGAGGAGGAGGAGGAGGAGGAGGAGGAGATGTAATTACGAAGACTGATGCCAGGTAAAAGCATTGAAGACCCGGAGAACTTCTACACTACTATTACCAACTGGGCATATGCATGATATTCTCGAAGGACTACAGGCCCATTTATTTGACTCGCAAAGCCCTCACAGTATTCATCATAGTCACTGCAAAAGTTTCATGCCATCTGCTGGCGATTATTATTCGGCCCGCATAAGTATAACTTGTTTTTGTTTTATTTTTTCAATCTAACGCTTACCCAGTTTGCCTACAAGTTAGCTATTTGCTCAGACCATACCAGAAGTAATAGGTTGAGATGGAAATATAATGAATGGAAATTTTAAAATTATTTAGCGCCGTGTGCCGAAGGGCAGGATTAAGATGTTTCTGACCACAGTATCCGGCACAAATCTCACTCCTGATATTTTTTCGAATTTCAGATGTCAAGTTAAAAAGCGTCACGTTGGATTCCTGTCCAGTGAGGAAATCCAACATATTTTGGAGAAAAAAAACAAGTCCACGACAGGAAATAATTAAAGCAGTCTGTCCTAAACCATACAGAAGTTTCTGCTGGACACTAAACAAAGTTTTACCTTTATTTGATAATAAACTTTTATTCATATTGACCCAACTGTGAAAAACTCGGCGCCTCGGTGGGATTCGAACCCACGCAGTAAGGGGAAGGCTTTAGCGCAGCCAACGCCAGTCGTTCAACTACAAAGTGGGCGAAGGGTTTACAAAGTTACGTTGATGTAGTAGGACAGGCATTTATCCCTTGGTAGCACGCAAGACAAGACAGTCAACGAGAGACCCAAACGAAAAAGAATCAGGCACACTTAGGGAGTGGTACTGAGACAAAAGATGCGTTTTATATTGGTCTCAGTCTAGTTAATTTTTTGCGAAGGTTTGGAGACGAGTATGTAGTGGCCTGCATATACGTCGGCCTCGACAGATTCAACTACTCCACCCAAAATGACGTTGCCGTTTAATCTTTTGACTAGTGAGAATAGTCCGGTCGTGAGCTTTTGCGCCAAGTAAACAAAATCTCAACCCCACGGACTCCGCTGACAGAAGCACATTCGAATAAAGTAGGTACCCTTGCAACCTTTGCTGCTGTTGATTTCTGTTATGCTCAAATCGTTATGAGTGTTGACTTCGAGAATTACGGTCTATGGAGATCGCCGAGCAGGTAATATTATCTTAAATCTATGTCGTTGCTTCCGAAATGAGGAGAACGCTAATGGCAACGGGAAAAACGTTTGCGCTAAGATCCGCTGTAGACCCAAACTCTTTTGATGAGTAAGGTCTAAAAGGCGTGTTGCTGGATGACTGAGAAGAAGGCATCTGAAGTCAATTCTGTTGATGTCAGCTTTAGTTTGTCGGATAGTGAGTATGAGCTTACCGATGAGATCTCTGGCAATGTTCCAATGAAGTTTGATAACAAGGAACGTCAAGTTGTTTATTGGGTAGCCAAAATCATTTACTTAATTGTACAATTCAAATGACAATTTGACGAGCATACGTCTGCTTTCGATAAATTCTCTCCAGGCCTGTAAATTGATAGGGCTATTGAAGTAATGAATTAAAAGATACGGGCAAGTAGATAATTAAGCTGTAGCTCGGGGTTTGAGAGGGGAGGGGGAGAGGGAGAGTGAAACACCACAATTCCAGTCAGCACCAGGGAGAATGTGGGTCCCGGCGAAGATAATTAAACGCGGGTGGCTAGCTTGGTGGCTTTGAACCATGGCATTTGTGGGACCTGTATGAAGTTCTTCTGTGCGCACAGGACCGGTCTGCGTAGCCTGATTGCAGCCGCCTCTGCCGTAGCCAACAAGCGCTGCCCAAGCAGTTTTGGATAGCTTGATGAGACCCTGTAAATCATTCCGAAGGCCTCTTCGGCGTCTACGCGATGGTCTGTGTCTACCATGTGCGCGAGGATCGAGCTGTTGATGTTTTTTATTTGACCCTTTCCTAACCATGCTGGAAGATGTTCTTATATTCTTTTGGATAAACGCCGGCTCGTGCGAACAATATATTCTGCCCCACAGGATTGTAGTTACCAATCCAGAAATGGCAACTAGCGTGTCCACCACTCTTTTCGTCAATGACAGTTGCCGGTTTTTGGCCTGTTTATGATAACTCAGTCGTTTGACTCGCCCACATTCCGTTCTACAGTCAGGACACACTACTAAACTCCATGCCCGCGTGCAAGACGGTCAGCCTGTCGAAAGAAACTTGCACGGACCACACCGTGCGCGACAGGGGACTATGACCCCTACAACGGGTCACGTGGAAGTTGGAACCAACACGAGGCGCAGATCAGGGTACGGCATGCCTTACTGGGCATGCCGTATGGGGTGTGTAGTAGCGCGTCTAGGCACAGTCCTATCCCGCGCCGGTCGTCCGCGCTCAATTCCACCTCCGGTTTTCTTGACTCTGTCTTGATATGGGGCCCAGGAGGTTAAAGGAAGATAGGATGCGGTAGACGCAGCGCAAACTATCCTCCCTGCGCCCATCGTGTCGCGGCACACATGGTGAACATCTTGGGAGACGACGGTCTAATTTTCAGGACAAAGAACTACCCCTCGGAGACCCAGCTCTCATCGACTTCGGCTTATGCTCACGATGTATGTTGGTAAACTTCCAGCTTGTGAGGGTAAATTGCTCGCACTGGAAGAGAGCTCCGGTGCCCTGGTGACTGCTTGTCATTCGACTGCGTTCGAACCCTTTCTGTATCTTCCTTTCTTGTGAATGCTAAACGTTTTGTATCTGCTTGCCTCTCCTGAGCCAGGTAGCTGGTGGCCAATCGAAAGAGATATAGTTTTGGGTATCATACGTGTATTCAACCCCTCTAACCGATTTTAGAGCACTCGTTATCATGAAGTAAAACGTAGAAAATTCAAGGACACCTCAACGCATACTTGTTTTGTAGGAATATACAAGCTTCCTCTTTTTGTCCCGCCGGTATCGTCTACTGTTCTATTTCTATGGGAGGACGGCATATGCGAGTTCTATTTCCAGCTCCCTACTTCTGTAGGCATAGTGTTTGACGTGCTTTTGAGAACCAAGGGTTGCGTTTCCAGTAATGGAGAGAGCGTCCGTGGAGAGGGGAAGAGCTGTTGGGCTCCCAAATGCGAATAGTTTTGGTTGCACAGTTCTTCTGTGAAAAAAAACCAGCACAGTGGAGATACGTTCGTCTAGAGTAATAGCAGTTAGCATATGTGACATTTGATCTTAATCCAATAAGCGCAAACTCCTGTATTGTTCGCTGTGGTTGTGACCGCACATCTAGCCGGTCAGAAAAGACCGTTACTTTTTGTCTCCGGTCGAAATCAACTTAACCAAGGTTAAGGGGCTGGGCTAAATAATCGGGAATTCAGTTAGCAAAATGTCTGACCGTCGTAAATTGCCGTCGTACTTGGGTATCAATTAGATACGGATAGGAAATGCCGGCAGTAGGCAAGCATGCGAAGGATAAGTTTCAAATTAAAAACAATCTCTTTTAACATAGCGGGTGAGTTTACAGGCGAAAAGTAGGGCAGAGGCGGGATAATAAAGGCACATTTAAATTTCCAGGCTCGAAATTGAGGATGTGATGGGAGCGTTGACTTTCTGCATAGAAAACAAGTTGGTAAATCCTTTTAAGGGATATTCATGACAGGACGGCGCATGAGAATCCTCGAAAGATAACTTGCCTACAGCCGACTGCTACTATGGGCGTCGTCTGCATTTTTGTAATTTGCCCTTTCTTGATGTACGCGTCAGACGTAACCTAAATGGTAAGCTTGAAAGGACGGCTTTCTGAGGACATTTATAAGTCACTGCCTACGCGGTCACTCCCAGATGACCCAAGCATCAACACCATCAACGATATCACATGCTCTTCTATACATCAAGGACGTTTCAGAAGCAACCGAGCGCATTGCTACGGAGTTAGGTGTTGGATTTGCACACCGCTCTAAGGCCACCATGCGCAGCACGGCCACGAAAATTAAAGACCGGTAAAAACCTGAGGAGCAATCTGGAATAGTATATCGCATCCCATGCCAAAACTGTCCTTATATCTACACAGGCCAGACTGGACGCATGCTCGGATAGCGCATACATGAACATGAGCTGGCTGTGCGACGAAGCGACGCATTATCATAAGTAGCCGCCTACACCTACGAAATGGGTCATGAGTTTGACTTCGCAGCCACTAAAATAATCGTCCACACAGGAAGCAAAACAGGCCGAGAATTGATTGAAGCCTGGAACTATGATGAGAACTCAGCCAATCGATTCGTCGATCTGGCGCCGCGTACAGAGCACTGCAAAGTCACCTTCAGTCTTGGGCCATCGATCAATGATTGGCTAACACGCCCTATAGCTGTCACTTGTTCTGTTGCTGTAACTAACTCTAATGACGGGCTCCTGTATGAGTTCGAAAGCTCAGAACAATAAACAGAATGTCCCGGTGCTCGACCGCCCCTCTTCTTCACTTATCTTTGTAAGTTCCTAAACCAATTTGTCGGCTTCCGCGACTCTTTATTTAGAAATCTAGAAACAGTGCCTTGCATGGGTACAACGCAAGGTTCCAAATAGTTCGATAAGATAGTATACGCAATTTCTTGGGACGTACATATGTGACTTCACATTCGAAAATCAAGTGTTGCCTTTAAGGTGAGGTTAATGTGCATTATAAGCTGCTAAAAGGTTGTTCATGGAACATTGCCTAAGTCAGCTTCAGATTGACTAACCGACGGGAAATCGGGAAAGTTAAAGTCTGACCTGAGCAACCGGATAATCCACATAGATCGGCCGATGACAAGGTTTTACCATTCGCCAGTGTGTTTTTGAAGCAGGAGGTTTATGTTAGCATCAGCAACGGAAAAACAGCTGCAGAGGTCTTTTTATCCTGTAAATACGAGTCCGATAGCCTTTTGTGTGTGTTTTAATCTTGTTTTTTCGACTAACCCAAAGACTGTCTCTAAGGCCCCTTAAAGAACAAAACATCTTTCATACCTATAACAAGCAAAACACAGGAGACCAGGAGCAGATTGTCCCAGAGTAGGCTCAAATAACGATAAGACTGTAAATTTTGTGTTCCAATGTGGCTTGTGGATATTTAGCAATATGTTCACTTCCTTCCCAGTGCCAATTAAAAAAGCACACTTAGTAGGATATATCAACATCAACGAATCTTGCGTTTGCCTTCCGGTTGATTCCTGTCACACCATAACTTGAAGAATGAGTAATGGGCATATTACAATTTCAACTAGCTCAAAGAATCTTCATGAAAATGACGAGGCTGTAGCTCAGAGGGCTTACGTGAATCGATGAAAAAGTCACTAAGGGAAAACTAAGAGTGGAACTGGGGCGCAAAGACGATCATATAAAAGAAGAGAGAGAGAGTACAAGGCGATGCCGGATTTTCCGTGTAGTCCTCTTGCTCAGACTAGTCCCTTGAAAGGTTCGCCTCAAGGATAAAGTGTCGTCAACGTGACCGTGCAACACATCACTGACATTACGCACTCGGGTTTGTATCGGACTTCATATAGCGCCATTTTAGGGAATATTCGATGAAAAGTTATGTAAAAAAATGTCTTCTTGGACGTCATTGTGCCTATACTGTTTTATTTAGTCGGTTTTTTTGCATGGACAAGCACTAGGTACTTCCGAATCTTGAGTCTAGTCATATCATACGAATGTTCGCGTTTTCTAAATTTTTGTTCGTTTAAGAAAATTGTTTTTTTTTCAATCAAGGAAATAGTACTTCTGATGCTTATTTCGCATTTTCAACTACGTGAAGGTCGGCCATTATTAGTTGGGTGTTTTGGTGTAGGCCTTTGGACGGATTTCAGTTTGGTCAGTTATTTTTCGTTAGTTTGTGCACATTTCATGAGTTAGGTAGCCTACTATATGCGGCGAACTGTAACTGCTGATCGTACTTCAAACAAGGTTTGAGTCTCCTCAAAAACATTAGTATTTCGAAGATGAGATTAGTGCATGTTCGCTCTTCCTACAGAGCGTCATACAAAGGACCGGCACACAACCAGCTGCGCATATTGCCGCGTGTGAAGCGTGTCCAACAGCCAATCCCATTCCTTGCCATACTGACGACCTGAAGTGGTATGCCACGTAGAACAGCACCTCGTACAAAACGTTTCACCTGTTCGATTAGCTCCGTTAGGCGCCATTACGTAGTTCACATGCACATTTTTTTCTGAATTTTGGCATTAAATTACTCGGACGCATTGTGCACCCGCGTCAAGTAAACATACAACTGGTGACATGCGGTGCACGGTCGCGAACTACTGGCACATCACTCCTTAACTTGTCATTAAGGGGCGGAAGTGCCTTCATCACAAGAACAGCGGCCATTGGTGGAATACGTTCAAAAACTGCTGAGCGTCTCAACTCCCCCCATTGTTTAATTTACGATGTCGTCTGTGGGGTTGTTTATGCAGGGGTTTGTTTAGGGGTATTCGGATGTGGATCCACGTGATGGTTATAGTAGGACCCTTTACTTTCTTGAACGTATTGACTACGCCTAGCGTCCACTAACTGGCACCTAAATCGCACATATGTATGTCTCCTATAAGCTAGGCGCTTCCTAGCGGTCGTCCGTCTTGACCGGCCGGGTATTCGGTATTGAGTGTCCCCAAACCCAGTAATTCTGCTTCCCTTCCAATCCCTACTCCCTCCCTCCATCCCTCTCCTTCCCATCCCCACCGAAATCCCCACATCCCCTTTCCCACTCCGAAGTCGTACAGAGAGGGCAAGTACCACCGATGGAAATCAGCAATCAGTTAGCTCAGAGAGGGAGAGGGAATCTCTGTTTTCCGCCTCTCTACCCTTCCCCATCCCCCCGCACTCTATTCACGAAACTACTACTCGAAACGTCAGACCTCCAATAAATTTCTTCCATTTTGATATGCCACCTGGGAATCGCATTTTCACTATAACTTCCAAAAACCCTACGGAGAGGGAGACATGCGATCGCGTGGGCCGCCCCGGATAACTCGAGTCGTTCTCTCACTAAAATTCGTCTCCAATAGAGGAGTCTGACAGCCGCCTAAGATGTCTAAGCAACCCTATTTAAGGACAGCTCTGCATACCTCCTCGCGGAGGAAGGGGTTATAAAAGGCGCCCTAAATCAATGGTAGGATCAAGTCCGCTACATGCTG
Organism: Spirometra erinaceieuropaei; assembly: GCA_902702965.1. Classification (NCBI taxonomy): domain Eukaryota; kingdom Metazoa; phylum Platyhelminthes; class Cestoda; order Diphyllobothriidea; family Diphyllobothriidae; genus Spirometra; species Spirometra erinaceieuropaei. Next base: position 27,655 of record CACRXP010000191.1, on the reverse strand, counting down.
ACTGTAACTCGCAGACGCAAAACACGCGGTTGGAACAACAAAATAAGAAACAACAACTTCGCGTTTCCCCTTTCCCCACCTCTCCGTCCCAATCCACAGGCTGCTAGGGTGAGTCCGCTCACTCTGGCAGCCTGGAATATTCGTTCTCTAATAAACGATCAGCAGAATAACCGACCAGAACGTAGGACGGCGGTAGTCGCTCGGGAAATGACACGCAACAATGTAAACATTGCTGCACTCAATGAGACCCAGTCATCCGAACAATGTCAACTGAAAGAGGGGCTGCCAGCTACCCCCTCTTCTGAAGCGGCCGCCCAAAGGCAGAGCGATAAGACTCCGGCGTCGCCTTTGTCATTCGGAGCGACATCGTGGGACGACTGTTCTGTCTACCGCAGGGCATTAACGACCGACTGATGAACCTGGGCCTGCCTCTTCGTCAAATCCAACCTTGCCACGATCATCAGGCATACGTCCCACCAATGACCAGCACTCACGAGGCGAGAACCAATTTCTACGAAGACCTGCACAACTCCTGGTGTTTGTGCCGAAGACGGACAAGCTGGTTGTCTTGGCGACTTCAATATCCGCGTCAAGACAGACTGCGCTGCTTGGAGGGGAGGGCTGGGTCCTCACAGAATCGTCGGCAACAACGACAATAGCCTCCTTATCCTGCGGATCTCCGCTGAAGACCGCCTCCTGCTGACCAACACATTCCTCCGCCTGTCGATGCCGAAGAAGGCCACCTGGATGCACCGCTGCTTGTGATGCTGACAGTTGCTGGACTATATTCTGGTTAGGCGGCAAGATCGGCAGGACGTGAAGGTGACCAAGACGATCTGCGAAGTCGATGGCTGGACGGGTCACCGCCTCGTAATCTCCGAGATGAAGCTTCGTCTGCAACCCCTCAGGAGGTCACCACGGAAGCGACTCCAGCTGAATACTGCTTTGTTGTCTTTGCCTGATCGCCGTTTTTATTTCAGCAATCAATAGGCCCATCGGCTGGAAGGACTGCCAGCCACAGATGAAAACGCCTCCGTGGAGACTCGATGTGCTGACTACGACACGCCGTTCACACGACCGCCCTGGCTGTCCTCGACCGCGCACGTCGTCAGCACTAGAATTGCTTTGACGAAAATGACACCGCCATCAGTAATCTGCTGGCCGGGTAGAACAGTCTGCATAGAGCCCACCTTGACTGTCCAACCAGTGCAAACAAAACGACGTTCTTCTAGTGTCGTAGCCTAGCGCAGCAACGGTTGAGAAATGTGCAGGACATCTGGATGACTCGCAAGGCCGAGGAGATCCAGGGATACGTCGACCGCGATGAAACAAAGAATTTCTTCACTACAATCATAGCAATCTACGGCGCCCCCACCAAAGGAACTACACTGCTTCTCAGCTTCGACAGATCAACGCTTTTGACGGAAAAGTCGTAGATTAAGAAGCACAGAAGCGTCTTCAACCGCTCCTCTACAATCTCCGACGCCTCCATCCACCGGCTCCCATAAGTGGAAATTAACATCAACTTGCATCTGTCACACTCCCTCATAGAAATCATTCGCGCCATGCAACAACTCTTCAGATGGAGCACTCGATGGACATCGTCGGACGCGGCGCTCAGACTCTTTATGGGCACACGGTCGAAACATCCGTGGAAATACCAGTTACTTGATACAAACTCTTATCCGAAACTTGTATCCGCATGCTTCCGTCGAAGAGCTGAACTCAGGCATAATGATGGCTTGTTCATGCATCCCCGCCCTTTAAGTTTACCTCGGTTTTGATGGCAACTTCCCCTGGGACACTGGCATTGACTTTGATAGTGCAGCTTTGCTCCGACTCCATTTTCCGAATACTGGTTGAAAGTGGGGAGACAAGCTTCATTTACATCTGTTCTAGATCTCTCAGTAGGAGCTGTTACTTGCTGAAAAATGATCCTTTTTAAGTGTCCTATTTCCCCCTGATTGACACTTTTTAAGCCGCCAGATATCACTTAACATTCAGTAGCTTGGACTCAAGGAATATTTTGCAACGCATAACATTGCCCATCACTTATAAAAGGCAACTACAAATAAATTAATTATACTGAACTGTTATCCTGTTCACCGGTTAGAATCAAAGACAATAGGAGTCTATAGACTGTTTGATTTGTAATAATTGATAAGTGGACTCACGCGAGCTGACACTTTCTAACATAGGTGTCTTCACACTGCACAGTGCTTACCTTTTTAAGGCAGGGTTTTATCCAGTTAATCACCTTTAGATAAAATATCGACTTTTGATTTTGGGTAACACTGGAAATTTTCTGCGTGTTTTAGTGAATGGTAGTTGGTGCTTCTTCCTCTTCGATCTACGTACTTCTGCCACGGTGTGCACCTCGCCGTTGGAATCTGTGTGCATACCCAAAATTTTGGGCGCGCTGTATTTACGCTAGTTCATCACCCTCCGTCGGCACATGTTCGGCCCGAGAAGAACTATAAACACAAGGACACTCTCACGGCTGCTAGCGCTAGTTATGCTACCTCACTACTGAACTGACAGGTTCCTTCCAAAAAAGTGTCAGCTGCCCTTAGTGTCAGCTAACTAGGAACCGAAGTTTTTTTCAGCCCCCTAGATTGACTTAAAACGCGTGTGCATTTTTCTAACAACTATTCCCTGAACTTTTAGTTGGAGCAATGATCGGAGTTCACTTCATATAAGGAATATTTACAGATTGGAAGGTTCCCGTAGCATGGAGTCAATTTCAGGACACAAGTTATTTGAGTAGTCATAGTAGTAGTAGTAGTAGTAGTAGTAGTAGTAGTAGTAGTAGTAGTAGTAGTAGTAGTAGTAGCAGTAGTAGTAGTAGTAGTAGTAGTAGTAGTAGTAGTAGTAGTGGTAAAAATGCTAACGACAGAGCAGTTCTGTTATTGCCTCCATTCCCGTTATTGGCATTAATCGTAGTTGGGAAGTAGGGGTGCTTAGTTGGAGATAGCAAACCCTGTAGCTGTGTCATGTTGCATCAAACAAGTGGCGACTGCTCTTCAGGACCCTTAACTGGCACACAACTCCCATCTGTGGCTCTATGTAGCCAGGCTTTGTCTGTCAGCCACAGCCCGGTAACCACATCGACCGGCAAACCAAACCCAACTACGGTATCCAGTGTTGTCCGTGTCCCACACCCGGTAACTCTGTTTCCCTTCCCATCCTCCTTTCTCCCCACATATTCAAAAAATTCCTGCCGAGAGGGAGACACGCAATTCCGTAAGCGGCCCAAGTTAATTGAGGTTGCCTTTCCACTTAACAAAACCGTGACCTCTGATGGTGTTGGGCAGTCGTCTGGGATGTCTAAACAATCCTATCTAAGAATAGTACTACATGCACCATCGCAGACGACGGGGCCGAAAAGTGCCTCAAACAGTTGCTCGAAAATCTCGCAATCTGCAAGTATACTGTGGCTCGTAGATGAAAAACTCCGGTCGAAGTGTCAGTTCGACCTTTGACTCCAATGATGTCCACCGTGAATGCAGGGATGGTGACTTGCGCGGGAATTTGTCTGCCCACCGCCTGCATTTCAGCAATCGACTGACCCAACGCCTAGAAGACTTGCAGGCTCCGCATGTAAACGCCTCCTTGGAGACTCGATGTTGCCAACTGCGGGATGTCGTCCATTCGACTGCCATGTGTGTCCTTGGCTGCGTCCGTCGTCAACACCAGGACTGGTTCGACGAAAACGACGCAGCCATCAGAAATCCACTGGCTGAAAGGAACAGTCTGCATATAGCCTACCTCAGCCGCCCGACAGATTCAAACAAAGCGGCCTCTTACGAATGTCGTCGTCTTGCACAGCAACGCTTGCAACAAATTCAGGACGCCGGGATGGCTCGAACGGCTGAGGATATCCAAGGGTGTACCGACCGCAATGAAAAGAGGAACTACTTCGTTGCAATCAAGGCAATCTACGGTCCCCCAACCTAAGGTGCCTCACCACTTCTCAGCTCAACTGGAACAGCACGCCTCATGGAGAAATCGCAAATTCTGAAGCATCGGGTCGAGCACGTCAGAATCGTCCAGAACCGCCATCCATTATCTTCGACGCCGCCATCGACCGTCTCTCCCAAGTGGAAACGAGCAACGACCTAGACATTCCGCCTTCCATCTCACTATCCAAATGATCTGTGCACCAAATCTCCAGCGGAAGAGCGCCAGGATCCGACGCGATCCAGGTCGAATCGAAGTTGACAAGTACGGCAGTTACCCGCTGATGGGCAAACTTACAACGAAACTTCTGGAGGTGTGGCATCAGCGACAAGATCCCCAAGGCCTCAAGGACGCGACAGTCGTCCATCTCTACCATCGAAAATAGAAACGTCAACTCTGTGATAACCACAGAGGAATCTTGATGCTCAAAATTGCCTGGAAGACCTTCGTCTTGTCCATTTTAACCGCCTCAGCGGCCATCTAGAAGAGGGATTTCCGTCGGAAAACGATGTGGCTTCGAGGACACCACGGAACCACTAACATGATCTTCGCCGCCCGAAAAGTGAGAGGTAAGGGTCAGGAAATACATACGAACGTCTACATTGCTTTAATGAACCTGATAAAGGCCTTTTTACATGGCTCTGTCGCAACAGGTACTTGCCGGTAGGGAGGAAAAACGACGCTGTAAAGAAACCTTGAAGAACTCTTTCAAATACATTTAAATCAACCACGAGAACTGGGATGACCTCTCCCAGAATCTACCGGAATGGAGAGGAGATGTAAGGAGGGGGACGGCAATCTACGAAGCCAACCCGTCTGCGTCCGCCAAGGCCAAACGAGCCTCGCAAGTCTCAAGCGTCTCCAATTCACACCATCAACACCCGACCCCCTCCAAAACGTCCAAGCTGCCAACAAACAGTCTGCGCACGGCTCGGTCTCGTCCGACATTTCCGGACCTAGTATAAAGACAAACCAACAACTCCACCTGCTGATTCGAAATACTATCCCATTGTCCCTCCTGCACAAATTGTCACGGATTCTATTGCGGTGACTACCCTCTATATCGGTGATCGCACTCGTGGTGTCCCTCTGTCGTCGATCGCCGCAATCTCCATCATTCTTGCCGCTACAACGTCGACTACTTTATCTCCAAATCCCGACGCCCCATCTGTCACTACCCTCGCAACCAGCAATGTGAACGCGACTCCAACTTGTCATCATCGCGATCGTCGCTGCTGTACGGAGCGGAGACTTGGACAGTGTACACAAAGCAAGCACGCCGACTGAACCACTTCCACCTCAGTCGTCTTCGTCGCATCCTGCGGCTGAACTGGCAGGATCGAACCCCTGACACTGATTTACTGGAACGGACGGGAATCCTCAGCATCTACACCATGCTGAGACAAATGCAGCTGCGCTGGAGCGACCACCTGGTGCGCATGGATGACGAGCGACTACCCAAAGGACTTTTCTACGGAGATGTCGCGACGGGCTCTCGCAGCCAAGGAGGCCTCCCTGAAACGTCTGCAAATCAACCCGACCAACTGGGATGAACTCGCCCTCGATCGACTGACCTAGAGGAGGATAGTGAAAACCGGTGCTCCGATCTACGAAGCCAACCGCATCGCCGCCGCCAAATCGAAACGCGAAGCACGCAAATCACAGCTGCGCCCAATACGCAACGCCAATGCACAACCGCTACCAACGTGTCCTCGAAGTCAACGGACATTCCGGGCACGAATTGGACTTATTGGACACCTTCGCATCAACTGCACCTCTCGGACCGCAGCAACCATCGTCCCTCCGCCCGCCTCTTCCCCGTCCTCTCCGCCGCCATCTAACTCTGACGCCTCTTCCGAACCACCACTTCCATCCTCCTCCTCCTCCACTGCCCCAACCACGGCCGCTCAGGCGACAGTCACGCACATCAGCCACTCTGACACAACAACCGACACCACCCTCACTGCCTCCGACTCCAGCGATGAGGATCAGGACTACACCTGCCCTCAGTGCGACCGCACCTTCACCTCGCACAGCAGGCTGGTCGGTCACTTGCGAACCCATCGCACAGAGGCTGGTTAATCAGTGCCTGGAGCCCCAACCTATACCCACCGCACTCGCCTCCATTGCCCACACTGCTCTCGTACCTTCACGCATCTCATGGGTCTATTCGGCCACATGCGCATCCACGACGACCTGCGGTAGACAACCGCCGGTTACGCCACACCACAACACACTCCGCCCTGCCTCCTCCTCCACCATAACCACACATCAACACTCACCCACCGCAAGCACCCAACTGCCACCTCCCACGCAAATGTGAAGTGCGCATCTCGACTCGGTCTGCATGCGGCTGCGGCTGCACGGGTGACTTGAGTCCGAGACTATCCCGACACGTCAAGAGTCGTGGATAGGAAGGTTGCTAATTGACGCCCCCACTCGGTCCACTCAGTTCGTCCCGTTGTATGTGTGTTGTGTGGAGCGGTGGACTGGTGGGCTGAGGACGGGCTGAAACAGCACCTACCACGGCCCTCTCACGCAAGTGAGAGACACGCCGTTCAACCCTCCGTTGTGCGAAATCCTGGTGTGTGTGTGTGTGTGTGTGTGTTTGTCTATGGGGGGCCAGGTCGTTCTCGTGGCGCGCGCAGTCATGGTCAGTCGACCATGCCAGCCACCGCACCCATTCCTCACTCCAGTCTGCTGACCGGCTCGGACAGCGGCTGGGGTGTGGGAATGGGAAGGGAGAGTGAGGTCGACGACTCAGCGCACTTCCTCACTCTAAACAATTTGATGCGCTTGAGGCTATCACGGTGCGCTAAAAGCCGTGGCCTGGAAGGTTGCCAACTGACGGGGTAACTTGGACCTCCTCCGTGACTGATGGGGGTCTGAGAGCCAGGCTGCAATGGCTCCTTCTCAATGTGGCCTCTATGGCACTCCCGCCACAGTGTGGGATCCGAACCAGGCGTTGGCGGCACGCCTAGATGCGGCTTCGGCCGTGTCAGCCTCCAAATCTCTGTTGTGTTGGTTGAAATCCTGGTCATTTGTGTGTGGACCAGGGGATGCGGTGTGGAGCGCCAAAGTGAGGATCCCTCCGAGTCATCCACCTGCGGCCTGCCTCGTCTCCGGTCTTCTTGTCTCTGTCTTGACACCGAGCTCGGGCGAGAGAGGAGGGCAGAGTGTAGGTAGATGCCGCGCAAGTCTGCCGGCACTATAAACCCCTGCGCAAGTCTCCGTCCCTGCTCCCACCGCTGCTGCTGTAGGGCACAATGCGGATATCATCGAAATCGATGGTCGAACTATCGTGTGTGTGTTTGGGTTTGTGCGTGCGTGCGTGCGTAAACCTGGCGGAGTTTTGTGGGAACTACGTTGTGTACGAAGCATGTGTAGTCGGGGCCCCTAGCTCTGTAAGCCACTACGTACAATTCCTGCATCAGCCAACTGACTGGCTCGGGTAGTGGACCGATGTCTAGGAAAGGGAAGAGGGAGGGAGGTCGATTGTCTCAGCGTACTTTCCTCACCATAAACCATCTGACGCGCTTGAGACTATCACGGCGTACTATAAGTCGTGCTTTGTAAGGTTGTCAGTTGACGGGATAACTCGGTCCTCCTCTCAGGACGGAAAGTATACTGCGATGGCTGCTTCCTAATTTGGCCTCTATGTCATTCCCACTCGTTTGCAATCCTAGCCGCTTCCCTCGTTTTCTTGTTGGGTGAAATCCAGGGGATGTAGTGGCACGCCTAGACACGAGTTCATGCCGCGCCAAACACTTGCACCCAATCCAGCCTCCGGTCTTCTTGTCCGGGTCATAACAACGGGTTCAAGTGGGGGAGGAGGGGTGAATGCGGTAGGTGATAAGCAAATTAACCATAGGCATAAATTAATTTACACGAAAGTCACCCTCCCTGACCCACCATGCTGCGGGACAAACGGTGTACATCATCGGAACCGATGGTCGAACTTCCGTAAATTCTGCCTTGAGTTAGATATCATTCGCTTGTGTGAGTGCCGTAAATGGGCGGCGCTGTAACGTTACGGACAGCGGACTGAGTTCTAACTCTTTAGTCCTGACGAACAGCATGTAGAAGACCTGAGTACTCGCCAAGATTCGCTCTTCCTTCACACTCTGCATTGTTAGTGAACGCTTGCATGATCGCATGACTTAAAAGGCTCATGGGGTGTCTGAGTATCATCGGACAGTATGGGCAGTTTTGAGTGTGCATTACGGATGCTGGTGAAAGCTTCTGTGTACGATTCATGATGATATTGCGGTTCATCTGGAGGTACCCACTGAAGCTAATTAATGCACTAAATGTAAACTGGCAATCTAGGTATTCTAGTAGAGATTGGTCTGCGGCATACTGGTCCTGTGTGCTTGTCGTTTTATTCCGTTCTCCTGCCTCATTTTTCATGACGGTGCCAAAGTCCGGACTGAATTCGAAGAGTCCGCTTACAATTTCATCTTTCTTGACTGCTCAAGTATTTGAGTATGTCCACTACCGACACACGAGATTCACCAAGACTTATAACGGTCCCCTCACATTCCTCAGTTGGTGCTGATTAGTATGTAATAGTAATCTTCTCCGTGTTAACGGTGAGTCCGAATTCTAAGCAACTGGATGCAATGGGTTGCAAGTCTTGCACATCCGCTGTATTGGTGCTGTTCAACGCATAGGCATTCCTGCATAAAAGATCATGGGCACCGGCATTGGTTACTTTGGTCTCTGCCTGCCTAAGTCGAATGTTAAGCAGTTTTATCTTGCTTCGGTAGGAGACGCTGACTTTAGTCCGATGCCCACGGTAGATATCCATCAGCATGTCCGAGTGCATGAGATTAAACTGATTAAAAGGGGTATACCCGCCTCCGAGGCTGATCTACTCTCCGACACGCACATCATCAATTCATCACGCAGTTGTTTCACCGTTTGGATAACCTGATCTAAGCAATTGAATCCTGTTAAGACTTTCAATAGCCCATTACTTTTCACGGTGTCGCGGACCTTTGTAAGATCAAAAGAAGTGACAAAGAGGCTGGTCATCAGTTCGTGGTATTTTTATAGCAATTAACAGGCTGAAAAGACCATCTCTTATCTTGCACAATGTTTCTGGAATATTCATTACCTTGCTATCGGGAGTCCCTGCCCCATGTCTCTTGGTGCATTTGAGAATTACGCGAGCAAATTTTTTTTCCACAATACCGAAAAGAGATATTCCGCTGGGATTTTTATGTAAAGCGGATTCCCCTTTCACTTGTAGAGGTGGACGATGGTAAAATCCTGGAGGTCCCGTAGCATTAATCCTCCCGCCAGCATTGCCTGAATCAGTGGGACTAATCCGTTCAGGATCCTGTGACCACCGCGTTTGTAGGCATCTTCAAGAATTGGGTCGGCGTCGTGATCTTTTCCGTCCGACGTCTGTTGAACTACAGTCAGTACCTCCGGTAGATACGACGGATGATCAAGGTCATTATTTGTGCCAATTAGGCGTACTGCTGATGGACCCCCGCATACTGTAGATGGGCGGTGGAGGACATGCTTGAGGAGCCCGGTCTATGGCTTCGGTACTGGACATTCTTCAAGAGCATGATAGTGCCATTCGAGCTGAACGGCAGCGCCATTGTTTGGCCTTAGGACCGTTGACTGTCCTGATAGCCGCAAAATAGTTCTTCTCGCCGTAAACCAGTTATCCTTGGATGCCCTCGGCCTTGCAATTCGGCAAGTCATTTTGCACGTCCCTCAGTCTTTTCCGCAATGGGCTTTGTCATCGGACCATAACACCTCGATTTTCCTCTATCTCGTTGTTTTAATGGGCCTCTTGACGCCGATTTTCGAAGAAGTTACATGCTTCACGTGCTGCAAACAGCCTATATCATCCCTTGCTGGTTACTTTTCTCACTTCGCGACATTTATGAAATTTTATCTTAGAGGCAGCCCTACAGGAAATCATAGAAATTTGTTCGTCCAAAAGCAAAAGTAGGCGTACGAGTTGATGTGTAAGCGAATGCTTCTGCTATACATAAGGACAGTAGATTAGGTAAAATGTTTACCCTGGCAGTGAGCTCAATGAACAAAATATAGAAGGACGCTGTATTACCCGATTTTTGTAGATCATTCGATTCTTTTTTCACCTTTCGGAGCCCTAGTTTCAGTTCCAGGACTAATTTTCGGCGTTTAATCCGACTGACTAAATGTCCTGCTTGGAATCTTTGGTCCTGAAGCGTTTTGGAAGAATACACTTAACTTGTTATTTATAAGTCGCTGTCGCTGACGAGAACGCCTCTGTTGAGAAGCGATGGTGTAAACTGCGGGACGCAGTCCAGGCGACGTCACCGGCCATCCTCAGTCGCGCACGCCGCCAACACCAGAACTGGCTGGACGACAACGATGCCGTCGTCAGCAACCTGTTCGCCGAGAAAAACCGTCTGAACAAAGCCTACTTCGAACGCCCCACCGACAACAACAGAGCGGCTTTCTACCATAGTCGCCGCGACTCCGCGAGATGCGGGACGCTTGGACGGCTCGCAAGGCCGAGGCCCCATTTGTCTTCACTCTGGTCCCGCACGTCCACTCGCCGCATGGGCCTATTCGATCACCTGCGTATCAATGAGAGCGGAATTAACCACAGTCTCGACACACCCAGCACCTCTTGCACATCCACCATGACTAGATCAACCCACACCCCGTCGCCCAACGCCTATTCTATTAGCAGCTCAACCACCGACATCATCTCCGAAACCGACACCCCCGACCTCTCCTCTCCACGCTGCCCCCTCATCGGCCTGGTCGGTACACTTGCAACTCCTTCGCACAGAGACTGGCGGACCAGCGCCTGGAGCACCAACCTACATCTGACGCATCTGCTTCAACTGCCCTCACTGTACCCGCGCATTTAACGTCTACGACCACAGGCAGCCTGCAGACGGTGTGGTTCCCCATCATTTGCTTAGGGCACCTTTTCTAGCCCCTTTCCTCTAGGGGGTAAACAGTGCTATCCCTAACTACGGCTGCTTAGTTGTGTCAGGCGCTGCCGAACTCCACTATGGGTCACGTCTCTGTTTAGTGGAAGAACGACCCGATTTATCCTGGGACAGCCTACGACATCGCCGTAAGCTTGTTGCCTTCTGCAGTGTACCAGACGGAGCCTCGTATCGACGATGCCGATGCGAAGATCCATCCGGCCAGCGGATTCCACATTACCGTGTGCGCAGATGCACACACGGATACCGTCGCCTGGTTTAGCCCGCAGGTTGAGACGGTTACTGTTGTGTGGCCGCTAGGCAAAGCGTAGCTTCTGGAAGTCACATGTGAGAATTGGGTGTCAGCAGATGGACGCTAGGCGTAGCCTGCACCTACAAGCAAGTGAGCGACCTACTACGACCGTCACTTGAACCCACCGCTGGACACCCCTACACCCCGTTTGATTACATAATTGCATGCGGATTGCGGGCAGCTGTCTACTATTCAAAAAGAGGTAAACGTGAACGTCTACTCACTCATTGAAGGTAGCACGGACATAGGTAAGTCCGACGACTGATTATGTGGGGATGCGTGTGGCTGGTAAATGGGATGACCAGGTAAAAGAGGATGACGCTTTCCTTCGTTTCTGCCTCCCCCATTTATGGTGTCAAAAGTATCGCCTCAGAGTGTATTTCCCAGCAACTTTCAGCTAGAATAATACCCTAAAATGCAGGATTCCGGAAATCATAAAGTCTTGGTGAACGTAAACTAGCTTTGATTTGCCCTTTTAAGTGCATAAACAGACATTTTATGCCGGTCTCACTTCCTTACAACACAAAACGGCGGAAAGAAATTATAAAACAGGATTTGTTATAGATTATGTGCGAAAGAGTGAGCGTGAAGTAAAAATATACACATAATCGTGGTATTCCTATGCAGTCGCTAATCGTAAAACCTACGAAATAACACGTTTGCTGAGGCGTACATAACTCAGTTAGCTCAAACTATTTGGTGATTGATTATAATATTTACAATAATCGTTTACGAAATTTCGACCGGCGATTTTGACGGTGCCAACCGTGTGCCCCACGGCAAGGTGGAAGCAGGAACAGTGACTTGTGCGTGAGTTAGTTTGTAGTGATAGTAGACTTGCGCTGCATCTGCCGCGCCCCTCCTCCTTCCCCACCTGGACCCCCTGTCAAAAGAGAGTCAAGAAGACCGCGGGTGGGGTCACGCACAGGTGGCTGGCGCGGTGTGGACCCACACCTAGGCGGGCCACCACACACCCTGGTCGGCGCACAAACGATTAGGATATACACAACAAGAAAAGAGAGGTCGGTTCCTGTGGGAGGGACAGAGAGGCCGAATTTAGAAGGAGCAATTGCAGTCTGACTCTCAGTCTACCAGTTCACCACTCACAAACCCACGCTGTGTTGACTTTGAAGTCCGATTTGGATTGTGAGTTGGCAACGTTCCAAGTCACAGATGTTAGTGCACGTGTTGATCTCACGCGTGCCAGGTTGTTTATAGTGAATAAATTGCGTTGCGCTCTATGATAGTAAATACAAAAGGAATGGCACAGAATTCATTAATGGCAATTTTGTAGCTACCTTTACTGTGACCTCTGACAAAGATGTTTCTGAACAAAAGCAGTCATTGATGAGGCTTGCCGATATTAAATATATTTTGGCGTTAATTCGAACCACAGTATTTTATTCTGCCTTTAACTCGTCCATTTTATTTGTCCCTCTGTCTATGGAACCTCTGCAGTTTTATTCTTACGGGCGAAATGTTTCTTGTTGATGATCCAGTGGTAACTTGAGATCGTCGGAAGCTGTGTCGGAAAAACACTGAGTCTATCGTGTTGTATCGTTGATCAGTAGGTCAACAGGAGGATTTCTAACGTTTCGTACTATGTGAGCATGTCTTTTCTATTGAAGAAATATATCAACAAGTCGAGTGAAATGGAGTTAGTTCGTTTTTCCTGTTCATTGTTCCCAGAGCGCTACAGTGTTTTCGCATCCTTTTTCCTTTAAGAACTTAAATATAGAATTCACGAGGTCGTTCTCGAAGGATGGACATCGATCGGAATTCAGTTGATTCTGTGACCCCCAAAACATATCCAAATGTTGAATATGGCCCAAGCCTTTGTGTTAGTCGAGATATCCGATGATGGCAGCGCCCCGGCCGTCGCAGTAAAGAAATTCACCACAACAAGGATGCCCTGGCTTCCTGTAACAGAATCCGCAAATGAGCCAGTGATGTCAATTTCCCCTGCTTATTCGAGTAACCTGTCCAATGTTTGTAACAGGGCCTTCAGAGAGCCGTCATGAGATTTCAGGGGAAAACAAAACCTGCAGGAGCGACTTATGCCGTGAGCGTCCCCTTTCTGATCCGGTCAATAATGCCTTCACAGGAGGGTTCATTTTGCCTTGTGGATGTCCGTATTCCCTAACTTTTGGAATGCATAACATAGCTGCAGTTGTCTGAAAGAACAGCTAATATCCCATTCTGTTACACGTGAAGAACTAGTATGCTCGGTAATTCTCTTAACTAAATTAGAATTTTCAGAACTTAAGCAAGAGACATCCAACTGAAGATGCTTAAAGCAAACGCTGTTTACTCCATTGTCCCACACTTTCTTTCAGACGGACTAAAGAATTTGCGAATGCAACCTCAAGATTCACTTATAAGCTTCTAATCGGAGTTATAAGAAGCACACCTTTCCCTTTTATATTTTGGCAGTTAATATATATTTTCGATTTGTTGTTAAACAAGGATATCTGTTTATTGTCATAAATACGTCGTGCCCCTAACCAGCCTCGATAACCACTGTATTTGTGCCCTGTATTTTGTGTCCCACGTGTGCCCTCCAAACGGGCCACGTGTTAGATGCGCTGGACCCACATGGGGGCCACATCAGACTCTGGCAGGCGTTATCTTTGCGCAATAACAAATGCCAACATTTGCGGGGTGCGCTGGCGGACCCTGTTGTCGGCATTCGTCGCACAACTGGACCACTGCCTCTACCCCATTGTTTTGTGGTCAAAATCCTGGTTATTGTTGTGTGGACCAGGGGGTGTGGTGGAACGCCAAGGTGAGGATCCGTCCGAGCCATCCGCCTGCGGCCTCCCTCGTCTCCGGTCTTCTTGACTGTGTCTTGACACCGGGCCCAGGCGGGGGAGGAGGAGAGAGTGTAGGTAGATGCAGCGCAAGTCTACCGGCACTATAAACCCCTGCGCAAGTCACCGTCCCTGCTCCACAATGCAGTCTGTGGGGCACACGGTGGACATCGTCGAAATCGACGGTCGAACTGTCGTCGTGTCCCACGTTCATTTTTGAATTGTGCTGTACCGTGATTCCTATGTGCTACAGTAAACTTACTGTAGTATTCACTGTAGTGAACGTATTGCTATGAATTGAAAACTTTTCCAGTGTCTGTAAAAAAGCGATAAGTTTGTCTGTTAGATTAAATTGCCCCGACTCGCTCTTCCATTTGGTCAAGGAAGGGGATAACCACCGAGTTGTTCTAATTATTGGAGGTCTCAACACACTTGCACTAGACTATGGTAGTCTGGCGGTTGACGTTGTGCCTAGTTTTTCTTACTACATGCTATTGGACCTTACGCTTGACCTTTATATGGCACAGAATGTAAAGTCAGCAACCAGATTTAGGGAGGACCAGAAAGCTAACTGCCTGGAAAGTTTTCATGAAAGATTTTTCTAACATTAAGTAAGTATATTCCAATAGACCTCTCTGCGATAGTGACCATACGACGCTCCTATAGGATTCTTTACTCTTTTCTCAGCGCCAACAGGGGACCGAAAATTAACGACATATATGAAAGGCAGATTTCTACATGCTGGAGAATAGGTTAATGTCCGTAAATTGGGTCTGCCTGTTTATCAGGAATCCAGAGAAAAACTGGCAATAGTTGAAGAGGATTACAGTGGACCTGATTTGGTGCTGCTTTTTAGTGGAGGTGACAAAAACAACTAACCGTTCTGTCTGATTAATAAGTGGACTTAACAGACAGTTAAGGAAGAAAAATAGAAAGCGGAGAAAATTAAGGGAAACCGGTTTACAATAACACCTCGAGGAATCTGTCACCAATGACATGCTTTCAAACACGGATCTGGCCGGTAAGAAAAAACCATTAATCCTGAATTATCCAGCGATCCGAGCAGAAGCACAAGACTTTATTCCAGAATATCAACCGTTGGTCAAGAAGCAAGGACCCAGCCTAGTACTAAGGGATGACAATGACATAAAGTTCGTTAAAAACAGCAAAAAATCCAAACACTTGGCAAACATCTTGCTTACATATTCACTGCGGGGAGGAATTCCATATTTACACTGTAAACAGCCAAGTCGCAAACGCAGGGCCAGTGTTTGAGTCTATATCCTTACCAGCAGCTGCTGTGGACAGAGAACTTCAGAATCTCAAGGAGTTAAGTCATCGTGTCCGGGGGTGTACCGGCAAAGTTTTTAAAAGAATTGGCAATCGAACGTCCTAAACCACCAGCGAATATTTTCCACTCGTCATTGTACTTTCGGGGACTGCCGTCCGAATGGTTGGAAGCAAATATCCACCCAATATACAAGGGTGGGACCCGGAAATGTGTCAACAATTATCGTCCATCGGTATAAACTGAACCTGTTGCAGTGTGACAGAAACCATTCTTTAAAAAGCAATGATACAGTTTTTCATAGATAAACACTTGCTGCCATGGCTCCAGTGCGGTTTAAGACAGAAGCGTTCTTGCCTTTCCAATTTGTTGCTCTCGACTGAGCAGTAGGCTCGTATGCTGGACAATGATGGTAGGTTTGACGTCATCTACACCGGCTTTTTGGGTGACGTTCGACGGCGTTACACACAAACGTCTAATCTACAAACTATCAAAAATTGTAATAAGAGGCAATCTGCAAATATAAATCACCGAGTTTTTGCAGGAAGATCGCAAACTGTCTGCGTTATGACCTCGAAGTCAACCCATACCCCGTTTTAATTGGCTTCTTTCTGACCTCAACCCTCGAGAGACTGGGTCGACAACCTAGGATTCAGCGCCTTCATATTTGCTGACCATGTCAAACTCTGTAGATCCATCCGGTCCGGCGAAGTTAGGCATACACTTCGAGAGATTCTTGACCGACTTAGCAGCCGGTCTGTTCATTGGCTCTTAAATTCTTATTTTGAAAAGA
>CACRXP010000191.1:0-11291 GCA_902702965.1 Spirometra erinaceieuropaei | reverse complement strand
TATAAAACAGGCATCCGACCTTACCAGATTGCTTAGTCATTTATTCCCCGTTCATATATCGAACCGATTTTTTCCGGAAGTATGGAGGGCGTCAATTATCAGTCCTGTCTTCAAGTCTGAATCTTGACCTGATGTTAATAACTATTGAGACGTTCCCAAAATCTCATCTCTTGCAAAACTTTTGAAAGGATAAGTTCCGGCGAAATTCTTGATTTCTGTCTAACTAATCAGTTTCTGTGCTCTAATCAGCGTGAATTTTTACCTGAAAGATCGTGACAGACTTTCCACTTGGCCTTTCTCAATCCAATCGCTTTTCTTCGCAATGAACAGCAGTCGGAGATAGTTGCCTACTTTGATCTTAGCAAAGCTTACAACAAGGTGCCACATATACGTCTTTTGGTAAAATTGGAAGCTCTCGACATCCGACCTCTTCTGCTCGACTTCATCGTGTGCTTTCTATTCAACCACTATCAGAAAGTTATGGTCGGTAGTAGCTGCTTTACACCTCACTCGATCACGAGTGTCGTACTTCAGGGTACGGGTCTCGGTCCATGACTCTTCTTACTTTACATCAATTATATTTCGACTGAAACTGGAAATTCGCAAACGTTTACTTATGCCGATGACGTCAAGTGTGCTTACTCATATTCAAAGGGCACCGTAGATGTTTGCGTTGAAAAAAATCAGACTGATTTACGGCGGTTATTGAAGGTGAGTTCAACATGGCAGATGGAGTTTTCATCGTCCAAGTGTAGTTTCGCGTCTTATAGAGGGTCTAGGTCTAATTTATACAAATAATTTTACTTTATCAGCTTATGGAGACAGAACCTCTGTTAAAGCTGCGCAGATATGTGGGTTCATGCCGCATAACTGTATCCTTTCGGAAAGAAAGCTACTAAGTTATCAAATGTTTGTTCTTCCCGTACTCGATTACTGCTGTCCTTTTTGGTTTAATGAACGCCTGCAACTGTAATAAAATCGAAAATGCTTAGAAACTTCTTTCTAGAAAACTCTTTTTCTCAAGCTGCATGCGTTATTTCTTAGGCCGCGAGATGTTAATTGACGAGCATTAAGTTTTTATGGATTAGAAGACTAGAAAATGGCCTTTGTTTCCCTTTCCACATTAAATCTAAATCTAATCTTCCGTGCATTGATTGGCATTTTCACTCTAAGAGATCGGTCTAATGCTGATAGTATTTCCTCCGTGGGGACTTCACTGCTTCCTTGCTTTACATTTCAACACTCCCTTTTTCGCATTCAAATATGCCCTCCTTTAGAATAATCTCCCATTAGAATTCAGGTCATCGCCCAAATTATCGGTATTCCAAATGAAATTACGCAAGCGCGTTACACCTGAAGACACAAAGTTGCTATTGAATGTTCCATTCACAAATACCCATATTCGGGAAATTGAAGAGGGTCCTCCTGGGATTCAACGGTAGATAATACATTTCTCGATTTTTAAGGTGGAAATTCTCACTTATATTTTTACAACCCCTTGTTTTTGCTGGCTATCAAATCCGCTGCTATTACTCCTCTCCTGTAGTGACGATTTCAACGGATTTTGATGTCATCTCCAAATTTCGACGCCAGGCTATCTGTCAAGGATCACGTAGGGTCCCTCTCTTCTAGCATATTCCCACGCATTGGTAACCACCTTAGCCTTTAATGCCCGTCCTCCGTCGGACTCTAAACGGACGGTGGTCGATCGCGCTTTGGTTCCTCTCAACTCGCCACGTTGACAGTTGCTTTTGTTGCCAGCGCAAAATATTATAGTCGCATCCGC
The DNA here is from genome assembly GCA_902702965.1 of Spirometra erinaceieuropaei. Lineage (NCBI taxonomy): Eukaryota > Metazoa > Platyhelminthes > Cestoda > Diphyllobothriidea > Diphyllobothriidae > Spirometra > Spirometra erinaceieuropaei. Next base: position 9,505 of record CACRXP010000191.1, on the reverse strand, counting down.
AGCAAAGAGCCTCATCCGGTTTAGGAATTCTATCTTAACGTGTCCGCTTCGAACCCCTTTATACTACTACATGCACGATTACCCTGTCCGACTGGCATGTTTGCTTCTCCATGAGCGACAGTCTTTCTCTCCTTCAAATCTGCTCAAATTACGTTCATTTTTCCTTTTTTCTCTAATAGATTTTCATATCAAACCGCATATTTATAAGCACGAACTGAACACTGTCCAATGTCTGCCTACTTGTTCTAAAATTCACTCAAAAATTTGTTCTACTTGCTTTGACAGTGCCCTCAGAAGTACTAAATAAAACTATTTATGTTGACCAAGTTGTCATTTCCCTTGGAACTTTTCTCTTTCAGTGTACATGGCAAAGTTCGGAATCTTATACCTTCGTCTCTGGGGTCTCGCATACAGTTCGTTAAGACTCCCACTGTTGTCTCCAGCCCCACGTGTGTGAGGTGTGCAATAATGTGGGACGGTATTCTTGGTCCGGTAACTAGCAGACACCCTAATTTGATCAATTCAAAGATAATTTCAACGTCAGGCGGATGTCAAAGTTCTTTAAGTTCAACGAAAGACGACATATTCATGACCCCCAAAACTACCAAACACCAAACTTTAATTCCTATATTGAAGATATCGTTCCTTTTTCTAACTCTCGCTATTTCTAAGCCTCGGACCTTAGGTTTTTTAGACTTAAAACAAACTCCACACTCGTGCTCTACTGACTAAACGGACACTCGAAACACATGAGGTCAAAGTGTAGCCTGAAGGGATGGGTTTGGTTTAGGTATTTCCCTATGTTCAAATAAGCCCGACGGCGCCCTATTCTATTCTCTTTTGCCTTTTCGTCAACGACGTACAGGATTTATTCCAGAATGGCAGGCTTCTTATATATGCTGATGATTTAAAGCCGCCCATCAATGTAAACCGGCAGATCGCGAGGTCGTGCTGAAACACTTAAGCAGCGACCTTCATGCCTATGCCCAGTGTTGCTGTAAATGGCGCTTTCGCATTACTTGGTGCAACTACCCAGTTATCGTTCTGGCGACAACTAGCTGCCTCAACGAATTGTGGCGGTCAAGGATGTGAAATGAACTTAAACCACGCACAATAAATTCGCTTCGTCTAATGTCAGCAGTCAGGGAGCTGTGAGGAATAGTTTATTCTGTACACAGGGCAGGTTGCCGTAAGTTGGCTGTTTGCTTGCAACAGAGATAAGCGTCCGTTCACGGAGAGCGTCAGTCGCGGTGTCTCGTTTACGCGGGGGTGATAGTCTGTGTCAGTAGGTGGGGGTGATTTGCTGAGTGCTGGTCTTGAGATCGGACGGATTAGGGGAGGACTAGGGGGAAGCATAATTACAGGGGCTCATGGGTATCAAGCCAGGTCGTCCGACGCGCATGAGGTGATAACAGTTTGTGGAGGCAGCCGGGGGTCACTGCAGCTGGACAGGAGGGGCCCCAGTTCTAGCCGGCGGGGGTGGTCGTGTGTCAGCGGCCTAGCAACGATTGTCGGGGCGATCGACCGACAAAACGGAGCCGGAAAAAAAGGGGAATGGTGCGGCAGCTACAGGAGTATTGACTTTCGTGACATAAATATACCCGGAGTTATCAAGGACCTAGGTATTTCATATACTAATAATAACAATAATAAAAAATAATTGTTGTAGAGAAGAAATGGTAGGCATTCCGAGACGATATAATGAGAAGGAAAGAGGTTCTTCGGAAAAAATCGAGTTGTAATCGTGAATTTTCGAATTGGTGACACCAACCCGTCGTCAGACGAAATGAAGAGAAAAGAGAGAGTGAGACAGTCACACTAAACTAGTAGACGCGACAGGACAAACATTGACGGGCGGACCATTAGCGCGTGAGGAGGGATGCTGGTTGGGAGTCATGCTGGGTTCTGAGCCGGGAGGGTAGGAAGGGGGGGGGGAACCGTTACGGCTCCCCGTGGAGGGAGAATGGTAGGTTGACAGAACTGCGGGCGCCTGGATTAGCGGCTGTTGATGCGGCGTGGAGCTCGGCTTAGTGAGGCGTGATCTTAGGCCCTCAAAATGGGCATCTAGGTCAACGTGGCGGTTGATCCTGTCCGCGTTAGAGTGCCATGCCTCTAGGAATTCTCTCGCCCGTTTTGTGTTGGCCGTGGCGATAACCTCGTTGTTATCCCAATTAAAACGGTGGTCGCACTGAAGTGCGTGTGCAAAGACGTGGGAAAGTGGATCACGGCGACGGACAGCTAGTTTGTGTTCATTAATACGAGTTCCCAGGCGTCGTCCTGTATGCCCAACATATATGCACGGACAATTGGCACACGGGATGCGATAGATGACGTTGGTCTGTTCCTCTTTTGGGATAGAATCCCTTACTCGAGTTAAGACTGACGTCGGGTTCGTGCCTTCAATTCGAAAATTCACGAGTACAACTCGATTTTTTCCGAAGAACCTCTTTCCTTTTCAATAATAATTGTATTCAGCTCAACTTTACAGGCACTGTCAAAGAAAAATAAAGCATGAATCGGGCTAACAGTGAAAAGACTACTTACGATTAAAAACTGAGGCTAATATTTATGTGGTTTGGGTGGTTCAGGAGAAAAAAACTGTTGCACACGAAACGACGTCAATCCAGAAAGGATGGGCAACGGTGCTTCGGATATTTTCAGTCTCATTCATTCATATTAAATTGGTACTGGACCAAACAGAGGCGCTGAAAAACCGTTGTTCGCTGTCGGCTGAAGAAATTGTCCGTGATGAGACGGATCAGGGAATCAAGGACCACAAACCCGATCACTATGGTAGATTAAAGCGGTGGGATCGGCATCCAAAATATGTGGGAGATATTTTGAATGCAAGAACAGCTAATGATTCTCTTTAACAAAGAATAATTATGCGGAATTTTTACATTTCTTAATAAAAGATGGTCCGAAGAAAAACAGCCAGCTGAAGAGCTCCAAACCATCGCGAACCGTTCGTTAAATGTCTCGAAACTCTTCTCTCGAAAAGTAAAAGCTCATGTAAAAACGCAGCTTCCCGCCTTCTGAGACTCTCTTGGAAATCTTATAGTTGATCCTAGTTGACCACTGATAGTTTCATTTCTTTCCTGTCCAAAACGTTAATTAAAAACTCGACCACTCCGCTTCTGACCGTTCAGGCGCTGACTGGACCAGTTCTAGAAATTATAACTTTCACTCTGTGGGACGTGACTGTCGTGATTTGGCGTTTTCGTCAATCTCATGGCCCTGGACCTGATGTTGTCCTAGTTAGCACTCTAAAAGCGGATGCAAATGAAATTTTCCCATCCCTCTTTTGCGAGATATTTAATATCGTTATCGAAAGTAAAACCTATCCTACTTTTTGGAAGGAATCGCACATTTTGCCTATTCCTAAGTATGACCAATCTACGTCATTTAATGACTTCTGGCCAATAAACACCCTCCCCGCAGTTTCAAAGATCTTAGAGGCATTGATCAAAGATAAGATTATGTGTCACTTAACAGAGAATAATCTACTGAGCGCTGACAGCATGGATTCCTCAAGGCTCGGTCTTCTGACACCTGTCAGCTCTTTTACTTTTATCATGTTCTCCAATCTAGGGACAAAAGCTTTGCACTTTACCGAGTATTTCGATTTCACTAAGGCCTTTGATCCTTTTGACCATGCTCTTCTTCTTTTGAAACTTTCCTCTTTCGGCATAGGTGGCAAACTTCTGAATTTTATATCGGCTTACCTGGGTCTTCGCACACAACGGGTTAAGATTTCCAATGCTATCTCCAACCCCACATTTGTGAGGAGTGGAGTCATTGAGGGTAGTGTACACGGTCTGCTTTTATTTTGCCTTTTTGTTAACGATGTATCAGATGGATTTCAGAATGGTAAGACCTTCATGTATGCCGATAATCAAAAAGTTGTTATAATACGAGACAAGCGACAAGACAGAACAACGAGTACACGGAGCTAATGATGGAAACGATGAAGTTTCCGAAACTTCAATTCAAATACAATATGGTCCACGAATTCAGCACCTCTTCTTCTTTGTCTTCTTCAGGAGATGATTAACGCGACACAATGTCTGGACCTCGAATCTTTACGCATATCGAGATATATTTATATATGTGCATACTGAAAAACAGTCACCCCAAGACATATAAGTAGGAAGATGGAATTCTTTGGGAAGCACTAAACTTTATTGTGTAAACCTTCGAGACAACGGACGTTTTCTGAAGACGAACTGGGGAAGCAGTCTCGAAAATTTACACAGTAAAGTTTACTGTTTCCCGAATAATTCCACCTTCCTAAATATATGCATGCATAAATATGAGAAGAAAAGGCGATCTCGGGAACCATCAGTGTCTGGAGGTTATTGGGGTTACCGCGGTCATTGGCAGACGAAGAGAAGGCTTGAAGCGGGGTAGTGGAGAGGCTGCTACAATGCAAATGTAACCGCCAGACTTCGCTGAATTCGATCATCAAAAAATTCCCATTGGACTTCATCTGCCTGTTTCTCCTGTTTTATTTATGATGTCCACCTCCAGGAAAACATGTCGAGAATGAAGTGACCATCGTCAAAATAATTCTACCGCTGAGTGTTAACCAGGATGTGAGGACTGTACTTAGGCGTGCCACGACCGACGGTTTCCTTCCTTTGCAGACGCCTTTGTTACCATTAACACCGGCATTTTCCAACGCGGTTTCTTCACATATCTACTGCACACTTTTGTGACTAGGTCGACGAAACGCTCGGCATTCGAAAAAAATTGCACGTCTATCCCATCTTCGAGTCCAGACGACAGCGAAATTATCCACTGATGGATTAGTCTGGGTCAGCATCCACTGGGATATATTTTGTCGGACAAGCCTCTTACCTCTCATACCAACATGGTAACTAAGTGAAACACGTTGGTGAGATCACGCCAGCACACTTTGTGGCTGGTATTCCAACTGCACTTCTGTGCTGTTTGCAGTATCAGTCTTCCCCCCTGATTCGGGAAAGTCCCATAACGTTGGATAAACTCTTAAACCCACATTTGCACTAGATTCAATCACTCACTTCATTGCCAACCCCTCACATTGTTTAGTATCTATGGTTGATTTGTAGTTTCTAAAACGTGCATAGGCCGACAGTCTTTGGAACCTACGTCGCGCTATGAATAATGTGATAATGGTTCCCTGCGGTCGTAAAGTGCGCACACGCAAATCCCAGGCGCCCACAAATCCTGCAATCACCCAACCAACTCATCAATCTGACGCTGAGCTATTCTAACGTGACGCTAATATGTAACGCCTGTCGTATCTTGGGCGCTCTTCTCTTCCGTACTAACAATGAAAATTTTGGCCGTGGGTTGGTCTTGGTCCTGTGCGGACATGTTGGCACAGGTACTAATATAATCATTCGAGTGATGGTATTAGTACATGTGCCGACATGTCTGCACAGAAGCAATACCAACCCACTATGAGCAACCTAACGATCGTCAAACAGAAATGAACATAGGGGACAGTCTACGTACAAAGTGGGTGCTGATGAGGGTAGAATAATTACCAAGTCGAAAATACACGAGGGACAATAAAATCTACGTACGCAGTTGATCCGTGAGGATTTCCTGCATATCAGAACCCAAGTCAGTTATTGGGCAAAACAGGGGGACGTGGGACTGGAGGTCGTTACGGCGGATGAAGCAATGGCCTCAACGGAAGATGTTCTAACCAAAAAGTAGAGTGTAAGCAGCGCTGCCACTTTGACCGGACCTATGTGCGCTTTTTCCACTTTCTTAAAACAAAAAAGTCAGTTCACTTGGCTCTAGCATATTTCCCCATTGCTAAGAGGGGACGCTGTTCACAGTGTTCCGATTCATGTGCAGTGGTGGTTCAGTTATGGTTTTTGCGTTCGATGGTCCTGGGACTGTGTTCGTAAACAATAGATAGACGCTACAACATCCTCAACGCCTACTGCCATAAGTTTTTTCTTCAACTTGCGAAAATTCAAAGTTAGAATGTACGAACAGGAGAACCTAAAGTGAGCTTGGCAACTAGTCCGCTTACGCGAAAAGTTAAATAAGGCTCAGCTTATCCGTGATATACGTTTTCATAGTAATGCTCTGCGCACGACAGGATTATCCTCTGCATGCTTGGTGCCGTCGATGACCTTTTTTTCTACGGTCACTCAGAAGTGTTGTTTTTATATACCGTTTTGTATTGCGTTCATTCAAGTCCTCCCGCTCGCTTCATAATCAACATCCCGTTTTGGCACTGGTTTTCTATGTTATTTCCGCCGGTCTTCAGTAAATTGGCTGGTATTAGATGCATTGCCATACCGGTGGCAAAGGTGTTAGCTGAAAGCCCGGGCACGACTGTTCCACCGATCTTGTGTCGCCGATTTTGACCGTCCCTTATAGTTCATAGGTGTTATGGCAAATTTCAAATAATTCATTTTGACCCAACTGTGAAAAACTCTGTGCCTCGATGGGATGTGAACCCTCGACAGCAAGGGGGGGTCTTTAATACAGCCAACGCTCTAGCCACTCGATGGCGTTTTAGTCGTCCAGGGCTAGCCCGGTCGCGAGCTAGTCTTGCGATTGGCTGACTTTTCGATAATCTCTCCGCACAGGAATTCTTTCGTGTACCTGGCATCGCACGCGCCGTCAGCCAATTAGATTAATAGCCCTGCACTAGTCCGCAAGTCCAAACAGGCCAGTAAATGTCTAGCCCTGGGCGCCTAAATGTCATTAGGGGTTTGTACATTTTGTCATCTAAAGTAGGCGCGTCATTTGCCCGACTGAGCATACACGCGCTCGGGTCCAGTGTCAGACGGTAGGGGGAGAAGCTTCTCCCCGCTCACCGTTAACGGCGGACTGGCAAATTTCCTTGTCGGGTAGGAGTGGATTCATTTTGTTACCAATCTTTCCATGCTAATTCACACATATGTGTGTGTATATATATATACAATTACACGGGCTTCACAAAAAACAACAATATATTTCGTAACTAGTTTTGACACATTTACAACGTTAGTAGGGAAATAAACGGTAACTCGCAGAGTACAGTTGCAGAGTTCTCATAAATATTTCAGAACGATCTTTGGCGGACTCCGACGTCGTCTTTCGTTGCAAAACGCCAAAAAGACACTGTGGCGTCCGAGCGGCCACTGATGCATTAGTGGTAGACGTCTGTGGCTCAGTGGTTTTGGGCGTTGGACTTTTAACCAAAAGGCTGTGGGATTGAGCCCTAGGGGTTGCGCACCTCGTGGTTGGGTACGTCCGACTTCGCCTCCACGTCCACACGCCCATTATCGAGTTTGATTACCAAGAAAGGCGGCCAGCTGTGTCCCTGACTGAGTACTTTGTCGTTCGTCTGAAACACTATTTTAAAAAGGCGAAGGGGTGCAAGCACCATTTGTCGAACACCTCGAAGGTAGGAATATAACGTCTAGTGTTCGTGTGAAATTTTTCGGCGGAAAGTTCATATATTCGCTCTTTGGCTTTATCTCATGCTGTCTCCATGGATTTTGGGCCGCGTGTGCCCGCCTAGGCAAGTGCTTGGCCCCCTCTTTACTTTATCGCCTTGTAATAAAGTTTGACCTGAGGTATTGGAAACTCCCCCTTCCTCAGTTGCTCCATCGTATCTTACAACCGGGCGGCCACCCATGCGGCAAAAGCCGAGGTTTCAGTCCCCATTGATTTGAAAATTACTTTTAAGTCCTCCGCAACTGCCTTCAAAACATTCTTGGGAATTTAGTGTTATATGCCTGGAAGAACTTCACCAGTATCGCAGCGTCATCGATGTATTCAAAATCGGTAGTGCGTGCACAATCGCCCACGGTATGCCAGGCTGGTTCGCCAACACACGTTGGAGAATCGGGACTGTCGTATAATTAAATGATCTTGACCAATAAACGTCTCTGACTTACCCTGAGGGCGACGTAAGGTAATTCACTTCCCTTGTTACACGCTTGGGCCTTGGTTTCTGTTTTCTGGGAGTGTTTTTATCGGTTGTAGTAGCTCTAGTATGATGCCGTCATGAAGCACGTTTGATCTCAGAGAACCGCAGTAGACAGGGTTACATTCCGTTTCATTCTAATGTTGGCTCTGCTGCTTCTCCCTGTCTTCCAGTCGCAACATCAGATAGAGTGGTTAAGAAGGACTCAGCGGCACGTCCAAGGAGACCAATGCCACTGTGCGCGGTTATTTGTCTCTTTCGAGGGTTAACTTGATCGTTTTTAGTTAGTCAGTGGATATGGGGCTTTTTCTAAATGTAAATCGGGTCATATCGACAGTCAGGTTACACATTTGGGCAGTTTTAAGAATTAGCGATCTCTACTGAAACATAATGATTGCGCTTAATAATACTCAATTCAGGGGTCACTTGACGCTGGGTGGCAGCTAAGGAAAAGGCTGAACCATAATCTGCAGAGCATGCCTTCTCAGGGCATCCTATCTTCCTGGAGTGCAATTACTATATGTTTATGCTCTTTCAGAATCGATCTTTCGAATCTGGTGCGTCTAAGCACTGTCAGACGTTCAGATCACTTACTAGACATCCATTCTGAATGACGATTCTTTTGATCTAGCGTCTGTGCGGTGTTTTGAGGAATAGTTTTCTTACTTTGAGGGCGCCTTATAGCCGTTATTGCGACGAAGCATTTGGAGGTAGGCGGGCGTGGACCCAAAAGGCCCTCAGGATGGTAAGCATTGCATTTCTGTGCACGTTACGCTCTCTCGAAAACACATAAGCTGATTCCGAACGGAGCCCCTGCCGGGGTTTGGTTCGTTCTGACTGCCTGTTTCGGCACTGCACATCAAACCGGCGTCTAACACAGGACCGTCCAACAGACGCGGACAGATACGCAGTCAGTTTGACGGTGGCCTCTCACAGCAGAAGTGGCGTTTCTTGCCATGGTCTGGCACCACGTAGTGACCAAAGCCGCGCCTTGTAAACACATTGCATTGCTTTGATGGGACATTCAGATCTCCCTCAAGAATAAGCAGTTTGTGCCTGGCCATTGGCTATGGAAAGTCTGCCTCTGTAACCCACCAGCGCCCAGCACTGTTTTGCATAAGGCGACAAGTCCAACCCCGCGACTGCATTATCACACAGACGTGCAAACGAGAGTCCTAACGACACCGCCAGTGACTGCGACACTATGTCGACCACAGCTATTAGTTACACTACTATGATTAGGGTAGCAGCATCTGCCGATACTTGATACGTTGGTGCTGCATAGGTAGGGATCTAGTAGACGCATTTCCGAGGGTGGAACAACTTTGACTCTGGTACTGCTCTGGCACAGCTTTCTCTATACGCCAACCAGGTTAACATACATGTGTCATTAACTACCGTGACGCGTCAGCTGTCGTGGGCACCGTAACATCACTTGAGTCACAGTTGAAGACCTTACATATTCACGGAGTTTGAAGTGCCTCGTACAATTTCTGTCCCCAATTTTGCGCGTTGTTTTTTAGATGAACATCCAACCCACAAAGTAGTGCCAAGAAGAACTCTTTCGATGACGTCTCA
>CACRXP010000190.1:990555-1012203 GCA_902702965.1 Spirometra erinaceieuropaei | reverse complement strand
AACTGAAAAAGGTCAAAAGGTCTGAGATCGCGTGCTATGCCAGTATCAGCAAACCATGGCCCTCGCAGCCTGGTATACGGTGGCAGTTCTATGACCCCTGGTTCCCTGCCGTGAGATGCGCTTGGGCTCCCACTGGATATAAAGGTGGTGGGTATGGCCGCCCAGTCATCATCCTCGTACTTCTGACCCCTGTTGGGGTGTTGTTGTTAGCGAAAACTCCTGGTCATGTGTATGCTATGGACCAGGGAGTGTGGTGACGCGCCTAGGTGCCGGTCCAACCGTGCCTGCCACCTGCGCTCTCCCCCGCCTACGGTCTTTTTGATTTCGGATCCAGGTGGGGACGAGGAGAGAGCGTGGTAGATGCTGTGCAAGTCTACTATCACTATAAACTAGTCCACATGCAGATTACCGTGCCTGCTGCACCATGGTGTGTAGCACACGGTGAACATTGTCGAAGTCGACGATCAACCAGTCATAATTCATAGTTTTATGATTGTTGACATTTTGGGTGACATTCATCGGTGAATAATTGTTGTTACGGGACGTCCACGGCAGGAATGTACAGTGAAAGGAAGACAGGAATGACGACTTCTGATTTGAAACTTTAAGAACCCGGACTCACTGCACAGATATTGCAACATTGGGTTTGTGTGAGGTTGCCCGATGATGAATAATTAGCTAAAAGTCTCCACTCTAGTCTCTCCTTTATTTGTCAGTACTCCTTTTTTTCCCAAACACTTGTCTTCCACTGTTCCACAGTCTCACCATATGTTTCCAACTCAAAATCAAACCGCGCGTTTCTATTCTACAGCCAAGACGAATCTCGAATTGTTATTCTCGCAAGGCCGCGCACATTCTTAACCACGATAACTTCTTTCTATAGAGAACTAGAACTTAAAAGTTGAAAACTGTCTTCCCACTGCCTCCGATTTTTGTCGGATTACGTCCTCTTTCTGCTCAGCGTAAGGGGTCGTTTATTGGCGAGCGCCATCAGGTTTGCTGTCGAGTTTGTCCTTGAATGGCCGAGCTTCCGTTTAATTAGGAAATCTAGTTCAGCCTTAAGCCTCGAGAGACCACTCTGTCCCTTACCTTCAGATGGTTGGTGACTGCTTAATTGACACTAGTATGCATGCAATTGAATTTGGTCACTTACGGTTCCAACTGTCTCAGTGTTCGCCAAATCTGAACTGCTTGCAGCTTTCAGGGGTGAAAGATATGTGATACATCCACGGGGCGTTCTAGGATATAGATTCGGAAAGTGTTGCTTAAGGGAAATAATTAGAAGTTAAGATCTGTTTTGCGCAACTATCTACATCCTTGTAACTTATTCCCGATGTTTGCCTCCTTTTCTAAATTAGTTGCATCGATCAGACGTATGTGTGATTTATCGACTACACTGTTATATAGCGACAACAATAAATAATACTCTTTAAAATGCAAGCAGCCTAGACAGACTCAGTTGAGCTCGGGCTGCAAAGGCCAGAATGAGGCGATGATTTACATTTTTTCATCTGAGGTAATAAATATAGAGACACTTGCCAAATGATTGCTTTCAGTATTTACAGTATATATCGAAAGGTTCGGCAGCTTCCACTTTTAAGCAAATGCTTGCTCTTCTGTACGTAGTTCATTTTTTCTGAAAATTACGAACCCTCATTCTAGTAGATAGGCATTATAACTTCGTTACAAATTATGGTCACTAGTTGGAATTGGTCAGCACCATTGCATCCCTATTTTTTATTCAATCAATGTGGATTATAACAGCATTTTGTGGTCCCGCCATGAATTATTAACATGTCACTTAAAAATATCAAAGTAATCATTTTAATCCTAAAGGCGAAATCCCCTCTGCTGTTGTGTTCACCTTGACCTTCCGAGATTTAAATAAGCGAGTCCTACATATAAAGACTTGTGTTATAAATTCATTTTGCATATATTTTAAGGCAGTCCCATGCGACATACAGAAATGTTCAACTAAAAGCTTGCACTACAACTGTGGATGACTTTATATTAAATTAGGTAAACTCAACCCTAAACAGCTTTGAAAAATGGGCTGCAAGTGAAAAAGTAATCATCATAGTACATATGGCCAGAGGGGTCTAAAATACGGATGTATACAACTGCCTTTAGTCCCGGATTCCCTTACAAATTATCCAAATCCCTGCCCTAATGCTTTATAGAAATTTCCTCAAATGTGAAAACGCTAAAACTGCAACACATGAAACTCTTCATCCGACGGGTCATTTTTTTATCGTACTCTTAGGGTATAATAACAGTCTAAAGCAAATTCTGAAGATTAAGTTAAACCTAACAGTCGAAATTCCGATAGTGCATCTTTTTTAACATATTATCCTTCAAAGCATGCAGAAAACGAATGTAGTTCTTACTTAATTCGCGTTTTCAGGCATGCTTGCCTTCCAAAAGTTGAAGAGTCAGAAAGTTGTGACTGTTTTGTACATGTGCAACACGCCAGTCTAAAGAATGACTAGCGTAGAGACTTACAAAGAGCCCCACAATGCAAAAGTTTCACCTGCACTTTAGTGCAGAAGTTTGTAAGTTCGAATTTTTCAAACAATGTAGAAGTATTTTTAGAACGTATCAGCAAATGCTATCGTATTTTTCTTTTTCAAATTGCATGCCATTTTAACGTTTTTCTCGAATTATTTTTTGCATTTTTTATTTTCTTGGTGCGGTTTTCTCAAAAAACTCCGCACGAAACGACCATAATATAAATTACTTGTTGATATTCACTGCGCCTAACCGGAATAATAGCCATTGCGCTTACAGCAATAAAATTATTTGGTGAACCTGCGGAAACGGATTTTCGTATGTTCGTTATGCACGGTTTTAAAAAACAGATCTTTTGTCTTTTTTGAAACAAAAAAGGAGGAAAGAGCTGTTAGCCTGAGGATGAAACAAAATATTTTCCCAGATAGGGACTTCTCTCCGTTAAAAAAAAGTTTTCGCGTCCCAGAGGCACTGAGGAAAAAGCAACACGTTTATATTTTGTAACAGACTAAAAAACGTTATTATTAACATCACGCGCTTGATGTATGCTTTTTCGGATTTCGTCAGATAGAAAGGGACCTTAAACAATTCCCTTGATATTAAATTTGCGTGTTGTTTAAAATATCGACTTATCTTGTTTGCTTGCTAAAAAATAATAAACTTATGAGGACTGCAATTCCGCCACGCTAGGACTCCATCCTTCTGTTACACTTTTTTGGTCAAAAGCACGAGTGCTTTATTGTAGCCAGTATCTAAAAATTGTTCAATATCCTATGTGCACTTGTGTCTGAATAATCTATGCATGTCTGACAAATATGTCAACTAATGTTGCAAACGTGTCGCAAACGTTTTCAGAAAAATGTGGCCCAACCACAATAGCCTAGTTTTACTAAACCTTTGTGCCTGGGATTTTTTCTTCATAAATAATAAAAAAACCAGCGTCTATACTGCCGATAGGTACGCAACATTCGTTTGTAAAAGCCGCTTTACTGCAGAAGACTCACATCATTTAAAGCGACCCCTTACAGGTTTAGTCCCACAGCCTCACCCACAATGATATGCTCCATGTTAGCGCATTAGTTCCTGAGGAGATCAAGAAATTGAAATTTCACAACTGGAGTATGTACCAGAAAGCACATGGTGAACGTTTGGTATCCCAACGATTCGCTGAACCCCTCACAGTGGTGTCATGCAGCGACAGACTATCGACGTGTTTGATATATTATCTTGTACTTAAACTGTCAATATGTTAAAGCATCCGACAAATATTCTATTACAATTCGCAATGTTTCAGGCGCTGACAGATTGATATCCACCTGCCAAGTGCTGTAAAATGATCAATATTCGCATGAGGAAGCCAGCTAATGTTCAACGTTGTGTACTTGCGGTTATCGCAGAGTTTTGCGTTTCAGATTATTTCTGACAAAAATTTTACTTTATTTTTCCAATGGCGTCGTGGTTAATTGAGTTAGTAAGTCCACGTTCCCGCGTAAACGCATTACGAAAAACCAGTTAATATGTGAAAAACTGTAATGCTTAAAGCACCTGCAAGGATCGGAATAAATTCAGAGTTAAAATTCATGCACACTCCAAACTTTTTTGAATCTTTCGTACATGTCGATATTAAAGTAGAACGTTATTTGTGCAGCCGAATTGAAGGTTTCTCCATTTTTAAGCACAATGATAATTTCTTGATGACAGGGGTTGCGTTTCAGAAGCTCTCTCGAAAAGTGAGAACCTAAGAAGTAAAACCCACGATTTGTGGTGAGGTTTATGCCATTTAGGTCCGTGTAGATCCTCCCGCTTTTCTATAAACATTTCCCTCAGACAAGGCAAACGCTTCATATCCTCTTTTCCTTCAGTTAAAATGTGTCGTAGTAATGTTTGTAAACACGCATTTTACGTATTTCACACAAATTCTCATATCGTGTATCATCAAGGAGTTTAATTTAACTTACAATACCGTTTTGAGAGCGCCGTAAAACTACACATTTTGACAAAAATACAGTCAGCAGCGTCCCATGTATGAAATCACCTGGCCCAACCAACTAAAGATGCATGCACCGGGTATATAAAAGCCCATTGGCTGCAGAACTTCCCGAATAAGTGAAAATTACCAGACATTCGCATATACTGGTATATAAAATCTTGACAAAGTGGCGCCGGGATAGTGGAGACGCAATATGGTAACGGATAAATTTACCTCCTAGTTACTGAGGTAGTACTTATGTAACTTAACTAAGGTGGATGATACACGGAACTCCTAAAATGTGTCAACCTACGCAAAATATGACCGGAAGTGGTTGGTTGAATTTTATTATTATTTGGATATGTATAACTGTCGAAAAGGAGACTGACAGAAGCGAGGTTTTTTTAAAATTCGATTAATGGATGTTTGTAATAAAAAGCAACTTTTAGAAATTATTTTAGTTTTCTTGAATCATTTACCAGCACCACCCAACAAAAACTGCAACATTTTTCTATTGAAAGTTTTAGTTTCATAAAGTTCATCTATATGCTGTTAGATAGCTACAAATATCCATTAACTAATAATTAGCATGTGAAGCAGAAAGTCGAGCAGGACACCATTTTTATATACATTGTTTCTTTACTATCGTTATGAGTTCGATTGTAGTCGTTGAGATGCTGTTTTATAACATAACTTTAAATATGATCAGTGCGTTTATAGCCCCTATATATGTACTCGAGAATACATATACATAGACGCACACGGATTCCATTGGCAGAGCGGTTGTAATGCAAACGTGTCAGGGAATATATTAGCATGATGCGCTAGAAGTTGCAACGACCCACGTTTGCAGGGGAGTATGTTGATTGTACTGACAAACAGCTTTACCCTACTGTCAGGTCAATGTAGCCTTCACGTTTCAAAAACATTTAACCAGGCTTACGAGGTTATTAGAATGCAAATGCTTCGGTTACCTTTTCAACCGGCAGATCCAAAGCAACCTCCGTAAACTCGCATGGATGAATGGTTGTCTGTTTATCGTTCGTAGAAAGATCACTGGCTTGGCCGTCCACACCGTTAATAAGGCATCTGAACAGGGGCACGTAGGAAATATAGGGTGAGCTGAGAGCTTTCACCACGCTCCTGTTGGCATCAAAAGGGATAAGATGAACGTTCCAAGAGACACATCTTAGCTCAGGTTGTCGATTATCAAAATTCTGACCTGTCGTGGAACCATTGTCATGGTGATGAATCTTCATAGTCGGAAAAAAACGAAGTCTCACAAGTGTGCCCAAGATGTCACTGACAATCACCCAATCGCGGCCGTCGGGATCCTTACACCTGGCGACATTGCGACCGCCTTGGGGAGCGATTGGAATCAGGTCGATGCGACTAACGGGAGCAGCGGCCAGCATTTGGACTACGATCTTAACACGCTGTTTGGCAAAGTTATTCTGTTGAACAGCTGAAAACCACTTGGGTTCACCAATCTCCTTTCCCGCCGTGGTGGCGCCGTTCTCTGATGTGATAAGTTCATCAACTGGGCCAAGACTTGACTCGCCCAGTGAACCCCATTCCAGCACCGCGAAGTAGCGCACGCGACACCAATGATTTGTGCTACTGTGCCGATGAAGCTTGAGACGTGGGCAGGCTCCGCCCTCGGGCTTGGTTCGCACGAGGGTGGAAACACTGTGTTTCTTGAAGTCACTTGTCAGCCACTCGAGCGTGACACTCCAGTCTGAACAGGCGTAAGCAAAGCTGGCTGATTCAAGCACAAGACATCGACTCAGCTCTCTGGCAGTCTTGGGAATTGTGAGAACCTCCTCGTAGAGCGTGCTTGCTCCCTGTAGTTCCACTTCAAGCAGCCATGTCCAGTCATCGAAGAGGAAGTGATTGGGCGCCAGTGAGTCGATCTGTACCCACTCAAATTTCCATACCAGCGGACGATCACAGGTGAAGAGAAAACTCTTCTCTTCGTGTGATTTGTTCATCCTGAACGATTCACGATTAAGGATGGTGAAGCGAATTGTCTCGAGCTCACAGCGCATGCCGGCAAGACTACCGCAGAGGGCCAGTCCCACACTTAGCGGTCTGGACTGGAGGGGTGGAGTTGAGGTGCTGATCGCATCGGATCCCTCAGAGGCATCCGTAAGGTTCTGAAAGCCACTGGCTTCGGGTGTAGAGGAAATATGCAATTGCCACTGCTGACCTCCATAGGAGAACTCCTTTGACTGAGCAGATTTCACAAAACCGCGTGTTATCTGCGAGGAAACAATGAATGTAAAGACCTGTGCATCACTTCTACCGCCAAGGCGGACGAAACGATGCAGGGGCAGACAGTTTGCTTTATTTAGGCTTGCAATAGAGCTCTTCATAATGATGAAGTCTGTGGGGAACGGAAACTCAGCAGGTGATTTCCGGACATGATTATTAAGTGCGTATGAACATTGTACACACAATTTCATTGGCAGTTCGCTCAGCCAATCTCTGCACTTCCTGCCTAGTCCTCTTAACCGCCTGTAAAGTATTGACAATCGGCGGTTAGACCAAACGTATTTTAATATTACCATGCTGGAGGTATTGAGAGAATATATGTACAGATTTCCTGATTTCCTAAACGGCAAGGAAAGCGATTTCTGTTGTAGTAAAAATTGATATTCCAGGTTTCTTCGGAGAACCGTATTTGACTGCGTATGCTTAGCAACGACACATTTGCCAAGCTTGCGTTACTGGCGCCATAATACGTATAGTGTTCCAAATTACTTGTCAATCTTAACAATCTGTAATCTGTTAGCGCAAGTCCTAAATGCAGAATGGTTTGGAAGAAATATAAGAAAGCGTTCGGAAAGTCGAACTAACATTTTCAGTTTTCTTTCAACAAAAAACCTCCAGCTTCCACTTCTGTTTCGCACTCGAATTTGATGTGTATTACTAGACGAACGGTTACTTATTTACGTCTACGAGCGTCAAATAAACCGATATTTCATTGTCAGTTTGCACCGCATCTCTCATCATATGGATTCAGGCATTCTGATTGTCTCCGGAAGGATAATGAATGAGAAAGACGTTGGCACTAGATAGTCTATCAAACTGGCCCACAACAAAATTTTCAGTGGCGGTAACAATTTTTAATTGAGAAAGAAAGTGAACTACGCATTGGCGCGACTAATGTCACAATAGGTTCACATACCTGTGGAAGGTTTGGTCAATATGCAAAGCCATAAATCCCCTGGTCAGACATCTTTCTAGGATCCTGTGGTCAGATACTTCCGTAGTCCGTCTTGGCTGGAGACTAGGCTATTGGCCAAGGCAAGATAAAAATTTATTATAGAACACTGTCTAACCACCGCGCATTCTTTTTCATTTAAGATTGTTATGCGCGGAGAAGGGAAACCCGATCAGTTAATCTAAGTGATCAGATGGCAAAGTGACTGTAAGGAGTGAATGTACCTACATCAGGTATGTCGAAATAAAGCATTTAATTCTTATAAATATTTAAAATATAGGCAGGAAGGTTGTCAGTTAAGTCAGGTCATCAGTTGTTTAGAAAAATCCGATTTAAAGAACTTCCTAGGTACTCGGGGTTGCGGAGAGGCATAAAAGATAAATGTGGAGGTTAGTATATCTATACATATACATGCAGAATGGCATTACCGAGAAAGACAGGAAAGAATGGAATGGCCATTTCTGGCCCACTCCCAATGCCAAGGTGTGGAACACCTGGGGCCCGATCCCGTAACCTCTTGTTTAGAATTCCCACCCCCCTAACCACTGAGACACCGGCCAAATGTCCATTCGGTTGCGATCGGGTATATGCAATGGTAGAAGAGCGCTTACCGACCATGTTACGGAACTCACTCGTCCTTTTGTGCCTTGGGGTTCTCCCTCGAGCCCAACCAGCAGCTGCACGGCGTGGCGTACAATAGGCGCTTATAGTGACACGATCAGTGAACGCCTTTCAGCCATTATACATATGTATAAAAAGAGAAGGCTCTTGGAAAAGTTAAGTTGTACACTTAAATCTTGAAGTTGGTGACACTGAGCGGCCGTTAGACGAAATGAGCAGAGGATAAAATAAGATCGGAAAACTAGATCTGTTTGCGGCACAGGATGTACAGTGACAGACAGGCAGCTGGTTGCTGGGAGGGTTGGGCACTGAGTTATGGTAAGCTTTGGGTCGGGGCGAGGGAAGGGAGAACAGTTAGGGCTCCCTGTGCTGGAGGATGAGAAGGAGAAGGGGGAGAGGGATAATTGTGAATCATTGGAAATGCGTGGCTGGTTATTGATACGGGATGAAGTCTGGGGTCAGTACGCCGGCGTTGGATGTGTTAGGCTTTCGGTCGTGCTTCGGTGTGTCGGATGCAGGGGGAGAGGTGGCCAGATAATGAAATTCTACGTGGCCGAATAGGGATTAGTGGTCGTTAGGGTGTGGGAACAAGTCAGTGACCGTGTGCGTAAACCCTCATAATGAGCGTCTAAATCGACATGACGGTTGGTGGTGGTGGTGGTGGTGGTGGTGGTGGTGGTGGTGGTGGTGGTGGTCGTCGTCGTCGTCGTCGTGGTCGTGGTCGTGTTAGAGTGCCAAGCTTCGAGGAATTCTCGAGCCCTTCTTATGTTAGTCAATGCGAACAATTCAGTACCGTACTAATTGAGCCGGTGATTATACTCAAGGGTGTGCGCAAACACGAGAGGCGGAGGGTCACATCGGAGGACGGCTGGCATATGATCGTTAACGCAAATCACAAGACGTCGGCCTGTACCGCCAATATCAACACAAGGGCAGTTGGCGCACGGAATGCTGTACTCGATATTATTTTCTTGTTATTTAGGTACCGGGTCCTTTACTAGGCATAATGTTGTGCGTATGGAGGACGCGTGTGAGCGATACAGATGCCTTTTATTTGTCGGGAGATTACTGCAGGATGTTCTTGAATGTGCGTCAGTGGATGAGATCTCTGCGGCACCTTATCTTTATCAGAAACCAAATCTTCAGTGACAGGGTGGCATATGCGCCACTTCCTGTAGGTCTAACGAATAAACACTTCGTGGCTATCAGGAAGATGGTGAATGAGCTTGCTCGTTTGGAGCTTGCAAATCACAATGATTACAGATCTATTGCCCACTGGGATCCCCTTGCCGTACATGCGCAAGACAGGTGTGCCATTGAGCATCATAGCGCCACTCACTGAACCCCCCAAATATAAACTTGCCAAATTTTCAAACAGTTACCTAAAGCACCTCACTAATAGATCGCAACGCAGCATCAAATACACTCAGGATTTTCTACGGAAGATCCAAAGCCTTGAAGTAAGTACTGACAAATGCATCCTATTGTTCGATGTTGTTGTCCTGTTTTCCTCAGTGGCCTGATGCCTGGAGGAAAATCCCGTTGGAAATCTAACATAGCGTGTTATAGACATACTTAAGCTGTGTATCACGAATTGTTGTTAGTTTGACGACAGGTATTATGAGCAGGTTAAGGACACCCAAATGGGCTCTCCAATATAAACGCTTGCAGAAGGAGACACGATCGCTGGGACAAGAGCTTTATTAGCCTGACCTTTCGGATTCATGCTCGAACACATCATCGAAGACGAAAGCAGATACGGGTGGTTCATACACAAGGGGCTGCAGAACTTATAGGATGCAGTCGCCATGCGACCGCATACCTACGAACATTCATGGCTCTCCCCTTACTCCGGGATCGTCGTATTTGCTGTGCTAATTGTTTGATGGCCGAAATACGCGTCGTTAATTGCAGCAATATCATCAGGTGCAGTGGATGTTGGTGTGATGATTGCTCGACCATCTGATACACCGACCCTGACGTTAGAATAAGTGTTCACCTGACCGCTCCAGCACGGAGTATGGAGGGGGAATATCATTGCGCTTGTTGATGGACTGGGGGCTAGTAAACCATGATTCCAGTAGCTCCCGGCTCACGCGGTTGTCACCTCTTGCGAGAATTTCAGCCTCATCGAATTTGAATGTTTGGCCGGATCTCGTCATATGAGCCGCACCTTGAGAGTTGGCATCATTTATCCGCACCGCTGCAGCGTGTTCGGCCATTCTCGTTCGTAGCTGTCTTCCGGTTTCTCCGACGTAGTTGCTTTGTCCGCAAGTGCACTAGATCCGATAAACGACTCCAGACGTTTCTAGCTGTGGCAGCGGGTGTTTCGGTTTCATGACCAGATTCCTGATGGTTGCCTCCGGTCTGTGTGCAACCCCAACCCAAGTGGTGCGAGAAGGCGGCCGACATCTTCCGAAACGTTCTTGACATACAGAAGCGCCCGCCAAGATTTTTTGTCCGTGCGGTTAGGCCTTTCGTCCCTTTTGCGTATGCACCGGCCGACGAAGTTGCGCAGGTAGCCATTGGCTTTGAAGACCCGTCGGAGGAACTGTAGATCGGAGGTGCGTTTTGACACAACGATAAAGCGTCCTTAAACAACTGCCTTTGTGGCTGATCGGGCGGTTACCGTTGAAGTTCAGTACTTGCATCGTATTTGTCGCTTTCCAGAACATTTTGGTTTTTAGTTCACCACAGTCTTTGCGGCATACGAGGACATCCAAGAAGGCCAGCTGGTTGTTCTCTTCCTCCTCCAACGTAAATTGAATGTCCGGGAAGACGGCGTTGAGATGTTCTTGGAATGTCAACACCTAATCCCGTTCGATGACGACGAAGGTAACATCCTCATACCGGGCCCAGAATTTCGGTCTGTGGTGTTGGAAGACCAGCGACTCTAATCGTTGCATGACCGCCTCGGCGATGAGTTTCGAAATCGGCGAACCTATTGGTGTGCCCTTCACCTGTTCGTAGATTGTCCCGTCGAATGTGAAGTACGTCCTGAGGCAGAACTCCAGGAGCTGAGGGAGTTAGGCGTGGCCAAGACGATTCTCCGTTTCATCGTATTTGCTTTGTAGTAACGGCTCAATTGTCTCGATCGCCAGGTCCTGGGGAATAGAATTAAAAATGGATGTAACATCAAAAGATACCCTGACCTCATTTGGATGGATGCTTACCCCTTTGAGTTTTTCCAGGAATTCTGCTGATGAAGAGACCGTGCTGTCTGACTCAGCGGTCAGAAACCTGAGACGCCGGAACAGCCACTCAGCCAGTCCATACGTTGGAGTCCCTTTGAGCGGCACGATCGGTTAGAGAGGAGCGTCGTCTTTGTGCACCTTAGGGAGGTCATAGAGTCCCAAAGTTCTATCTTGGGGTCTCGCCCTGCGTCTGTTGGTCGGTGTTATTGCACCTGAGTTTTCCAAGGCCAACGACGTCGCATTAATTTCGCGTGTCAGCGCTTTTTCAGGGTTTGTTGCACATTGGACATAGAACTGTCGGTCCTACAGTAAACCTTTGACTTTTTGAAGGTATTCTGTCCTGTCCAGTACAACCGTGGCACGCCCTTCGTCCGCTGGCACGATGACCAAGTCCTTGCCGGCCTTGAGTTCTCTAAGAGCCTCACGCCCGACCTTGGCTAATAAAGCTCCTGTCCCAGCGATTGTGTCTCCTTCTTCAAGACTACTTCCTGTGACACGTCTCTTTGCTTCTATTGGCAATATAGAGGCTCTTTGCAGAACTAGTCGTGGAGCGACTACAAGATAATTTTGTGCAAATTTTTAAACCAAAATATGGCTCCACTATGTAGATGGCACATTTATCATCAAAAAGACCTGCCAAAGTGAACTACTGTACTAGAGCTTAGATGGTGGCTTCCCGGCTATGGAGTTTACTCGCAAAGAAGCAGCAGGAGATACCGTCCCGTTTTTAGATGGAAGTATTGCAAGAGTCAGTAGTGGCAACGTCGCAACAAGCGTCCACCGAAAAGACTAGTGTCTAAATCATTCCCAACTGTGGAAGCAATCATCCTGAGGCCCATAAAAGAAGTTGCGTCCGCTCTCGTTTCCATCCATCCTAGTGGTGACTGACTTAAGAAAGAATTGGCCTACCTATATCGGCTATTTCGGTCCAACGCATATCCAAACAACTTTGTAAGAAATTGTCTCAGTTCTCAGGGTCAGTCACAATGCCTCGACCCTGGTGTCGATAAAGAGCTGCGGGAATTTTATTTACTGCCGTACATTTAAAGCACTCCTGAAGCCATCTGTCGACAATAAAAGCGCTTCGGCTTCTCGTCGCCCACAAGTCCTCAACTGCGGCGTGGAGGCTTTAGGGCTGTGAGTCACACAAGCATTGTTATAGATCTCTAAACAAACAGGAATATGAGTATGAAGAAGTCCTCAGATGTACATGATATATTTTAAACAGTCCCCACTTCTATCTCTGCTGTCAAGCGTCAAAGGGAGAATAGAATACTTCGAAGCCAAATAGTTCTCCACAGCTGTTAAAAATTTTCGTCCGAAGAAAGCGCAGGAAACGTATGTTAAACGAAGAGATTATGAAAAATTTCGCGAGTAGAACATAATCGCGTGGCTGGTCCTGGAGCGGAGTTATGCATGATGCACTCGTCGGCTGTACGGATCATAAATGCGGCATGTTTCTCAGAATTTTATCAATCATGCTCCTCTCGGCATCGTCACGTAGTCTACATCAACAATAGGAGGGCTTCGCTATTTGCTATGGGCTCACCCCTTGGACCTCTACTAGCCGATGTCTTCATGGGAAAATTGGAAAGATTCCAACTAAGCGATCAGATCGATAAACCTAAACATTACGGTCGCTATGTTGACGATATTTTTACCATTGCAACTGGAGAAACCGATGTAGCAACTCTCTTAGATATGGCAAATCAGGCACATCCGTCGATCAGATTCACGCTGGAGATCGAAACGGCCGGGTCGCTCCCTTTCCTAGATGTTCTTCTACACAGGAGACCTGACGGGAGGGTCCGAAGAAGCGTTTATCGGAAGAAAACCTGGTCTGAACAATACACGAAATTTGCCAGTTTCGCACCCCTCCAACAAAAACGAAATCTAGTCCGATGCTTGGCACAAGAAGCTAGAAAATTTTGCTCAACAGATAACATCAAGGAAGAGCTCAGAAAAATCCAGGACTTCGTTCGCGAAAACGGGTTTCCTGACAGGTTTATCGCAAAGAACATTGTCGAACGACCGATCAAACCCGCCACACCGACCGCCGAAAAGAAAACTTTGTTCCCCAAGGTCCCTTTCCACGGGGACGCTGCGAGTGAACTCCTGAGGAGACGCCTTGTTTAAACTGTCTCGCGAACCTTCCCAGCAGCTAGGTTTCAAATATCATTCTCTACTAACCCTATTTTACGTGGAAAAGGTAACGAGAAGTTGCCACCACAGACCACCTCAATGTGCATATATTCCTTCACTTGATCCTGTGGAGCAGGTTATATTGATCGCACGAGTCGGCGTTTATCCAATAGAATACGGGAGCACCTCCGGGCATGGCTGGGAAAAGTCGAAACGAGGAGCATAAGCAGCGCCATTCTCGCGCATGTTGTCGATTCCGGACATCGCGTGGACCCCAACGAAGCTTTTCGTGTGATTTATGAGATCCCATCGAGCAAGCTTAAGCTACTAGGTCAGCGCCTGTTAGCGACAGCGGAAGCGGCCGCCATTAGGTTACGGAAGCCAACCTTATGTCCACAGCAGAACTACGTTCAGGTTCCGCGCCTACAGTGGTCGAAGGTCGACTAAAGCTGAAACTCTCCGCGTCCTTCTGCTCTTACCCCGTCCCTGACACTGACTGCTATTACCTCCCCCCTCCCCCTCCCCCACATTCCCACACCCGCCTGTGTTTTAAGACGAACTTTTATCGATCTCTCTTATCGCTGAAATGTTTGACTTCTACCCCGTTCCCATTTAACTGTACTGGCCCGACAAGAATTTATCGAAGGCTCTGTATGCTCGCCACCTCGTCTTCTGATAACTGTAAAGGCGTACCAAGTCTCTGGCATGATCAGCATTCTCCGCTGTAAACGTGAGCCGTTGCGAATTCTAGTGCATTTTGCTAATATGTTTACATAACACGTTAGGTCTTCAACCACTCTGCTGATGGATTCGGCGTGCGTCCATGCATTCGCATTATTGAATGCATATAAAGATGATAAAAACATGCCGGCAGTATTCGAAATGGTGATTCAAATTCATGGTTACAACTCGATTTTTCAAGTAGCCTTCCCTTTTTCGTTATATCATCAAGTTTTTTTCAGTGGGAATGTACTCAGAGCGCCACGATAGCCAAGATCTTGTTGCGCAGAATCGGTGCAATCTTCCCTTTGCATATTACGCAAGATGCGGTTGATTAAAGCAAAGATGATCATGCTTGATGCGGCTGCCAACGACGCCACAAGAATAAAAGATCCCATAAGGTCATATATTCACAGGCCGGTCGTAAGTATACAATTTACTGTGTAACAAAACAATCTTTCATTCGTCAAATGTTTGGGCACCTTTCGCTGAGGGTGGAGTCCGTTGAGTTTCAGAGTGCCCTTGAAGTATCAGTGAATACTTTACGATTTTCAGTTGTCCATACATATAGGTTCAGTGCAATATACTTACTAAAACCTTGAAAATATGATATTTTTGAAAGCAATTATCGAAGCAGTGAGTGCCTGGGCGTTCTTTTTCATTGAGTTGGCCGTTTGGGTTACATTTGAAGAATCGCCTAAACAGGAAACTTAAATGTCGAACAAATGAAGGTCCATGACATGATCAACGACGAATATGCTTTCAATCGATTAAAAAACTCTTTCTAATAAAATGAATATTCTAAAAATACTCCGGTACTGTATTCTGTCGACGAATGTTTACGTACATTACCTTTCTACACAGTAAAGCCGGAAAAAATATGACACATCATGCCGTTTTTTTCAATTTCCTGTAAAATACTGATGATTTTTTCCTCCGCAAACGAATCAAACTTACCATTCTCTTTATACTGCGGCCATTTTCGCTAACATTGATTACTGTTGGGCTCCTTTCTACGATTATGAATGCGCAGAAGAGTGGACATATATGCACTGATGTATTGCTCAATTGGTTTATGTTCTACCCGCTCCGTTCCTAAATTACTTATAAGCAGAAAGTAGACCGCGCAAAAAGTATCTTTGTATATGTTTAAAATTTAAAATGATCGCTTTATGATGGTCATTTTTACAATTACTCAGTGCGTAATCACAAATAGCAAGACAAAATTAGCATGTTAAAACAGAGAATTGCCTGCAGACGTTACAACTGCACTTTAGGTAACAAAATCGCAAGGACTTACAAATTTGACTGAAAAATCAATGCAGTGTTTGACGGTAGAAACAACTCAATTTCCTAGTGCAGCAAATTTTTCTTAATGCAAATCTTTATATTTGATTAATCCCATCTTATAGGAAAACGAGCTCACATGCGCAAACTACACAAGTCTAGGATGACAATTAAAACTGATAATTACCTGTTTATGGGGTAACGTAGATTTCTGCCCAAACGCATCGAAATTTGCCCAATTAAATTACGTAGAAACATAATCTACATGAAAAAGGGATTAGGCGAATGAACAAGGGACGCAACGTTCTAAGTGACTAAAATTATCATATCAGTTTCCTACATCACGCTCCATGAACAAGGTCACCCACTGTGTCTGCGTGTCGTCTTAGCAGTGGGAGTGTACTCAGAGCGCCACAATAGCCATGACCCAGTCTCGCTTTAGAGAAGAAGGGCAAGACATCAGTATGAGTAATATATTCTCTACAGAAATCTGGTGACTGTCAGACCTCCCGATGCAGAGCCGTCTGCAAACTCGCAGACGTCCGTGGGCTAGGATGACGTGGGCGTGAGTGAATAAGCGTCACGTGAGTCTCTCAGCGTCAGCCTGGTCACTTGACGGGGTGACAGTTGAGTTTGTGGGCACCTGTGATTGGCTATCCTCGAGGCCGAATGTGCTCACGTTTTGGCGCTCGCGAATCGCCATCACATGATCCTTGGCGCGGCGTGTGTCCGAGGTAGAAGGCCAAATCTCCTTTGAGGTGGTTCAATATCATTGGTACAAAATCGTCGGTCCCTCCAATTGTCGTCGAAATTGAGTTAAGGTACAAAAAATCGGAAGAAATTTCAAACGTGTCCACAAAACCATTACCCCTACGGCGTTCCTGTCAGTAATCGTCTGCGGAATACGTTATTGTGTCCCGATGGGTTCCTGTCTCTTCCACTTTTTCTTGAGATTTTTGTAAATGGCTTCTAACCGAATACGCCGATTAATCTATGATATGAGTGCATGGCTTCAATCAATGCTTAGACTTTTTTGGTAGGCCAGACGCTGACGATGCGAGTTTTGTCCCATGCAAGAGCATGCCCGGTATCTAGCGTCTGCATGGTCGTTTAAAAAAAGTGTTCTTGCCTCTTAACAGCTAACAAATGCTCATGGATGCGTGTGGAGGCGGACTTTCCAGTTCGGCCACAATATACGACATCATACGCCTTGCGTAGATTCTGTAGACGACTACCTTCTTCTGCAGATAGCCAAAAGTATGCTTTGAGTGTGCAACCTGAATGCGTAATGTAGTCACCGGTTAGTGTGCTGTTTGTATTTGGGGTTTTCTCAGGTGTTTTTCAACGATTTCAGACACATTTTTAGTGATAAAAGACTGTTCTCCATGTATTTGCTCTAAGCGCCTGCTTGGGATTATTTAGTTCTTTCTCTTTTGAGTCTTATTCTTGTGCGCATCGCCATATAAGATCTCCGGGGCAACCATTCCGGGAAAATAACTCAAACAAACCTCTAAGTCCGCTAAAAAATATCAAACGCTCCTAGTATATTTTAAACCTTCATCAGCTGTCTGAACCATTGTCCTAATTCGGCAAATCAAAAATGCAAATCACTGCAGTCGAGCAAACATTGGCGGGACCTCCATTGTGCATTCTAGGGGACCAGATCCAAACTCTTAACTGCGTTATAGAACACCCAGTTTTGTAGCAATTACAAGGCCTCAATTCGACAGAGTATTCTCAAACAACAGTCGTTCTGTCTTGATGCAAACAAGATCGATGACCACCAATGGACGGATACTCGCTTTTATTTATCTACCGAAGTGTTCGGCTCATAAAACATTCATTGCGTCCTTTGTTTAATGCGTCAGGCCATTATAGGCAAATTCAGTAGCGACCGTCTGACGTCAGGGTTAGATACAGGTAATTATCCGATGCGGAATCGGACAACACGCAGTGCGCCGACCAGCATTAACACAATTATCTTGCTGCATGATGCCAAACGCACGCCTCCGTGATATGGATATCCTGGATGGGAGTATAAAAGGAGATTAGACTTGTATAGTATTTGTTTCACGAATTTGATGAATCGATTGATAATAGAAGCGAATAGACGAGTCCCAGGAAGTAGTGTTGAAGAAGGAGACACGATCGCCGAAACGAGAGCTTTATTAGCCTGGCGTTTCGGATTCCTACTCGAATCCATCATCAGAGACAAAAAAGCAAAAACGTGTGGTTTATGCACAAGGGGCTGCGGTATTTATAGGATGCAGCAGCCATGCAACCGCATACCAATGAACATTCACGGCTCCGCCCTTTACCCGGGATCGTCGCACTTGGCGTGAACATTGCTTGATGGCCGAAATACGCGTCGTTAATTGCAGCAATTTCATCAGGTGCGTTGGATGTTGGTGTGATGATTGCTCGACTATCTGATACACCGACCCTGACGTTAGGAAAAGTATTCACCTGAGCGCTCCCCGCGTGGCTAACTACTCCACCTAGATGAAGTTTTAGCACCGAGTATGGAGTCGGAAGATCGTTGCACTTGTTGATGGACTGGGGGCCAGACGACCGTGATTCAAGTAGCTCCCGGCTCACGCGGTTGTCACCTCTTGCGAGAATTTCGGCCTCATCGAATTTGAATGTGTGGCCGGATCTCGTCGAATGAGCTGCAACTTGAGAGCTGGCGTCATTTCTGCGCACTGCTGCCGCGTGTTCGGCCATTCTCGTTCGGAGCTGTCTTCCGGTATACTCGATAATGTAATTTTTAGATTTCATGAAGGTGCCCTTATGAATGCCAAATGAAACAATTTATTTGTTTTATAACTCCACATAATCATGGTTGACCTGGTTCCTGATTAAAATGGCATACCACTCGACATAAAATAATGCACAGGTTCTGCGATAAGCAAATGCTGCTATGTGTTTTGTTTGGGAACTAGGTCATTCGTCAAGTCAAGAGCAAACGTGAAGTAAACACGATGTCCACCCATTATCCCTCTATTAAAGCTGAAACATTGTCCCTTGTTTCAGACGGACGTTGTTCGACCAACAGGCCTTTTTGATGCACGCTTTGACTGTTACATACGCGAGAAAGGAATCCAAGCAGGTAAGGTAAGCAATGGGAAGACGCATTTACTGTAAAGAATGCATCAGATGTGTAGAACGGTGGGTAGGATGGCTATATTCCATTAGGAGTGCCAGCGTTCGGTTGCAAGGATTCGTAAAGTAGCGGTAACACATATTTTGCTTTGTGCTGCCACGACAGTGTTCGGTACAAAAATTCTAGCATATAGATGTTTTAGGGTGACCCTGAAGGATGCAATGACGCCGTCGGAGTTCACAAGGTGCTCTGCGTCCGGTGAGAAAGAATACTTTTCTGTCTCGTTGCCTTTGTAATCTGCACATTAGAAATTTTCAGAAGACCACAGCGTTAGCGAGCATTAATCAAATAGAGAAGACGTTTGGACCGGTATGAAGGCAAACAAACACAATCTTAACGATCCATCGAAAACAATAAACGCGAGGTCTGGTCCTGCAGCTCCACCTGATTGACATCATATGGTATGCCTATTAAAACAATTCTACTTAACCTACCTAACATACCGCTGGACTAGAAGGGGAGGAGAGAGCGCAGACGGAGCTCAAAACACGCGCAGCGGAGCGCGCGTGAAACGACGCTCGGTGTGTACGCGATCCCGAGACACAGCCACATGCTGGATTAAGAAGATAAGGAGAATGAAATCATAACTGGAAGGCCATGAAGGGAACCGCATCTTAATCCGCAGTGTATGGCCACTTTAGGGGAAGCGCTGGAGTTCCACACCGTCCGGAAAATTTCATTAACAAGCCTACTTAACCACTCACTGGACTAAAAATATAAAGCAGACGCAAGCAGGGCTCGAAGCGCGCGCAGGGAAGCGCGTATAAATTGATACTTGATGCAACCGTGGCTGGCGTATAAACATACACCCGAGGCACAGATACTCGTTGGATTAAAACAGTAAGGAAGACGCAAACAAGTGATATAAGTAAAGTCAACGGAATCATACCTATTAAGATTGTTTTAGTTTAAATAAAGTGCGACTTTAAGACCAAACTCCTTCCAAAAACATTTGCAAATGCTGATCACTTCCTGCTTCTCACCGTACAACACGGATAAGGAATAGTCTACACACAGGATAAAATGCCTCCACAAAATCAACATTAACACAGACGGGACAAGTTATGAAAAAAAGGCACTGAGGAAAGTGCGTTTGAGAAGATAAAGTTAAGGCACAGGGCTACGTGTAAATCAAGGGAATGGAAATCAACAAGGAGGGTCAGGTGATGAGCAGTCGTGAAAATAATCGATACTCATAAATGAGCAGTTTGTGTTTGCGTTGAATAACTTTGCATATTTTCCCTAGTAAATATCAAACGTTATTGATTAAAACGTGCATAATTCCCATATCGACCATCCAGCATCTTCTTCGATTGTCCATAGAACCTCGCACTTGAATAGCATTCTGCAAATTACTAACGTTAGAGCCTAAATGCTGATAAAACAAATGACACACAACGAATAACTAGACATTTAACAGGTGCATCTGCTTTTTCAGCTTCAGAGGAGAGTTGGCGTTTGGCTCTAGCCATCGGATAGGATTTCAGTCCTGTTCAAATAGGTACGCATTTTCGCTTCATCAGGCAGATAAAATTTACTACTGGATGACTGACTACATACGAATAAGCTTACAAATTAATCCGAGTTTAGTAGCTGCAGTGAGTACAATTACTCCTGGCTCGGCTTTCAGCGACACCTTTTCCAGCAACGTTTGTTGCATTATCTGATCAACAATAAACAAGCACTCAAGCTAAGTGTTACAAAGTCGCGTCGCCAACAAACCACTCGAGAACAGCATTTGCTAATTGCCTAGAACAGGACTTCTCTGAACCGAGCCTTTCCATAAGAATGCCCTAGAGCTGGTCTGTTGGGGTGTCGGCGTAGAGGAATAACTTTTACTTCGGAGAGTGCCCTTTGTTCCTAATGTCGCGATTTTTGTTTGACGTGCGACCCCTTCAGGCTTTTATCGTTGATTGCATTGCCGACGGCGTTTCAGATAAAAGGTAAGGCCGCCGAGTTCATTCTTCACGCTTAGCGAGCCAATCAAAAAAGTGATATGCTCCGCGTGACCTAGAAGCCCGCCTTCTACAGCAAACACTTAATGCAGATAACAAAACTGTGTAATACATGTATACTGACTATTTGTTCCATAATTGAGAACGTTATTCGGCGGCTAATGTAACGACAGAAACCACTACACAGGAGCTGCATAGTGCAAACAGCTGCCTAGCATGCACTAGGGTGAACGGTGGGGGAGGGGGGGGGGACTATGGTAACGGTCACAATCATAACCGACTACATCGACTGTTTTATATAATCTCCAGCCTGGCTTTTGCTTCGTCAGTGTCCTCTTCATTTTAATTTAACTCGCTGCGAGCATTTCAGAAGAAGACTGGATCAGACACAAGCTTCTAAATGCATTGTCATTTAGGAGCGTTGATCAGTCCCCATGTGTGACTACTTAGAGCACTAACCGCTGTTTTTTAAGCATGCGTCACGTGTGTAGTTCGTAGGCCTCCTTTTTACTACCCCTGATGGTTAGTTCGCCATTCTACAACAAATGTATAGGTTGTTGGAAGGGATCCAACGCTATAGATTAGAGCACAATATGTCTACCTCTTAGAAGTGTTTACTTGTACATGTACCTGGTACGGCCGCGATCATGCCTGATCTAGCCGGTCTCGATGATGTAATGAACTGTACCTCTTCACGCGTGACGATCCGTTGCAGCAGATCTTGACAGCTCGACCCATTATCTTCGCCAACGACGGAGACGGAATACCAAAGGTCCAAGAACCACCTCCACGTCTTGACGGACAGTATCGAGCCAGGTTTTGAACTGACGCCCTCTTTGACGCCTCCAGTGGAGCACCGGCGC